>OZ012739.1:519885054-520262554 GCA_963859935.3 Lathyrus sativus
CAATATGTAGGTAAGCAGATATGGACCAATGAAGCAAGGAGTAAGCTTCTTAGACTTCAAGGCCCATCCAACACCAATCATAGGAGTGAATCTAAAAAATACATGATTGTCGCTACTGCGAAAATCGGCGCCGGCTGACAGAAGAGTCGCCATCGTGCGTTATTTATCCCTCAGAGCGGGAAAGGAAACGCTCGAAGTAAACCTCGCAAAAAACGGGGAAAAGGTATGGTCATCGCAACCATAGCCTGGGTTCGGGAGTCGGTTACGCAAGGGGAAGGTATTAGCACCCCTCACGTCCGTCGTACTCGACGGGATCCACGCTTGTTTGGGTTGTCTACTGGATGCAAAACAATCTTATCTACGGCTGCTAAATCTAAACGGAAGGGAATTGACTCGATAGAGCGTCGCGCTCTATGCCTACGTATTCTCAAGAGAGAAAGTCAGAGTCGACGTAGTTCGGGACTACGGGGAAAATCGGCTCGCCAAGACCTCGCATCTTGTGCCTACGTACTTCCACTGGATGGAAGATCAGAGCTTTACGTAGTTCAGACTAACTACGGCTAAACAAGCATTCTCACACAGCAGTGAGAAAAACAACTGGTTTCACAGGGTCGGGAACCTATGGTCAAAACTATGGCTCGGTCTCAAATGCACTCGGGCAAGAGAGAAAAAGGGTATCAATTAATCGTCAGCGGGAAAGTCTCGATCGCACAGCCGCGAGAGAACAAAAGTTAGTCGTTAGTGTGCTCGCTAGGATATCGCATCCTATGCCTACATATCTTCGTCTGGTACGAAGAATCAGAGCAGCTGTAGTTCGGCTACTACGGGACCACAGCTCAAATCTCGTTTTATTAATCTCTGAAAAAATGATTACAATGGGTTGAATACTGAAATAATCTCCTAGGAAACGCTATCCTATTCTATCCTGAAAAATCGAATGAAAAATAGCCCCCTAACAAATGGGCTTCTAAGCTATCCTAAAAGTCGTAAAATAAAGTCTATGAAAATATCCCTAAAAGAAAATGCTTTAAAAAATATTAATCCTACTTTAATATTTTTTCTCTTTTTTCTCCTTTTCTCTTTAACATATTTTTTCATATTTCTCCAAATATTTTCTTTTCATTTCTTTTTCTATTTTTCAAATATATTTTCTTTTCACTTCTTTTTCTATATTTTCAAATATATTTTCTTTATTTGTTTTCCCACATGGACAATATATGCAAAACAAAATATAAAAGAAACAAAAATAAGGGGAGGGGGGTATACTGTTACACAGGGGGAGTTAACAAGAAAATAAAAATAGAAACTGCATTGTTTGGGCCCAGCCCAATTCTCTTCAGAAAAAACGCAGGGGGGGTGTAACTGAGTTGGGAGGCGCTGGAGTAGGTGGTATTGGGCTCAGGCCCAGCGCTCAGCAAAAAAACCAAAAAAACTGAGGCAGGCGCATGGAGGCCAGGGGTGTGTGATCAACAGACTTGGGCCTCAGGCCCAGTTCCCTTCTTCTTCCTCACTCTCCAAAGAAACCCTAGAGATTTTCCTCTCAGCCGCCGCCGCCGTCATCCTCGAGCTCCCTCGTTCAACTTCTTCGCCAGAACAAAGAACACCACCTCACACAAATTAACAGGATCATCTTGATCTTGATCCCTCCACCCTTTCGATTCCATCCTCCTCTAACTCTTAACAGCAACCCCGGTGGATCTGGAGGAGTTCTAATGAGTCTTGGAAGATCCTTGATGAACCTTGAATGGGGTTTGTGACGAACACGAGGGACACGGAGGATTCCCAGACGCAATGACTCTTCTGCAAAACCAACGACGAACGCGTGAAGCTCTGGAGTGGTATGTTGATGAACATTGGCATCTTGAAGATCAAACGACAATTGAAGATCTGAGATGGTGATTCTTGATGACACTCGCTTTCTGGAAATCGTTCTTGAAGTTGTTGAACAAAGAAGATCCTTCGCGCTTCTGTAGAGATGAACGATGAGCTTGATGATGAAAAAAAAACTGGAAACATTGTTGAAGGTTGAGCTTCTGAGAAACTCTCTGTTGAAGGTGAATTCTGGAAATAACTGGAAGGGATGAAGGAAGTTCTGAGAAATTGGCGCGATGAACTTGATGAGGTTCTTGCAAACGATCTTCTGGAGATTTGTAAATGGATAAATGTTTCTGGAGTTTGGAGGATGAAGATTGTTCGAGTTCTGGATTGGTTGGAGGATCTCATGGTGGCCGGAATCTGGAGATTTTTAGGTTTCCGGTGATGAAGATTAGGGGAAGGGATGAAGGTTGGTGAATGATGAATGTGGCCGGATTCTGGGGATGGAGGGTTTTCCGGCGACGGCGCGGTGGCCGCCGGCCATGCAGGCCGGCCGGTGAGGCTTTTCCGGTGAAGTGGTGTGGAGCGTTGATGGAGGGACACGTGGTAACGATGGTGAAGTGGGTCTCTGCATGGCTTCCACGTGTGAGGTCGTGGCAGATAGTGGGGAGCTCTGAGGGGTACGTGGCGCGCTGTGAGGTGAAAAGGTGGGACCGCCCTCGCTGCAACACGTGTCGCCTGCTATATTTATAATGCTGAAAAGCTGGAAGCTTCCAGAACGTTCTGGAGTGCGCTGGACAAAGCTGGAAGCTCTTGGACAATTCTGGATATTTCCTGGACCATATGCTGGATTCTTTGGACGAATTGGGCTTCTGAACTGGGCCCAAAAATGCTATTAGAACTTCAAAAAAAACTGAAACAAATCATCCCAATTAATTAACTACTAATTCTGAATTAAATCTAAAAAACTCTATTAATCTCTAATAAAGCCACATTAAATTCTATGAAAAACTTTATTATAAAAGAAAACTCTGATTCCTATTAACCTATTTAATATCTAATATATGAAAAATCTATTTATGAAAAATCCATTTATTTATTATTTCTATAAAAGAAAACTCTATTTATTAATGAAAGGAAAAAAATCTATCATTATTCTACCTCTAAAATTAAAAACAATTAATTTCTATTAACAAAACTATTCTATATTATTTAAAAATATTAACATCTATTTAATCTCTAATAAATCCTAAAAATGAATTTAAAATCTATTAAATCCTAAAAAATGCTAATAAAACCCAGAAAAATCACAATAATTCCCGAGGGACAAAAATGAGCCCAGAACGACACAAAAATAATCGGTAAAAATAAACGGGCACTGAAATATCCCAAAAATCGATTCTACTGATCAAAAACACCTGAAACACGAGACGAGAGCTGTGATCCCTGATAAAATCAATACAAATGAAAAATGCAATGTATGCAATATGCAGATGCGAATGCGGTTATGCGTCGAAACCTCGAGCCAGATACGAGACCTGGTTGGTCAAATTTTGGGGTGCAACAGCTGCCCCTATTCAAGCGGCTTCGACCTGAATGGGTGAAGAGCGCTCAGCCTTCAAACATTCAAGGTAGATGACGGTTGAATACAAATGGAACCCTGAAATTTGCCAACCGCTCAACTTGTCGAACATTGGAATACTAGCTGCTCACTGCCCGCCGTAGAATTTCAACACTAAAGATATATAAAACCCTGGCCCCTGGCTACTCTGCAGGAGGTATCTTTGACTTCAGTCACACGTTGATTCATCAACAAGGAAATCTGAACTCACAGGAACCTTCTGATACCACCCTCAGGCGCTTGCGAAATCCATCTTCAGATTAGACATCACTGTTGGAGCAGACATATCACGCTGCTAAGGACTTCAAGAATCATCTTGAACCAACAAATTCGTCGGGCACCTTCAAGAATCATCCTGAACCGATAACCATTCTGGAGACTTTGTTTTGCTAGGCATTCCAGGAATCTTCCTGGGCAACTCTTGCTGAGGACGCTACCGGGGAGCTCAAGCATCATACTAGGCGAACAACTCGGGAAGCTGTACTGAGGTCTTAAGAATTATCTTAAGTAAACGGCTCTGCTGAGGGATTCAAGAATCGTCTTGAACTGAAGACTTCGCTGGGGAGACGAGAAGCTTAACCACACAACTCTGCAGGTGAACAAATTCGAAATCCAATAGGTAACCATCCTGGTCCATGTTTCGACATGCGTATGCTTGATAATGATGCAAAGCCCTATATGACATGTAAATGCTATGCGTTCTGTTTGAAAATGCGATGCCCAGACGGCATGGATATGCTATATGCTTGATAGATGCAAATCTAACGATACATGCAAATGCTAATGCAAGTTCGAGCTGCCAGAGAACACCAGGTCTGAAAACCACTTGGCAAAATAAATGCCGAAGGTAAACATCAACTCTACTGGGGATGAACTGAAGTCACAGAATCGTCTCAGCAAAATAAATGCTGGAAACGGGAAATCAAATCCACTGAGGATAACTGTCCTGCTGGAAAAATGAAAAGGGAACCCTGCTTGGCGACTTCACTGGGGAAAGAAAGACAACTCTGCTCGGGAATGCTCTCTTCAAACCATTGGCAACTGATTGTACTCTGCGGGGATTGACCCAAACTGAGGTTGATTACGCGCGGCACACTGCTGGAAATGCCCCTACTATCCAGGATATCAATTTTAATCTGCTGAAGATACTCCTGATCCTACTCTGATGCGGGGTAAAATACAATCTCGGCTCTTCCGGGGATAATAAGCAACTTTCATCTGCTGAAGAGTAGCACTTCTGATTTAACAACATCCACAAGGATTTCAAACATTACTCGGAGCACTGGTATCTGTCGAGCTTCGTATCGGGGAACATGACAACATGCGAGTCATTGGGAAATATTGTGTCAGATACCTTTAGATTTTTGTTTTGTTTTTTCTGGTTTAGAATAAACATGGACTATGTACACAGTGGAGAATGTGGAAATACTAGACGAGAACTAGCATTCAAGGTGGACTACCAGGCGAGAACTGGTATAACACATAGGTTAAAACACACGATGACCAGGCGAGAACTGGTTACGCAACGACATGTACCAGGCGAGAACTGATACAACACTCGAGGAAACGGTGACCAAACGGGAATTGGTTACCAATAAACTGCACCAGGACGGGAACTGCTGCTTACAATAAACTGCACCAGGACGGGAACTGCTGCTTACGAAAGGGTAGGCCAGACGAGAACTGGTTACCGATTTGCCAGGCGAGGACTGGACTTTGGAAACGACTGGTTGCTGACACGCAACAGGTTTAAACTACGGGATAATGATCCAACGACAACAAGACCTTCTATCTGAAAGGTTCAGGTTTTTGATAAGGGTATTGACATGATTCCCCGATACTCAGCTTCGGCTGGGGATAAACGAACTGCCTGAATAACTTGCTTCAGTACACTCAGCTGGGGATAAAATGACTGGCGTGCACAACTTGCCCCAGTACAATTCAACTTGCCCCCAATCCAACTCTTGGGAGTACTTGCTCTGAACAGCTTGCCTCGAGACGGCTTCGAGAGTATTTGCCCCGGTATCTGTATGACAACAGAATTCAATCTCCATTAGACGCCCATTACCCTGAATGGTTTCATCATTTCTGAACTGACTTGCCCCTGAATGAGCGATGAGCGACTCAACCCGATCTGATTATCCACTGGAAGCATCTGCTTTCAAATCTCATTGCTCCTGATTGGCTCTCAAGAAGATGCGCTTCTGATCAACTACTTCTCAAATAAACTGCCCCCTGCTCGACTGAAGCTTCAGGACTTGTCCTCAGATTGACTGATTCCGAACTTACTGGAAGATAATGCCCCTGATTCATTGGGCTTCACAACGTACACCATTCTGGTTCAGATTGCTGAATTACTCAGTCCTGCTTGATTATTCCTGCTGGAATTTCTTTCATGCCAACTACTAACCCACAATTAGAATTGTCTGTCCACGAATGGTAATTTTAATGCAGTGGTTATGCAGATTTTAAAAAAATTTGAGCTGTCACTCATTTACATGCAATGATAATTGTGAGTGACGAGGGAACCGAAGTTCAAACGTAGTGCTTACGTGGTCAGTGAAAAATACAACAAGGATGTGACTAGCAAGTCAAGAAGGAGTCAGGTTACTCGGCCTTATCGTAATGCGCTTCAGAATAACCCTACCTCAATTAGGTCTTTTAAGGGTTGTATCGTGGTCGGGTTCACGGTTCGTGAAACAAAGGATATTCGGCTCAAATTTTGATTTGTACCCACCCCTTCTACGTGATGATCTCCGATCCTAAGGTTCAGTTAACTTGGCACAAGCGCTCGCCTCTTCGAGAGGTATGCTGAATGGTAAAGACCATAGCTAAGGAATTCACAATGCTTTTCTTGGAGTGACAGTTACTCCTTCTTCGCTTTCGGTGTCTGTGTACACGACTTTGTGATTTGCTGGGGAAAATTTCTTTTTAATCCCTCTTTTTCATTCTTTTGATTCCCTAACTTTTGCCTGGACTGACTCATTTTGAGTTCTTTTCGATTTTTCGATTTCTTTTAAAGTCCAGCGGGATGCCCTGATTTTTGCCTAAGTATTAGCTTTCTCAGCTCTTAACTTCCTTTTACTTAGCGGGCTTTTTCTCTTTCTTTCTTTTGGAACCAAGTCGTGTGACACTGGTTGTCTTGATTGCTCCGAAAGGATTGTAACTGTCTCACTCCTGATTGGTGAGATTTGACCTTTTGAAAGGTATAAACTGATTGGTCCCTGAAAGACAACACTCCTCTGTAAGACTTGAACGCTCGGTCAAGCTAACTGACAACTACCCTGCCCCGGGTTAAGATGTGAGGGTAAAAAAGTCCGAAAAAACTTCTACTTCCTGGCTCGAAGTGGTTAACAAGGGACTAACTCCTTATATCTCCAGTGTTTGGGGGATTTGAAACAATGCCTTGTACGTCATCGGTACGGTCTTATCTGAAAGCATACAATCATCGGTTATGAGTTTCAGTTCCGTCATCCTCCCCTTTAACTTTGCTAGTCACAGCGAAAAAGTGGAGTGGAAAAAAATGCAAGTGTCAGTGCAATGCAATAAATGAGCGACAGCGACATGACTAATTCAGAAAAATGCATAGTCACTTTATTATTATCACCATTCAAAACATACAATGTTTAAAAGCAGGTAGTAACTAACAGAAAGAGAAACTACAGATGCAAAATGGTAAAAAAGTCTGAGAACTGCCAATGCTGAGGCGCCTGCCTGTCTGAACCACTGGCTTTTGCTGGGGAACACCCTCCGAGTATACGAGCTTAGACGGCTGAGCGGTTGGGATGAACAAACAGAAACCCTTCTCGAAAGGAAATGCGATCCTGATCAATCAACTGCTGTACCTTCGCCTGAAATGCTTTACAATCTTCCGTCGAATGTCCCGGAGAGCCACCATGATAACCACACTGAACGTGGGGATTATACCCGGGAGGGTAAGGTTCTGGAACTGGCTTAAGAGCTTTTGGCTCCACCAAAGACTTCTGGATCAAAGATGGCAGCAACTGGCTATACGGCATCGGCACTGGGTGGAAAGGAGCATTCCTTCGTTCCAAATTGCTACGAGGTCTGTTCTGATTCTGACGCTGATTCTGATAACCTCGGCCACGAGTTCGATGATTTGCAATGGAAGCGACATAAGATTCCTGATATGGTGCCCCAGGCACAGCTGTCTGCTCAGAACAACAAGCCACAGGAGATACTGACCGCTGAGAAGACGGAGAACCAACATATTTCACCGATTCGACTTGAGGATATCCAACATCTGTCAGGACCGCATTGATCATAGTTTCCTCTTCAGATTGAGAGCTATAGAGAGATTCAGTTTCACTGGTCTTACCTCTTGAAACATACGGGATTCTTCCAGTCTTTACGCCATACTCGATGTGCTCTCCCGTCCTTACCAACTCAGTGAAATTTGGTGCGGCTACAAGCATTCTTTCGAAGTACGGGCTCTGCAAGGAGTTTACGAACATGCCTTTCAGCTCTTGGTCTAGGAGCGGTGGTTGCACTCTACCAGCAAATTCTCTCCATCTCTGAGCATATTTCCTGATAGATTCATTGTTCCCTTGAGACAATTCTTGCAGCTGCATGCGAATAGGAGCTTCGTCAAGATTATAGTCGTACTGCTTCAGAAAGGCATTGGCTAAGTCCATCCATGATCGAATCTGATCACGCTCTAACTTCATATACCAATTCAGAGGTGCCCCAGTCAGACTATCTTGAAAGCAATGAACCATCAGCTTGTCGTTGTGCACAAATGAAGTCATTCTTCGGCAGAACATTACCAAATGTTGCTTCGGGCAACTATCTCCTTTGTATCTTTCAAACCTCGGCATTCTGAACTTTGGAGGTAACACTAGGCCAGGAACCAGACACATATCTGCAGCACTAGGAGTAACAGCGTCTTTACCTTTCAAGGCTTTGAATCTCTCCTCTAATGCACGAAACCTTTCAGCGTACACGGGAGCTAATGGGTCTTCATTCTTTGCTGTTGGGACCTCTCTTCGGGGTTTTGGCACATGGAAGGCAAAACCCTGGTAATCTGAGACATCAGCAGAAGGAGAACGTTCACCTCGGACAACAAACTGCTCACGCAGACCTTGGTCTTCAACCGATGGCTGCACAGGCTGAGCTGCAGTAAGGTTGTTCACTTGCGGGAAATCTTCGTCGGGCGGAGATCCATACAGAGGATTGGACGCCACGGTGAAACCTGACAAGGTATCAACAAACTGGAAGTTGCTTTCTGACATAGCTACCAACAACTGTCAGCTGACTCCATTGCTTGACTCCGATCAAATCTGCTTTAACTCTGCTTCAACCCCTTGGTCGTCTTCAACACTCACCTTCAGAATCAAAATAACGGCTGGATAAGAGCTCTGACTAGCTGGCGAATGGTATGCAATATGATGCAAAGATGCAAATGCAAAGCAACAAACAAATACGGGATCACAGCCCCCACACAATCTAAATACTGCCGCACTGCTGACGGAGTACGGTTGCTCTGAAGAGAAGACCAGAATAACGGGTAGGTTGGAAGTCAAGTTTCCTGCACAAAAAAACCCCCCACTCACAGGTGTGGACCTATATCTGACAAGGTACGGCATCCTATGCGGTCGTCAGCGTCACAGACTTTCATGAGGAATGATACGATTCCCGGAAGGAGTGGCATCGTCATCTCATGAAGAGGCCTCACTTAGCTGACTTCCAATTGATCGGTTCCCAGAGTCGACAATCCTCACGTCTGGACTCCCCTCAGATCCTCAGGACCGGAAAGGAGCACCTCTGCGAGAACCTCGTCCGAGCGCGAATTTTCGTAGGGAACTGTGCCTGCTCAGCAGACAGGTTCGTCTACTACTTCTCCGCAACTATATCTAGGTGTATACTCATACTCGAGCCCAGGTCCGGCTTATCTCAATCATAGAATACCCGTAACACCCAACAGCAACAGATAACATCGATAAATAAACACCTAAATATACAAGCAAACAAACGCTAGGATTGACTCTCTTAGGGGACGTTGGATCCCCAAAATTGACTCGCTTTCGGGATGTTGAATCCCTAGGAAACTATCGCAGTCCCCAACAGAGTCGCCAGCTGTCGCTACTGCGAAAATCGGCGCCGGCTGACAGAAGAGTCGCCACCGTGCGTTATTTATCCCTCAGAGCGGGAAAGGAAACGCTCGAAGTAAACCTCGCAAAAAACGGGGAAAAGGTATGGTCATCGCAACCATAGCCTGGGTTCGGGAGTCGGTTACGCAAGGGGAAGGTATTAGCACCCCTCACGTCCGTCGTACTCGACGGGATCCACGCTTGTTTGGGTTGTCTACTGCATGCAAAACAATCTTATCTACGGCTGCTAAATCTAAACGGAAGGGAATTGACTCGATAGAGCGTCGCGCTCTATGCCTACGTATTCTCAAGAGAGAAAGTCAGAGTCGACGTAGTTCGGGACTACGGGGAAAATCGGCTCGCCAAGACCTCGCATCTTGTGCCTACGTACTTCCACTGGATGGAAGATCAGAGCTTTACGTAGTTCAGACTAACTACGGCTAAACAAGCATTCTCACACAGCAGTGAGAAAAACAACTGGTTTCACAGGGTCGGGAACCTATGGTCAAAACTATGGCTCGGTCTCAAATGCACTCGGGCAAGAGAGAAAAAGGGTATCAATTAATCGTCAGCGGGAAAGTCTCGATCGCACAGCCGCGAGAGAACAAAAGTTAGTCGTTAGTGTGCTCGCTAGGATATCGCATCCTATGCCTACATATCTTCGTCTGGTACGAAGAATCAGAGCAGCTGTAGTTCGGCTACTACGGGACCACAGCTCAAATCTCGTTTTATTAATCTCTGAAAAAATGATTACAATGGGTTGAATACTGAAATAATCTCCTAGGAAACGCTATCCTATTCTATCCTGAAAAATCGAATGAAAAATAGCCCCCTAACAAATGGGCTTCTAAGCTATCCTAAAAGTCGTAAAATAAAGTCTATGAAAATATCCCTAAAAGAAAATGCTTTAAAAAATATTAATCCTACTTTAATATTTTTTCTCTTTTTTCTCCTTTTCTCTTTAACATATTTTTTCATATTTCTCCAAATATTTTCTTTTCATTTCTTTTTCTATTTTTCAAATATATTTTCTTTTCACTTCTTTTTCTATATTTTCAAATATATTTTCTTTATTTGTTTTCCCACATGGACAATATATGCAAAACAAAATATAAAAGAAACAAAAATAAGGGGAGGGGGGTATACTGTTACACAGGGGGAGTTAACAAGAAAATAAAAATAGAAACTGCATTGTTTGGGCCCAGCCCAATTCTCTTCAGAAAAAACGCAGGGGGGGTGTAACTGAGTTGGGAGGCGCTGGAGTAGGTGGTATTGGGCTCAGGCCCAGCGCTCAGCAAAAAAACCAAAAAAACTGAGGCAGGCGCATGGAGGCCAGGGGTGTGTGATCAACAGACTTGGGCCTCAGGCCCAGTTCCCTTCTTCTTCCTCACTCTCCAAAGAAACCCTAGAGATTTTCCTCTCAGCCGCCGCCGCCGTCATCCTCGAGCTCCCTCGTTCAACTTCTTCGCCAGAACAAAGAACACCACCTCACACAAATTAACAGGATCATCTTGATCTTGATCCCTCCACCCTTTCGATTCCATCCTCCTCTAACTCTTAACAGCAACCCCGGTGGATCTGGAGGAGTTCTAATGAGTCTTGGAAGATCCTTGATGAACCTTGAATGGGGTTTGTGACGAACACGAGGGACACGGAGGATTCCCAGACGCAATGACTCTTCTGCAAAACCAACGACGAACGCGTGAAGCTCTGGAGTGGTATGTTGATGAACATTGGCATCTTGAAGATCAAACGACAATTGAAGATCTGAGATGGTGATTCTTGATGACACTCGCTTTCTGGAAATCGTTCTTGAAGTTGTTGAACAAAGAAGATCCTTCGCGCTTCTGTAGAGATGAACGATGAGCTTGATGATGAAAAAAAAACTGGAAACATTGTTGAAGGTTGAGCTTCTGAGAAACTCTCTGTTGAAGGTGAATTCTGGAAATAACTGGAAGGGATGAAGGAAGTTCTGAGAAATTGGCGCGATGAACTTGATGAGGTTCTTGCAAACGATCTTCTGGAGATTTGTAAATGGATAAATGTTTCTGGAGTTTGGAGGATGAAGATTGTTCGAGTTCTGGATTGGTTGGAGGATCTCATGGTGGCCGGAATCTGGAGATTTTTAGGTTTCCGGTGATGAAGATTAGGGGAAGGGATGAAGGTTGGTGAATGATGAATGTGGCCGGATTCTGGGGATGGAGGGTTTTCCGGCGACGGCGCGGTGGCCGCCGGCCATGCAGGCCGGCCGGTGAGGCTTTTCCGGTGAAGTGGTGTGGAGCGTTGATGGAGGGACACGTGGTAACGATGGTGGAGTGGGTCTCTGCATGGCTTCCACGTGTGAGGTCGTGGCAGATAGTGGGGAGCTCTGAGGGGTACGTGGCGCGCTGTGAGGTGAAAAGGTGGGACCGCCCTCGCTGCAACACGTGTCGCCTGCTATATTTATAGTGCTGAAAAGCTGGAAGCTTCCAGAACGTTCTGGAGTGCGCTGGACAAAGCTGGAAGCTCTTGGACAATTCTGGATATTTCCTGGACCATATGCTGGATTCTTTGGACGAATTGGGCTTCTGAACTGGGCCCAAAAATGCTATTAGAACTTCAAAAAAAACTGAAACAAATCATCCCAATTAATTAACTACTAATTCTGAATTAAATCTAAAAAACTCTATTAATCTCTAATAAAGCCACATTAAATTCTATGAAAAACTTTATTATAAAAGAAAACTCTGATTCCTATTAACCTATTTAATATCTAATATATGAAAAATCTATTTATGAAAAATCCATTTATTTATTATTTCTATAAAAGAAAACTCTATTTATTAATGAAAGGAAAAAAATCTATCATTATTCTACCTCTAAAATTAAAAACAATTAATTTCTATTAACAAAACTATTCTATATTATTTAAAAATATTAACATCTATTTAATCTCTAATAAATCCTAAAAATGAATTTAAAATCTATTAAATCCTAAAAAATGCTAATAAAACCCAGAAAAATCACAATAATTCCCGAGGGACAAAAATGAGCCCAGAACGACACAAAAATAATCGGTAAAAATAAACGGGCACCGAAATATCCCAAAAATCGATTCTACTGATCAAAAACACCTGAAACACGAGACGAGAGCTGTGATCCCTGATAAAATCAATACAAATGAAAAATGCAATGTATGCAATATGCAGATGCGAATGCGGTTATGCGTCGAAACCTCGAGCCAGATACGAGACCTGGTTGGTCAAATTTTGGGGTGCAACAATGATCATCCTCTCGAAACTCAAGAGTCTTCCTCCACCTATCATGGTAACTATTTTGCCTACTCTAAGATACCTTCATCTTCTCTTGGATCATTTTCACCTTTTTAGTAGTCTACTACAAAATATTTGGTCCAAGTACAACTCTCTCTTTATAATCATACCAACATAGAGGAGTCTTACACCTTCTCCCATACAAAGCTTTGAATGGTTCCATTTTAACACTAGAATAATATATGTTATTGTTTGTAAACTTGACCAATGGTAGGAAACCGTCCCAAGAAACCCTTTGCTCTAAGACGCAAGCCCTCAATAAGTCCTCAAAAGATTGGATAGTCCTCTCGATTTGACCATCAGTTTGCGGATGATAGGCAGAACACAACCTTACCTTAGTACCCAAAGCCTCCTGTAAACTCTCCCAAAACCTGGATGGGAATCTTGGGTCTTTGTCAGACACAATACTCAATGGAATACCATGAAGCTTCTCAATCACAACAATGTAAATCTCAGCTAGCTTATGCAATGAAAAGTCGATCTTAATCAAAATAAAGTGCACCAATTTAGTTAGCCTATCCATAATCATCCAAATCACATTAAATATTCTAGGATTATTTGGATCCTTAGTCACAATATCCATCAATATATTGTCCCACTTCCATTCGGTAATATCCAACGACTGCATCAATTCAGACGATTTTTGATGCTCAATATTTGACTTCTGGCAAGTCAAACATGAATAAACAATATGCACAACATGTCTCTTCAATCATGGCTACCAAAACATTTTCTTGAGGTCTTGGTACATTTTAGTAGCCCCAAGATTAATACTCAAACTACTTCAGTGACTCTCCTCCAAAATGGTCTTCTTAAGTTCCAGCACACCAGGTACACAAATTCTATTCAGAAACTTTAGGATCCCATTCTCGTCAACTCTAAAATCTTAATCTTTACCTTAATTAATTGATGTCAGACGATCAACCAAAGCAATATCCAGTTTCTAAATTTCTTTGATCTCTTCAATAAAACCACTAGTTAGCTTCAACATACCCGATCTCACACTATCGGCAGTCACCTTGCACACCAAACTAAAGTTTCTAAATTGCTCGATCAAATCCAACTCTCTATCCATCAATGCCGACATGTGAAAGGACTTTTGACTCAAAGCATCTACTACAACATTGGCTTTACCAGGATGGTAATTCAAACTAAAGTCTTAGTATTTACAAAACTCAAACAAATATCTCCCCTGTTTCGTATTCAACTCTTTTTCATCAAACAAATATCTCAAAATCCTTTGATCACTGATACTTTGAATATAGAACCATAAATACAGTGTCTCCAAAATTTCAACACGAATACCACAGTTGCCAACTCTAGATCGTGAGCAGGGTAGTTCCTCTCATGAACCTTCAGATGTCATGAAGCATGAGCTACCACCTATCCATTTTGCATAAGTACACCAACCAAGCCCATGTTGGACTCATTTCGATATACCACAAAAGGTTTCCTCAAGTCTGGTAATATCAAAATCGGCGTTGTTGTCAACTTTTTCTTCAGCTCTCAAAAATTTTCTTCACACTACATATCCCACAAAAGGCTTGAAACTTTTGAGTCAACTGAGTCAAAGGTAGAGCTAACTTTGAAAAGCCCTCGATAAATCTCTGGTAATAACTAGCCTACCTTAAGAAACTTCTGATTTTAGAGCCTCCCACAGTAGCACTGCATCTTCCTTAGAGGGATCAACCGCTATACCACTACTAGAAACCACATGACCGAGAAAACTCATTTCTCGCAACCAGAACTCATATTGAATAACTTTTTATACAACTTATTCTTTTTCAAAACCTGAAGTATAGTACGAAGATGTCCAACATGGTCTTCGTCTGATTTAAAATATACCAGAATATCATCAATAAACACCACTACCAACTGATCTAAATAGGGATGGAATACCCTATTCATATATTCCATAAATACACTAGGGGTATTAGGCACGTTGAATGGCATCAGTGAGTACTCATAGTGAACGTATCGTGTCCTGTATATAGTGTTCAGGATATCTTCATCCTTCACTCGAATTTGATGACCTGAATACACAAGCCTTCACTAACTGATCCATAAGGTTGTCGACTATGAGAACATGATACTTATCCTTGATAGTGACCTTGTTCAGCTGACTATAGCCAACACACAATCTTATACTCCCATCTTTCTTCTTCACTAATAGCACTAGAGCTCCCCAAGGTGATACACTTGGTCTAACAAATTTCTTCTCAAGCAGATCTTCTAACTAAATATAATATCCAACCAACTCTGAAGCAGATATCTTGTATGGTACCATCGAGACAGGTCTAGTACGAGGTACCAAAACTATGGCAAACTTAACTTCTCACTCCGGCGGCATGTTGCAGTTCCCTTCAGGAAACACATAAGGAAACTCACTTACCACAGAGACATCATTATCTACAACATCGTATTACACCCTCAAGGAAGTGAACATCATGAGCACCTAATCATCCTCCCTCGAAGACATCTCGACTTGACTGGCAGACATGAAACTCAAATCCATATTCTTTTTGGGTTCAAGAAAAAATATAGCCTTAACAACACGTGCACCCTTGTAATCAGCAGGCCGCTAGGCTAAACTTCCACACTAGAAACATCTTAGAGAAGCATAAGCTTTTCCCCTACTTATTTTAATATCGCTCATGCTGGAAAGTGGTAAGAAAACAAATAAGTACCGGCAGTGTTTCACATATATATCGCATACTAGGAATATATAAAAAAATCATAAAACTTGGCCGAATAGACCGATTCTGCTCAAATACCACTATGCAACACCCTAAACCCGACTCTCAATATAAAGTAGAATTTTCACTAATTAGGATGATACTCAAAACAAAACATACTCTTCATGAAAATGTTTCAAACTCGCAGCAGAAAACTCAAAAAATCCTCAAAAACATTAAATAATAATTTAAAGTAACCAC
Source organism: Lathyrus sativus (assembly GCA_963859935.3). Taxonomy (NCBI): domain Eukaryota; kingdom Viridiplantae; phylum Streptophyta; class Magnoliopsida; order Fabales; family Fabaceae; genus Lathyrus; species Lathyrus sativus. The sequence continues at coordinate 519,900,848 of OZ012739.1, forward strand.
TTAACAAAAATGAACTCCAAAAGATAACTCAAAACAAATAATGATCCCTGTTCCAAATGTTACAGACCAAAGCAAATAAAAGCGACTAAAATAGCGATAAATATAAAATAAATGAAGAACAACTCAAAGGCCATCTTCCACTCATAAGCATTACTCCTGTTGAGTACCTGATTGCCTGCACTCTAGAGGAGCACAAATGCCACAATAACAAAAGGCGGGATGAGAATACACCTTACAAATGATAACGATGAAATTTAGAAACATAATGGTAAGTATCGAGAATCACAAATACATCATTTATACAAAACTCAATCAAACCTCAAATAGTGATGTAAATGCTAATTCCACCAACTCCTTCATAAAAAATGCACGTGGTACCAGATTTTTAGGATCAAAGGTATGTTATTGATTGTCCATGTCTCTAGTTCCTCTTAAACTGTGTCCCTCTCTAAACGTGAGATTGTCATAGTCCCTCTTTGAATCAGGCCATCACTGGACCAAAGTCATACCTAACTTTGAAATATATGTATGCATGAATATGTATAAAGTAAGTAAGCAACTTGATGACACTCTGTCATCACATGTTTTCGGTTGAAGGAACATATCAAAACAAGTTAAAAAGGAAAAAATGAAGAATAAAGGCCAAAGAAAGGTGAAAAAATGACTAAGTATGAAGAAATAAAAACTTAGTGAAAATCAGATGGAAAAAGGAGCCAAAACATGCAACTACTGGAATAATCAAGCGCAACATCGCGCGCATGATAGAAAAGCAAGGCCATCACCACGCTCCCGATGCATGTTATCACGCACACGATAGGTCCTTTTTCTGGGCCTATTATGACATACTCTAAACATATTTGATTAATTTAAAAGGGCATTTTTGGCATCTTTTCAAGGGTTTTGTGTTTCGAGATTGAAAGTGACGGTAAAGAGCACCAAGAGGGTGATATTGAGAGCATTAGAAGCACCTGAAGGCCAGTTTTTCAAGGATTTTTAGGTGCAATCTTCATCTAATCATTTGACATTCAATTGTATAATTATGAGAAACTAAACAACTCTAAGTTATGTTTTTTTTATGAACTTATTTTGAACCTGTTGGGACATATGTCTAATTTGTCATTGCATGAATAATTGGAATTTTGTTTCTATTCAATTTCTTCTTTTGCTTAATGTTTTTTTATGTGAGATACTCTTTTAATTTTTCTTGGGCACATAGGGAATACTGACCATTAGTCTATGTTTTGGAACTAGGGCAATTATTGTACTTACGCTGGTTGAATAGGGATAGAAGACCCAGAGTAGTGGCCTTTGAATTAATGTTTTATGCATCGCCTAATTTCACTTGCGCTGGTTGAACAAGGATAGGAGACTCCGAGTTGTAATTAGTTAGTTATACACCAAGTGATTGGGTGTATCAGTTGTGTTAATTGACCGTGGGAATATAATATACATTAGACATTAATAGGGGAGAAATAAGGGATTCTATTCAAAGCCTGTCTGCTTTCTTCTTAATTCAGAACAACTTTTATTTCTCACAATCAAACTCAACCTCCCCCCAAATCGTTACTTTTTATAATTGCACAACTATTGTCTTGTTAAATAGCAGTCCATGTGGAATCAATATCTTTTTATTACTGCGACATTATTGATACGCTTGACGATAAGTTATCAAGTTTTTGCCACTATTGCTGGTGCTATTGATAATTTTAACTAGGCAATGCTTCTACAACGTTTGTTTATTTAGCTTTTTTTATTATTTTTATTATTTTCTTGTTAATTACACTGACACTGAGGTATTTCTTATTTGTGTATGCGCAGCTCCGGATCGATATTGACAACGTTTGATCCAAAAATTGAAAGGACTGCACGTGCCATCAAGAGAGAAGTTAGAGAAGTGACTCTAGCTCAAAGGATCTTGGTAGAAAACAATTCATTTATATGTTCAGATGCTGAAGAGCAAATCGCCATGGCAGTCGTACCACCCCTACCCACTATGGGGGGCTACTGCAAAAGAACTAACGAAGGAAAGGTTTTTATAGGGTTTCTACTAGAAGACCCTGCTAACTTTGATATAAAAATCATGTGCTTTCAGGTTTAAGAGGCAATCCGTTTGACAGGAACATAATTAGAGACCTGTGGGAGCATCTTGTTCGCTTCTACGAAACATCCTCAATATGCACACAAGCTGAAGTAATTGAAGACCAAGTCAAGCTGAGGCTGTTTGGTTTCTCGCTAATTTGAAGAGCCAAAGATTGGTTACTTTACCTCCTAAATGGAACTATATGGTCATAGAACTAGCTCAAGGGTAAATTCTTAGAGAGATTCTTCACCACCACTCAGTTTTTGAGCGAATAGCAGAAATTACAAATTTTGAGCAACATGAGAGTGAATCGATGTATGACTCATGAGAAATGTTTAAAATTTTACTACACAGGTTCGTAAATCATAATATAAATAACATGGAGCAAATGCAGAGTTTTATCAAAGGTCTGAAGAGTCAAACACGCATGTTGCTAGATGTTTCTACGAGAGGCGTGATCAAAACAATGATCGAACCACAAGTTAAAGACCTAATTGAAAAGATGTGCTTGAATTAATATCTTAAAAAGAGTGAAATATTAGTAAAAATTGAAACTATAGGCACACCCAAAGGTATGTTAGTTGTTGATACTCATACTGCACTTTTAGCCCAAATTGAATTATTGAATAAAAAGCTAGCTGAAAGCAACTTGAGTAAAGCTAATGTGAGTCAGGTACAAGCACCGAGGTGTGATTTCTGTGGAGAGGGACATGCAAATGGAAGGAGCTCTTTGGAAGGATCGAGTGAAGAAACTCAATTTGCTAATTTCTAGAAAAATAACCCATATTCCAACACCTATTTTCCCGGATGGAAGATCCTCCAAATTTCAGATGGAGCAATAATCAGAATAAAAGTGTTGATAAAGGTATTCAAAAAAATCAACAAGCTTCAATCCAAAGGAAACTATCACCACTAGAAAAGACCCTACAAAAATTCTTCCAGGCCACTCAGAGCAGTTTTGAACAGGTGAATAAACAACATGAAACAATGAGTAAGAACCATGATGCGTCTATACAAAATTTAACGATGCAAATTGGTCAAATATCTCGGAAGATAGCTGTTTTACCTAGTTCTAGTGAAGGATTTACAAGTAACATTGTGGATAATCCTAAAAATGAGACTTGCAAGGCTTTAGAAACAGGTTTGGAGGTAATCACCAACAGGGGTGAGGATGAAATAGTGGAGGAGGACTTGAATGAAGAGGAAGAAGAAGGGACTGAGAAAGAGGAGAGTAAAAAGAAGAGTGACCAAGCCTCAAAGGGAGTCACCATTGAAACATTAATAGACAAAAACTCTCCTTAGAGAAGGACTAAGAAGAAGATTCTTAATGACCCTAATCCCGAACTACCCGATTACATAAAAATTCCATATCTAATCATTAAGAAGAAACCATTATAGGAAGATGAGGGAGGGTTATTTTCCAAGTTTAAAGAGATGTTGACCATACTTCAGGTGAGTATTTCTTTTCATAAAATGTTAGAGCTAATGCCCAAGTTTTCTAAATTTATGAAGGCATTGCTGAAGGGTACAAAGCATAAATTAGACAAAGAATAAGTAAACATGATCGAGAAATGCGATACGGAAGTGCCTTAAACACTGCCACTAAAGCTGAATGATCCAGGTAAGTTTACCATATCTTGCACCGTTGGTGGAGTAAAGATCCCACACACTTTATGTGATTTAGGGTCGAGTATCAATGTAATACCACTAAATAAGGCTAAAGAATTGAATTTAGGAGAGATCATACCGAGTAATATGACTCTCACTTTGGATGATTTATCAGTTATTCATTATCATGGTATCTTAAAAGACATGTTATTACTGTCGACGATTTAGTTTTTCCTGCAGATTTTGTGGTGGTTGACATGAAGGGAGAAACAAGTGGGTTAGTTATTCTTGGACGCCCATTCTTGGCAACCTTTAAGGCTTTAATAGAAGTGGAAACTAGTGAACTTAGCTTGAAGTTCAAAAAACTTATACCCTTAACCTCCCTCTGATGATATATGAGGGTTGGTGGTGCTAGAGAACTTTAAGTACCCCTCATTAGCCAAGTTTGATGGGCATAGCAACCCATACCAATATGTCGCTATCCATCAACATACAAATGGCTATTATTGGAGTCTCAGATTCATTGAAATGTAAAATTTTCTATGGAACCTCCAGAGATGCAATATTAAGGTAGTACATGGGTCTGTCATGGCTCTCGGTTATCAACTACCAAGACCTGGTGAAGAACTTGGTCCATAAGTTTGTAGAAAGCTGGCACACAAAAATTTCTTCCACCAGCCTCTTCAATATCCTCCAAAACCCTTTTGAATGTCTAAGAGAATATCTAGCATGCTTAAATGAGGAAAATACTAAGGTTATCTATCCTGTCGCTACTGCGAAAATCAAGGCCGACAATGACAGAAGAGTCGCCACCGTTCGTTATTTATCCCAAAGAGAGGGAAAGGAAGTGATCAGAGAAAACCTACAGAAAGGGAATAAGATAGGTCATCGCAACCAAATCTCAGGTTCGAGAGTCAGTTACGAAAGGGGAAGGTATTAGCACCCCTCACGTCTGTCGTACTCAACGGGATCCACGCTTGTTGTCTAGTCTATGGGTGAAAAACAAACTATCTACGACTGCTAATGCTAAACGGGAAGAACTGAAAAGAACAGAAAGAACTGACTCGATAGAGCGTCGCGCTCTATACCTACATATTCCCTCGTGCAATGGGAAAGTCAGAGTCAACGTAGTTCGGGAAACTACAAGGGAGATTGCTCGCCAAAATGTCGCGTCTTGTGCCTACGTATTCTTGTCTGGTACGAGAAATCAGAGCAAAACGTAGTTCAGGCTAACTACGGGTAAAACAGGGTGTTCTCGATTGCACGAGGCGAGAGAAAAGGTTGACGATACTAGAGTACACATTCTAGAAGTTAGGTGTATTGCTGCTCGACCATTGGAGACTTAGGCGTTACCTGTTTGTGGTAGAACGAACGTAGTATGTCATTGGTTAAAAGGTACGGGTTACCTAAGGGGGGAAAAAGGAAAAGTGTGCTTGCTAGGATTATCGCAATCCTATGCCTACGTACTCTCAACAGATATGAGAGATCAGAGTAGCCGTAGTTCAGCTAACTACGGAAAACGGTCTCGATTGCACGGGGGCAAGAGAAGGGAGCTCCATCACCAAGATGCGAGAGAAAAGGGAGAAGTCTCAATCGCCAGGATGCGAGAGAAAGGAGTTTTGATCGCACGGAGGCGAGGGAAAAGAGGAAACAGGCCTAACACGCCTAAACGGGAAGGAACTCGGGACACACACGCAAGAACCTAAGGCGTAGGAGCGAATGCGTCACATATCACCCAAAGGGTGCTACACTAAACACTCTAGGCCATTAAGGGGAAACCCCCCAATCACCATTTCCTACATATCTATTGCTTAAAACTCACAACGCTCGGCGGTTGATTAAAAGACTTGAATTAGATAGATGTTACCGAACGGAGTGGTTCCGTTGACCCTTGACATTATGCGCAAGCTCCATTCCAATCTTCTCCTCTTTTGGTCCTTAATGATGCTTTGAATCGGGACCAATGTGACGCTAAACCGTCATGGCTCGATGTTGCACCCTAAAATTTGACCAACATTTCTTTACTTAGCTTATGTTTCATTTCATTCACATTAGCATTATCCTTTGCATTTCATTGACATGTGTGCAGGAGATCAAGAGGTATGACTATCAATTAAGAGCTATGAAGCTAGCTAAGAAGGTTATTCAAGTGTTCAAGGGTTGATATCCTTGTCAGAGAAGTGAAAAGATCCCCAGAGAGATTGGTTGAAACCAAGAGGGTGTGTCTCCTAACTTGAGAGTTGTGGAAAGCCATCAGATGATTCTGAAGCCATGAAGATATACTTGAGGTCTTGAGAGAGCTCAATAGAAGTTTTGAAGATCACTTTGAGGCCTAGACAGGTCATTGTGCAAGATTAAGAAGACTCAGCCATGATTGGTGCAGTTAGGGTTTGACTGGGTCAACCCTAAGTCAACTGATGATTTGAAGAGGGTTGAGACCTAATTAAAAGGCCATGTGATCATGGATTGATGCATTGAGATGCTATAAGGATGATTCCAAGGTTAACTCATCATGATTTAAGAGTTTGAGAAGTTTCAAGCTAGGGTTTCTAAGGCTTGACAGTGTAAAATCCCCTAGTTTGACCCCTATCTTCAAGGCAGTTTAGCTCAAGATGTGATTGTCATCTCATCTTGCCCCCAACATGAATGTTGTAGAGCATTTTCTTAGCTTTAATTTGATTTCTATAATTCCTTGATAGGATTTGTAGAACTCAAGTTATGACTTTGACAAGTTACAGGTCATCTGAGGTATGTGAATCTGGGGCCTTGAAAGTTACCCAAATTGCATCCAACTTTTGCCCAAGAAGGATGATCCCTATGGACTTTTGGTCAACATGAATGTTGTTCCTTATCTTCTTAGATTTCTAGAGAGTACTAGAAGTCCTTGATAGGATTTGTAGAACTCAAGTTATGGCTTTGACAAGTCAAGGGCATTTTGGTCATTTGGAGATTATAGGTCATTTCAAGCATAAGGCCATAACTCCTATTTCCAAGCTTCAAATGGAAAAATATTCAACATCAAACTTGCTTAAAATGATGTTTTAAGGCTAGTAAGGAGGTTATGAGATGTTGAAAAGGCTTGTAGCTCAAAGTGGTAAAAATGACCTAAAATGAAGGCATAAGTTAAATAAGTTAAAGTTGGAAATTGAAATTTTCAAGCTACACATCTAAACCATGGCATGTAATATATCATTTTGACTCTAGAAAACATTTTAAAGACAATGGTTTAGCAACATGTTTTATTTGAGGTCTAAATCATGGACTTGCTTTGGAAAACACTTGCTTGCATATTAAGTAACATTTGCAAAACTTAGAATTGAGGCATGGGCAAGGAACTTGGCAAGCTAAACCCTTCAAAAATGTCACTAGGGTAGAAATTGAAGGAGATTGAGATGAATTTCAAGCTGCAAACAGAATTGAGCATGGCATGATAAGTGATCCAAAATCTCATGACATGAGATGTGTAAAATCTCATTGGAAGGGTTTAGAGGGTTCTAGATCATCCAAACTCCATCTATATATTGAGTAGAATGAATTCATGGCAGAGGTTGGTGATCATTGAAGGTTTGAGCATAGTTTGAGATTGAGTTTTCATAGCTTGCAAGTGCAATCGGTTTCATCAAATTCCTCCATTTCCTTCCATTTTCTTGATTGGTTCTTCTTCCCTGAGTATCAAGGATTGATTCCAGATCATTTCCAAGAAGAATTGGTGGCTAGATCGTGTGGGAGCAAGTGATTTTCAGCACCTGCAACTCTTCATCGTGTTTCAAGATTGAAGCACTTTCCATTGAATCTTTTGCATACAGAAGCAATGAGGAGGTTCAGTGATCGTGTCCAGAAGATTTGAGAGCTTGAAGTGAAGATTTCGTGCATCTGTTATTCAAGAATTTCCAGGTTTGTAACCTTCTTCCCCTAGCTTGATTTAGGTAGAATTAGGTTGAGTTAAGGTGTTAGATTAGTTGTAGAATGGCCTAGGATGGTTTTCAGATGGTTAATTGTTGAATTAGAGACAAAATAGGAAGATCACCATTTTCGGTTGAGATTGGGAGATGATGGTTCTTGGGGTTTCAGAAGAAACTAAGGACATGGTTGAGTTCGTGGCAAGATTTGGAGTATGTTTCATGTTTTGACCATTTGCATTGAAGGCTCCTAGAGTGAACTAGGGTTGGGGAAGACGACCGGAGTTCCACCGGTGGTGGCCGAAGCTGGGCGTGAAGCTCAGATGTTTGAAAGGTTGAAGATGACCCTGATACCATTGGATCTTGTTTTGACTTGGACTTTGAGGCTCATCCAACGACCACATTTTGAAGTTGAATTGTGAAGGAGTCTGAAGTATGAAACACACCGTTTCATTTATTCAAGCGTTTGGGCTTAGTAATCTGAGTGTTATCCACACCCCCAGCAAACCCAACCCAGAATTTTAACTGAAAATGATTTCTATTTGCACCGTGTCTTTATTCATTTTTGGTGGACTTCATTATTTTTTCATTTAATTCATGATTCTTGGAAAATTCATAACTAATTGAATATTAATCCAATCAAATCCATTCTTTTTGCATATTACTCATGATTGAGTGTATTATTTTTTAGAAAAAAAATATTTTCATTTCATATAATTTATGATTTAATTGGAATTTTGTATTTTAATTGATATTAAAATATTTATGTTTGATGCATATTTTTGTAGAATTTTGTGTGATCTCATGGTGATGATTCTTGGCCTAATTTTTTGTGTGTGATTAGGTTAGACATGTATGATACCATAGTAATTTTCTCACATTTTTGTGATTAAAATAGGTATGCTTTCTAGATTGATATTTAGAGACTTCCTTTTTAGGGTTTTAGGTTGATACCTTAGAATGTAGATTTTAGTTCTAGGTCCAATTTGATGATTTGATCTTTGAAACTAATGTGATAGAGTCATGATTGACCTAGGTTCCCATAGTAATTTTTTTAGGATTTTACAATTGATTCTAGTATTTTAGTTAGGACTAACTTTAGTGCTAGGTTTTAGGTGATCCTAATTTACTAATTCAACTAGTTTAACTCATTTAGTTCCCTTAGATTAGGGTTTGTGCTTGGTTTGCCTTTGATTGAGATTGAAGACAAGTTGAAGAAAAAGTGGAATATGCTTGAAGTGGCTTGAAGTTGCTTGGAGCTTTGGATTTGTTGGTGCCTGAAGGTGTCTGATGAAGATTAGGAGATAGGACATAGGGAGAGCCTTGTAGTTAGAATGATTTCTTTCACAAACATGGAAAGCCTCTTGTGCTTCAATTCTTCCCAATGACTAAAATTCCTTCTCAGATATTCACATCCCTCCTTTGGAAGGATGAGTGGCTTTATCTGGGAAGTAGAACTTTGAGGGAACCAGTCTCTCATAATGATGAGCCCTTACAGGCTTCCTTTGGTTGTCAGTAAGTTGTTTATCATTTCCTCTCATCCTGTTAAATCAATTATCTTCTGGTTTGAATATTTTGAAAGATGTTGGACTTGAGTTTGAAGATGAGGACTTTATTGAAGAGTGGGGAAGAGGATGATGCCTTGGGCATTGCCATTGCAACTGAGGCTTGGAAAGCAAGAAGAACAGGTTGATACTTGAAGATCCAATTGAGATTGAGTGAAGAATGAGGAGTTCCTTGCTTGAAGAATATTGAAGGATGAAGTTGACACTTCTAAGTGATTGAAGACTACTCTGAGAAGCTGAAGCTTGTAGATGAAGAGAAGCTAGTTGAGACTAGTAAAGCAAAGAAAGCTTGAGAAGTTTGAAGACTAATTTGATACTTATGAAGAGGGTTCAATTGAGATTGAGTGAAGAGCTGAGGCTTGAGGAATGAAGGATAAGTTGACACTTACTCTGAAGCTTGGAGATCCTGAAGGAATCAAGTTGATACTTGCAGTTAGGAGTGAAGCCTGAAGGTGGAATTGAATAAGAGAGCTGAAGCTTGAAGATTGAGTTGAAACTTATGTTAAAGGGTTGAAACCTGAGGAAGGTTATTGAAATTTGTCATGAAGGATGATAACCTTGAAGGGTGATTGAAGTCTGAAGACTGAGGTGTTGTCAGAAGAGCTGAAGCTTGGAATGAGAAAGGTGTTGATCTGCTTTCTTGTCTGTTTTCTTTTCTGTAGTGCTGATGTGCCTTGTTTGACTTGATTGAAGCATTAGAATAAGTCCATGATTAGACTGACTTTAATCTAGGAGCATGATTGCACTAGAGGTTGAGTTGCTCCCTCTGCTTGTATTTTTACTGTATGGCTTTGCTTGCGGGTATTCGGTAGAGCCCTTCTCCCTTGCCCATGTGGTTTATTCTGCTTGATAGCATGTTACTTTTCTGTATGATTGCAGTTTACTGTATTTTGCTTGATAGCATGTTGTTATTTCCTCATTATGATTACTGTTATTCATTCTGGCTTAAGGTTGAGATGAGTTTGTGGAGGCTGCTGCCCCACACACATTTCCTCCCTCACTTGCATTGCATGCATCTTGAAGTCGTTTACTGTTTATCTGTTTACTGTTTAAGCTGATGCCTTATCTGTTTCTGTTTATCATTGATATGATCCCTTAGGACTCTCATTTCCTTTGATAAGGAAATGATGATAGAACTTTAGGTTGAAACCTATGCATGATAACTTCTAGGAGTTCCCTGTTTCAAACTTCAACTATAGGATGAATCCTTGGCATGACAACAGTAGGACTTGATAGTCTCCCTTTAGTTGCCCCTCTCTCTTCTCATCTCAAAACAGCTTAAGATACAGTAATCATGAATGATTTCTTTCGTACGTTACGAGCCTTAAGCTATCTGAGAAAGGATTGTTGGAGAGTTTCTTTTCAACAGTCTGGATGTTTAGTATGGTACCCTTTGGGTGACATGCGACGCATTCACTCTCAGGTCATAGTCTCTAGTGCGATTGAAATTGCAAACACAATAAAAAACACTTCTTTCGTAAAAGACAGAAAACAAACGTCAAACCTTTTTGCCCCGTGGACCCGTAATTCAAAGGAAAGCTTTTCTGAAGAAAAGAATGTCGTTAAACTTCAGTTCTACCGCAAACAGGCTTTGTCCCTAACTGCTGGAATTGCTGTTTAACCCTACTCGATAAAACAGATGAATCTGAATTCCCGTAATCCGTAGTATCCGAACTACGTAAGCTCTGATCTCTCATGTCTATTGAGAGTACGTAGGCACAATACTGACGTATTGGCGAGCCACCTTCCCCCATCTCCCGTAAGTAGGGCGAACTACGTTGACTCTGATTTCTCGTTCTCTGATGAGAATACGTAGGCATAAAGCGCGATGCTTTGCCGAGTCATTTTTCTTTTCTTTTTTAGCCAGCCTTGATAGGTAGATAGATAAACCAACTCGTCCAGTAAACACAATAAGCGTGGATCCCGTCGAGTACGACGGACGTGAGGGGTGCTAATACCTTCCCCTTGCGTAACCGACTCTCGAACCCAGACAACGGTTGCGACGACCTTGTCTTATACCTTTTCGTCAGGTTTTTCCGATCGTTTCCTTTCCCGTTCCGAGGGATAAGTAACGAAAGGTGGCGACTCTTCTGTTTTTCCAGCACCTTATTTTCGCGGAAGCGACACTCGACTTATAAGAGAAGTCAAACTTTAAGAGGTCGCGTATTAATATCCGTGTCAAAGACAAGATAGAGAAATGATATTGAGAATCATTCTCCAATTGAATCATGTCACACTGACTAAAAAACAGTGGGATCTCGTCTTACAAGACTTCACCGGTCACCAAAAGTCAAAATAAAATCGAAAGATGAAAAGAAATGAGGAGAGAAAGAAGTGGTCTCAGATCCAACATTATTCATCAATAATTTGACTAGTAATGAATTACGGAAATGTCTTCATCGACCAAAAACTTGATAGAAAAAGATCTAGAAAGAAAATATGATTGAAAATGTATCCAAAATTTTTATCAAAGGATTCTTGCAATATTAATCGAAAGTATTAACAAAAGAAATATGTACATAAGATCTTAACATAAGTTATCAAAATTATTTTAAATAAAATCATTTATAAAAACTTATATCAAAAACTTTAAATGAAAATTTAAGAAAGTAAGGTGGGGGTGTGGCATGAAATCTGGCGGTGAAGGTGGGAGAGATAAGTGGGGAGGAGGATCCTATGGGCTTACAGCCCATCACCTCACGCCTGTTGCCTCAAGAAAAGGGAAAGGTGAATGTGAAAAATTCAAAAACGGGCCCTAAGGCCCAACATGAGTAAAAAGGATCAGGTCAAAGAGTAGAACAGGGGCATAACGATACATTAGAATGATCATCTGTCCAAAACTCAAAATCAAAGAAAAAGCTAAAAAAACAACATAAACATGTAGACGCTTCGATCCAACCTTCTAACTCATCTGCGAGTCGCCCTCTTTTGATCTCAAGTTCATGATGTCTTTCCGTTTCGGTTCATTTTTCTTCTTCACTCTCTCTGTCTCTAATTTAAGTGTCTGTGTGATTTTCAGTTGATTTTAGGGATGGATTTATGGGTTTGAGTTTGAAGTTTATGAAGGAGATTCAACAATGTTGGTTGCGGTTTGAAACTATGATGAAGTGTGATGGGTTTTCTGGAAAATGGATCGGAAAATGGGTATCGCAGATGGGTTTCAATTTGGATGTTGGTTAGTGAGATGAAGGTTTGTGATATCAGGTTGTTGAAGAGAGGACAATGAGTTGTTTCTGGGTGAGTTGTGAAATTCTGGGTAAGTTGGTTGGACTGGGTTTGTTCATGTTGCTGAGTCTGAAGATTGGAGGTGAAGGATTTTGGGTAAGCTGGGTTTACGGTCGAAGTTGGTTCTTCGGTTTGTTTCTGAAAAAACGGGTTGAATAGGAGGAAAACGGAAAGGAGGTAGTGATAGCTTGGAGTTTCTGAAGCAGGTGAAGGTTCGGTGGCTTTCTGAGTTGTTTGAAGGTTGAGAAGTGAGGTTGATGAAGGGAAATTTTGAAGGTAATACAGGATGTGGTTGCTGCAGGTTATGTGTATGAAGCCATTGTTGTGAAGCTTCTTTTTTGGTAAAGGTTTGTGGGTGAAGAGGATGGTCGTGGTGAATGAGGGAAGGATTCAAAGTTGTTATGTTATTGTTCTAGGTGCATAAGTTTTGGTTTGTAGTGATTGGTGAAAGGAATCTCTGCTGAACGTGTCAAGATGGGCTCCAGGTTTTTTTCTTTCCTTTTCACATCCTCCCTTTAACCTCAGAACCTATTTCCCCTTCTTGACTTGTTGCTTTCGGAGAGAAAGGCTTGTGGTACAGACCTTGGCTTGTGTTACTGTCATATGGTTCCTTTATTGTGTAGGTTTTTCTTTTTGACTTGATGAATAGGTTGGCATCACGTAACAGGCTCGTATGATGAGCTTGTATTGTTTTGGAGTCTGTCAGGCTACGAGATTGAGGAGATTGCAGGTCGTACAAGTTTGTCATGTTGTTGTTTTAGGGCATTTTACTGCATAAATTCAAAGCACGGCAGGGTAGCCAGGGAGTAGCGTTTTGACGCAGGATTCTGCTTTTTGTTCATGAATTGTCCAAAGCAAGTTTTGTAGTAGGTTGGATGCAAAGTCATTTAGCAGTGGTGTGTCAAGTGTGTCTGCAATTGATGTGTTGTTGTAGCAGGGTAGTACAGGGTGCAGTTTTGACATGTTGTGTTTGAATGGTCATGAAACACTGACTTTTTTGTGTGTATTGTAAATGTTTGTTGGACTTGAAGGTATTGGGGTGTATGGTTGCAATGCAACATGTTTAGGATATGGGGAAGTTTTGGATGCTAGTAGGAAGTGGTGGGTTGTTCATGTAGTATGGTTGCTTTCAAGTGATGCAGGATTTTGCAGAAGTACCAGATGTGAGCAGCAGGGTACCATCGAGTTGTGTTGTTCTGCGGAAGTTTGGAAGCTGGTTTTGGAGCATAGTGGCAAGTGTTTAGCAAGTGGTCAATGCTTTGAGATTTTATTTATTACTCATATTTTTGTAATATTTTGTGATGAATGGGCTGTGAAAATTAACAATGGGCCTTTGTAACTTTGACAAATGATTTTAAAAGGTTGGGATCTTGAATATTCTTAAAAAAAGAGCAAGATTAAAATAAAAAAGGATTTGTGGTAATTATTTTGGATTAAGGATAACAAAATAGATTTAAAAATGGGTAAGATTTGGAATGAAAAGTGGTTATGGAAAACTGGGTTTAGAAACATGAATCGGAAAATGGTTATGGAAATGGATATGGTAATAGCTCTACAACACTTAAAGACTCCCCAAATGCATTTGACCGCCACAAATTTTAAACAACAACACAAACTTGGAATGATCTTGAATTGAATATCATGCTTGAATCCTCACTTAAAAGACAAGAACGTGAACCACATGAACAATATTTCCCAATAACCTGAGGTGCTTCATTGTTTTGATTTTCTTAACATCACTGCAACTTGATTTCAAAGAACCTGAATTGCCATGAAACCTGGTTTGGTAATTGTTAAGCATAGAGTATAGGTCCATGACAAAATCCACCCTGAGAACCACAAAGTCCTTTCTACCAAACTGCTGACAAAACCCTAAACAAACTACATCTTGTGATAATTCAGAGAAACTAAAGTCGTGCCTGATAAACCTCAAATAGGCATTGTTCATGACAATTGGAAACTCCACACTTCTGCCTTGGACTTAACCACAATAACTGGAAGAAATAATTTCTGACCAGAGGGAGTTCATCTCAGCAGAAACCTTATATCCAAAACCCTAACTCAACCACCTTTGAAGCTTCTGAAGTCCAACCCTGATTAATAAATGAAATAAAACAAACAAAAGCTGATAAACTGGTTAGTTATGCAATATGATCGACCTATAATGATATGCAAAAGAAAACGAAACAAAAGCCAGTCAAAGTAAGAAAACCTGTGGGCAAATTTTAGGGTGCAACATATCCCATCCACAAAATTTTTATGGGAGGATTCCAAAATGGATTGAGGGAAGGAAATTTTAATGAATCCCTCTCCAAGAGGCCAACGACTTCTCTAAAGGATGTGGTAACACGTGCAGACTGCTATATAAAGGGTGAGGAAAGCAATGCTGAAAGATAGGAAAAAAGATGTTAAAGAGCATACAAATAGTAACCTTGATAGCTCGAAGTAGTCACGGAAGAGCTAATATACCCCCTCTAAGAGATAGGGTGGCGTTCAAAGAAGTGGAAAATTGAAAGAAAGCTTCACGCCTCTAAACATCTGATGTGAACAGATATGGTGTGAAGTCCTAAATAAGCATGATATTCCACTGCCACTCGTGCCCAAGTCAACTGTCATAAAGATCGAGCCCAAAAGATGGTTTAATTTTCACAAGGTCAAGGGTCACCATACTAAAGAGTGTTATTAACTAAAGAAGGAGATACACCGCCTCATCCAAGAGGTCCATTTGAAGAAATATGTCAGAGGTGAAGCCGCTCATACATTAGGCAGATCCAAATTGCAAGGGCGAGATGCTTCTAAGAGTCCCAGGTCCAAAAAGGGCAAGAAATTAAGCAAAGGGGTGTGGACAGACATGTGTTCCACACCCTTAATACCATAGTAGGAGGATTCTGCAGGGGTGAAGATATCAATTATTCACTCAGGAGATACGCTTTCCAAGACCTAACCATTGAGAGCTCACCTATGAATCCTGACTCTAGCAATAAGGAAGCTACAAATTATGAGATTACGTTTTTAGAGAGGGATGTTGCAAGCATCCACCCACATGACAATGATCCCATGGTCATGATCATATAGTGTGATAACTAGGAGATTAAGAAAGTGTTGATTGATCAAGGAAGCTATGTAAACATCCTCTATTATGATGCTTTTGAAAGAATCTGACTAGACCTAGACGACCTCAATCTTTCCAAGGCTCATTGGTGGAATTCTCATACGAGTAAGTGAAAGAAAAGGTTATGTTACTCTAAAGACCCCGTTTCAGACCGATGAGAATTCCATATCGATCAAGGTAAGATATTTGGTTATTGATGCACCTTCCTCATATAACATTACTATAGGGCTTCCATATCTATGTTGTATCTATGCATGAATTACCAACTATTGGATGGGTGAGTTAGGGTTATATATGGGAATCAAGATATTGCTAGGAAGTGTATTGTAGAGAGATTTAAGCTAAAAAGAGAGGATTATTATGGCCCACTCCCATCAAGAGCATGCATAGGGAGTGAACATTGTAGATGTGAAATATGGCTCAATCCATAAGAGGTAACTCCCGGGGATGAAGATATGTCCTCGCTACATTAGAAGAGTACCAAGATGGAAGAATAAGCTACTCATTAATTTTTTTAATAACTATTTTGGTTGTTAAGCCATGTTTAGTTTAGTCAAAATTATGTGTTTGATTTGTTTGAGATGAGGTGCCATCTATGGCGTTTGTATGGTTAAATTCATGACATTATTTGTTTTTTGGGGAGCATTATTTTCCTCATGCGTTGGTAATAAGGTGCCTCACATTATCATATAAATTTGGAATTATTATTGCCTTGTTTTTCAGGAACTAAAGAGTGAAATGAAACCTTAAACAAACCGCCTATAGAAGCGACCAAATATGTTGGATTCTCAGGGAGGAATCCTTATCGTCCTTTGAGACTATTATAGATGTTCGATCTGTAAGGAGGAATCCTTAATTCTCTTTAATGCAATCACATGTTAGATCCTCATGGAAGAGTTCTTTCTGCCCATAGAGGTGATCATATATGTTGGATCCTCATACGGGAATCCTTGCTGCCCCAGTGGGAGATACTATCATCATCATGTAGGAATCCTTGTCCTACAAAACCACAACAAGGCCAAAAACAAGTTCAAAAAACGTTCTAAGACGATTCACATGAAAAAAAAACAATGGCATACAAACCCACCATTTAATCAATTCTCAAGGAACGAAAATACAAAACAAACACCCAAGAACAACATTCATAATTGCACAAAACCACCCTCAAATTAACTGGCTCGCCTCAGGAACTTTCCTTTCCCCTAAGACAGTCTCCTGGGAAACATCATCTCCCTTAGAAGTTTCCTCCACCTCCTTGCCTCCCTCAAGCTCGATCTGGACGCCCTTATCAAGAGAGGCAACTGGTTTTTAAGATGAGGGGTCTTCCTCTTCTTTCACTAGCTGGATATCAAGGACCACCTTGAAAAGGTCCATTTGGCTGAAACCCCATTCAGGATAGAGGAAGGAAACCTACTTCTTCGCCCATTCAAAATAAGAGTAAGAGGTGTCCACTAGCTCATCCTTAAGCGTAGAAAACTCATCCCCATTTTCTTCTTTGAGCAAAAGGTGTCCCGACGAGGTTATTTTGGTTTTTGCTCTTAAGTGGCGAGATCCTGAGCCTTTGACTCCACCTCCTCAAGTTTTTCCGCCAAGACCTCATTCTCATTCTTTAACGTATCCACTATCTCTTGACCTTTGACAGGATTCCCTTGGGAGTCAGCAAGCTTCAATTTCAGCTCATTCACAATTGAGGCGTGGTTCTCTGGCTTAACACACTCTATCAATAAGACCCTCATCAAGTAGTTCTTCTTTAGGTCATACAACTTGTGAGACATATTATTACACATGGCCTTGTATTCGTCTAGGAAATCTTCATGGAAAGGAAGGCGAACGCCAATGTATTTTATGGTATCAAATGTGGGGTCATTCCATATAGAGGATTAATGAAATGGATCATTTCTTCTGGGCGGTGAATGCATGCCATCCCTATTGGCTTCAGGAATTAAGACCACATTATCCTTTGGAGCAAGGGGGAACCTACTTCCTACTTCTAGATTTTAGGGGCGCAAAGCTCAAAGGACGTGTCATCCTCAACTTGCCTATTAGTTCCTTTTATGATTAAGCGTCTAGGAAACTCTGAGGGTTATCTTTTCCTAGGCGTTTGGCCTTTCTCTTGGCCAAACGCTCATTCCTTTCGCCCAAAGGGATTTTTGACAGTTTATCTGAAAAAAAGAGGAAGGACAAATATAAGCAACATGACCAATAAAAATTCCAAAAATGGCCATTATGATATCAAGCTTACTTATATATTTATATATGTCCCTATCATACCCATGGTCTAAGATAATCTTGGTACAAAAACTCATGACCTCAAATTCATATAAAAGCTAAATTACCTCCATCTCATCAAGTGCAAGGCAGTTTAAGTCGTATCCAGTGATCACCATTGGATTGTCGGTCGAGGCTAGAGGAAAGTAAAGGGTGCCATCTGCCCCAGTAGTGACCATAGAGGTTCCATCTTTCCCTTTCACCCTCACGAACTTGTCTTTCCAATTTTTGTAATGATTAGAATATGGTTTGAATAATGATCTTTCAGGAAATATGCCTAAGGTCACCCATCCACGTCTAATTCTCGTCTTAGTGCCAAAAGAACAATCATATGGTATGATGGACCTTCAGTCGCTGACACATGATCCATGTTGAGAGATATGGGATGAGGCGATGTTAATCACCTTTAGAACCTCCACCTCAAACAAGGAAAAAAGAACTAGAACCCCTGGGTTGCAGACAACGGGGAGGTGAAGATAGAAATAGGGGCTGAGGAAATCATCTGAAGCTGCCATATTGGCTCTTTGTGTCATAGAGCTAGCCTCCAGGATGACTTCTTCCTCATTACATGAAGAGGAAATGTTGACATGTTATCGAAAATAGGCTATCCTTTCATCACTGATGTAATAGGTCTCAGCGTCTTTGCACTCAGGATCAGTGGCATCCATTCTGTTTTTTGTTTCCTGAGAAAACAAAAGGGGATCATCCCATTGACACCTGAAAGTCTCCCCCGAGCCGTGCTTGTGAAACTCGCCTCCGATACCCTTGAGAGACTAGCCCTGGGTAAATCTGAGGGAATCACCTTAGATATGCCTAAGGGACTCACCCTATGTACACCTAAGGGACTCGTCCAAATATGAAGGGCTAATTAGGCCAAATCACTTCGCCCTTTTCAAGCCCTCGTTCTTGAGAGACTGTGTATTGGTATATTTGTAAAAGGTCCACAATAAGCAGTGTAAGAAGTTCTCTAAGGAGAGGCGGCATATTATATCGCTACTGCCAGCTTCCTAGTCGCCCATTTCTTGGAACGAGTGCCCGCCATTTAGTTGTGGCGCCCATTTCTTATATCATTCGCCTTCTATGAAAACGTGGGGGGTGATGTGTCCCTATCCATAACGGTATGAGAGAGGAAGTCAAAAAGGGAGAATTGATTGTCCACATCCCACACATTTAAGAGTGAATTACTCTCTGAGACTAAGATTCATACCAAGGAATTCCTATAAATACCTCAACCCTTAGGTTGAATGGGGACATTCTATTTTCACTCATAAACACTAATATACATAACTTCTCACCCTACCTACATGAATTTGTTATAACACCACAACAATCCTAAAAACCTTTGGAGACCCTACAAAACACGAGATTGTCACGTATTGTAATTTTAACAAATATACTATCTAATTCAAATAATTAACTTTTGTTGTTAATTAGTCTTTAGCCGATGATAACCCATTTACAATAATAGAACATTATGAGAACAAAGGCAACTAGTAAATGCTAGTTCTAGATAGAAGGTTAGATTGTTTGGCCCAATCATGTTCAGGCATGGGACATACATACATGGATTTGATTTATCCGATAATAATTATAATGTTTCATTTCATTTCACTAATAAACAAATGAAGATCCCAGCCTGATAGGTGATGAGGGAGGGAGATTGATGATAACTACAAGGTCAAATATATTGTCACTATCATACCAATGACCTACATACAGAAATTATTAGCAAAATAATATTACTACAAGCAAACATTAATTAATTAAAAATACAAACAACCTATAAATTACCATATGTAAACAACATTTAATAATTGCCATGGTTCCATATGCATTTCTATCCTCTTTCTCTCTCTCTCTCTTTCTGTCCAAAATATTTGAAACAATCAACTATAGAATGAAAGTCAACGATGTTTTACCTATAAATAACCTCTGTTGAGTTTTCTAAGCTATGTGTGTTTGTATCAGAGAGCATATAGCATAAGGAAAATGAAGAGGAGTAGAGATACTGAGAAGAGATCAGAGATAAACTCTGCCATTGAAGAGCTTTCAGTTCTTGTTATAGTCAAACCTGGAGAAAACCATGAAGCACCAGCTGCACGCATCCCAACCAAGCCTTTCTTATCTCTATGTTACATGATTCTACAAGTTCTTGGTTATTTATTACTAACTTCTTCACCTTATTTTCAAACATGATAATAATGATGTTGAACCAAACAAATTATTGATTGTTTGTTTCTCTTGCAGATAAGGTAGGCCCGACAATGGTTGTTATTAGACAAGACATTGACCAGAATATTAAGGTAACCAAAACATGCTACTTTTTTCAGTTAGAATATAGTTAGTTTCACATTGAGTTCTGTGTCATTGCAGAGATTGGAAGCTATGTATGAATCAAACCCTTTAATCAATTCAAATTTGGTTGAGATATTGAAATCAGAAACTAGCAAAGGCATTGCAAAGAAGAGGATCAGTGGCAGTAAATCCTTTGTTTGGCTTACTAGGTGAAAACATTCATAAATTTTTCAAGAAAAATTTGATCGTATAATTTACATATGAAAAAGATTTTGTGTGAAATTTTAGCTTAAAGATTTTCCACTCTGCAGATCCTTGGATCTCACATCAGCATTGTTACAAGCATTACTAGTAAAAGATCCTAAAAAGAATATGGAACAAGCTGTTCAAGAGTCTTATGATGCAACTTTGAAACCATGGCATGGATGGATTTCATCTGCGGCTTTCAGAGTAATAATAACCATTTCTTCCGTTTCTTTGATTTCATTTTTCAATATTGAAATATTGAGGATAGCTCATAGTTCCTGATGAGGAACTGCAGTCGCAGACGTAGACATAGTTGGCCGAACTTTCTTAGTCATTGTTTGTGTTTTTTTGGTATCTTAACTCTTTTGAACCGCGGTTACTGTTCTAACATCAACTAACAGAATTAGTTTTTCAGGTTGCTATAAAGCTAGTACCTGACACTAAAACTTTCATGGATCTCATCGGTGAAAAAGACGAAGACTGTGACACCCTAATGGAGAAAATGCAGATTTTGGTTTCTTTGCTAGTGCCATTTCTGGAGGATATCCATTGTATTCTAGTAAGCTTGATCTCATTCTTTCTGGCATAAGTTATGCTCATTGGATTGAATTTCCTGTCATATAGTTACCAAATGAATATTTATTTTTGTTGCAGAAAGCGTATAAATTGGATAGGCTTAAATCAAACTGAAGTTTAGATAGAAAAGCTGATCTAGAACTTTTCTTAGTGTATAATGTATAGTTTGGTTTCATGTAAATTACTTGTACAGTAAAATTTTGTATCATGAAGCTTTCTAGTTACAAGTTTGCAGCACTGTAAGACTTTCAACATAGCCTAAAATCAAAATGAAAAAAAGTTGAAATAATGAATCAAGTCCATTCCCACAATGAGTTTTTCAAGTCATGTGAATTATTTGAAGGATCTTGAAGTGCAATCAATGCTGCAACTAAGCCAGCATTGCTTGCTATGGTTGGCTCTGTAAATCTTTGGTTGCTCCTTTGATCGATGAAGTTATCATTTGTGTCTGGTCCTCCCACCATGGCTCCCAGAAGAACTTGTGGATTCGGATTTTTAGAGTTTAGCCATGTCTTACCATCGTTGCAATTGTAGCGCCGTTTATCCCATGGGATCGACGCGCTTCTGTGATGAACCTGGACTGGAAACTTGTCACTATAGCCTACTAAATAACTCATTTTCATAGGATTTTGCCCTAAAATGTAGTTAACCTGAAACACAAGGAATCAAAATTTAATCTATTTCCAATTCATATGTGTTAGCATACAAAATGGTCAGAACTCAGAAGGCTAGGAATTTGCCTGAGAGCTAGCGAAATCACGAAGCGTCGCAACTGAGAATTCATCGGTTTCGCAGCTTGCACCGGATATTTTGAGATGATCAATGTAATCACTATACAATTTACTAAGAAAAGATGCTGTTGCAGCATATTGGAGTAATGGCCCATTATCAGGTTTTGGAAGTATCAATCCACCTACAATCATGTTTGACAAGAATCATATACTATTATATATCATAATGCATATTTCATTTTATCAAAGAATTATTTAACTAATTACCAGGTGTCCTGCTCATAAATTTTTTGAAAAGGTAAGAACACATGAGAGAGTGAGTCGAATTTGATGAAAATTTCAAAACATCTTCATATGGAAAGCCAGGATCGCGAAAATATCGAATACCAGCAAGCAAAACCTGCAAATATCACATTAAAAAACATGATACTACTAACTAACATCCTTTTTTTTCTCAAATTCGTCTCAAAATTCATCTCGGGTATCTGATTAAAGTTACCGCAACAGCATTGAGCTTGTTATTCCAATAAAACACCCCTTTGTCTAAATTTGTTTCATCACTTTTCGCTGATAAAAAAAACTCAGTTGCATTTGCAAGATAATCAGTGTTCTTAGTAGCAAGAAATAGCCAAGTAGCTCCCCAAGCCAACTCATCTTTGTAACTAGATGAATTATAGAGCATTCTTGCTTGTTTTCCACATGCATCAACATTGGTGTAGGTTCCTTGCTTTTTAGGATCTTCCTTTGTAACCACCTCATACACATTTTCTGCTGCTTGAACTAGTTTCCCCGAGTAATCTTTGTCGTCTTTGAATACCATCGATGCAGCAGATAATGCTGCCACAACTTCACCAGCTAAATCTGTAGCTGAGCCATCACAAACTGAAACTGGTCTACCGTAACTCATGTCTTCAGGCCTTTCCCAACAGTTTATATCATTTGGTTCACTATTAGTACTAATGGTACTTCCAACCTAATAAAATTGAAAACAAAAATAGCAACCATTAGTATATTTCAGTAGATAAACTCAAATAAACCGATATAAACAACTATTAGTATATGATTCCGAATAAAAAATAAACACGACGCAAAATTTATATCTTGCCTGAGAATAGAGTGTAAGGTTGGATGCAGTTGAAGTAATGAACACCTTAAGCAAATAGTCAGTACCCCATCTGATGATATCCCTAACATGATCAAGTTCATCAATATCAGCGAATTTCGTTTGATATTCCATTGCAGTCCAACTCAACAAGGTCATAGTATAAGCTGTGGTGAAAGTAAACTTAATATTGTTGCCAGAATCATAATATCCACCAATAAGATTAGTCTTTTCTGAATATCCATCTTGTAATCCTGAGTCTCCCCTATATTTCACTGAACTATTCCTTGGATAACTCCCAGCTGCAACATAATAAATATTAAAATTAAAATCACCAGACACATGCATCAGACACAGACACGAGACTGACACAATGTGTGCAAAACAAAGAAAAGCTATGAAGCACTAATGCATACACCGGAGACACGTTTAAAAAGAGAAGTAAGTAGTACATTTTTGGGCATCATAAAATGTTAGAGCTTGGTTTATAGCCAACTTGAGATTGATTGAAGAGTCTTGATGCTTATGCTTCTGAGGTAAAAAGTGCAACAGCAAAGCCAGTCCTATGATAGCAAAAAATATTGTTACTGTAACAGAAACAAAAAGATGGAAGTGTTTCTTATCAGTGATGACGAGATTGCAGTCAACTGATTTTGGATATTTGGAAGGGATGGAATCATAGGAAATGGATGATTTAGGAGTAAGTTTGAAATCAAGTGCTATGGAATTCCAGCGGCTTGATGAAGGGAGAAGACGACCAGCTTCTGAAACTGTGTGCATATATGTCACAGGATTCTTCTGTGATTCTGTTGGTGGTGGCATGATTGATGAAGACTTTTGTACTTTGAAATTGTTATAGTTATAATGTGTTACATTTGAATTGGGTTGATATTTCAATGCATGAGTTTGTCTTTTTTCTGCCGTATAAATTGTAGCTTTACATGGAATGTTTAAATGTAAGTCATACAAATAAAGACAGAGTTTAGTGCCAAAATCCATTGATGCTGCAAGGTGTCCGTCTAAAGATTCATTACTATTGTTGATGGTGTATATTAATTTTTTTTTTAAAAAGATAATAATAATTCATGATTAATGTTTTTAAATAAATAAATTAAAATTATTAAAAAATTTATTATGATGGCTGAGTATTAGAGTTTGGCCTATCACTACCCTACAAAACCGGTTGGTAAGGTGAGAGGTGTCACTCTATATAAACCATTTCAATGCTCTATCTTCAACCAATGTGAGACTTTAGGAGTTTCCTAATACTGAGAATATAAAAGGTGAAGTATAAATAAAAGAGAAGGAGAAAAGAAACAACAATAGAAAGTTAACTAATGTAATTTAAAGGATTAGACTACCAAGAATGTAAATTACGATGGAAAAAATTGACATAAAAAAAAAAGAAAAAAAAAGGAGATATATCGAGAGTGTAAAATTTTTTTACAAGGTCAACCATTGACGACCATACATTTCGCTAAGTCATACTGAAAATTTTAAACTAATTATATGATATGACAGAATGATATATTATTATTGGATGACAGTGTAAAACATTTTGACAGTGCATAACAATTAAACCCAAAAAATAAATAGTTATAATTTTTTTTCTTCGTCCTGTATCTTTTAGTTGGGGTTTATATTGGTCTTTTAACTTAAAAAATAATCATTTTGATCCTACCAACTGTTATGAGTTTGTCATTTTCATCAATTTTTCTAAAACGATGTTAAATATTTTAACATTTTGCCCTTGTCAGGAAACAGTAATACGTGGCATCTAGGTCGGATTATATGTTATAAACTACTATTCTTTATAAATTTAGGGTTCCATCTTCTTCTTCAATCTTGCTTTCTCTTTCATTGTTTCGTCTTGCATTCTCTTTCATTGCTAAAATTATGGCATCTTCATTATGAAAACAAAGAAGAAAAATGTGTTCTACAAATTCGTCTCCCTCTAATGAAGTGTCTGGTAATGGGGGACAACACTAACATTTATGAATCGGGGACTTACTCTTCTTCTTTGAAAAAACAATAGAGACCTAATTGTTTTCTTAATTGCTTTGAGTTATTCTACCCATTGTTTTCTTCTATGATGGGCAAGTATTCCCACAGGTCGAATGTCCAGTGAACGAGGGAGTTCACCGGAAATCCCCCTCTCTGCCTATTTAGGTTGCTTTTATCGCCAGAAGACATCATATTATTTTGAATGAAAAGGGAAATTCATATATAACAATTCCCCCATACGAAACCACTAATCTTCCTAGACCTAAATATATAAGTGACGTGTTGGAAGCTAGATAAGATAATTATACTAAATGAGCCTTTTGTCCAACTGATTTTCTTTCTGGTTTCGTAAGGCATCAAGAAAAAATGACGGTACATGGAAAAACACTCCAATGCCAAGTCATTAGTTTATTAAGATAAAAGGTTGAATGTTTTAGGGTTTTTATGAGTGTGTACATGATTTGACGCATGTCGTCCCTTTTTGTAGGAATTCCATTTGGGTCACTACCAACCCTCATTATGTAGTTTCCATCTAGACTGTTCACGTTGTCAGATGGCAAGATATGACTCGTTCTATGATCTAACGATCTAGCCTTTACTTTTATGTTGAGATCTAGTGTTATCTAGGACAGATTCATGCCTGTTTTTAAGTCCTAGAACTTTTTTCTTGATGACATACTTGTGATGTCCTTGCCATGACGTCATTTTTTCCCACCAATTTCTTTACCTTCTAAGTTTACACAATTTTTCTCTAATGGGATTAAGATTGTTCTACATTAACCATGACCTAGATCCAAGGATAAGTAGGCTAATGGGCTAATTTTACCTCTTCCTCAACCCAAATAGGAACAATGACGAAGATACCCTAATGAATCCTTTAGTTTTAACTAGAGCAAGATCTCTCAATATCTCATTGTTAATTTCACTTGAATCCACGACATCTAAAAAAACAAATAGTGAAATAACATGCTCACGTGGGAGGCCAAGTGTTTCCTTCTTCTTGCAAGAACGTTTAAACATGTTATCATTGGTATAAAATGATATGTTCCACTCTCTTTTTTATGCATGGTACTTGCAACTGTGTATATGAATCATGTGTAAGTTTGATTGTGTGTTTCCACGACCACCTCAATGGACTGTGTAATAATATCTTGAAACATAAATAATATTTACCTAATAAATAACCTCCAGCGCAACACTCCATGCATTCAAATCTTGTTATTAGCATAAGATTGTCATATATTAAACACAAAGTCGACTTCAATATCCTTATAACACATGTAATTAAGGCATAGATGAAACTGTAGTAAAACTTCAATCATATTATATCGTGAGTGAAGAAACTTTCCCATTTCAAAATGTAACGCTTCATATCAGGAGGTAGTTTGAACTCAACAAATTTATTTTTACGTATATGAGTTATGGCCCACATATTTATCTTTGCATACAATTCTTTAACCCATTTGTTGTCATGCAACCCAAATGTGTCAACCATTTCCATTCACTTACACTGAAACTCATCTTGGTCATTGTCACCCAACATGCATTTCTAAAATCGGCCATCAAATTATAGAACTCCAATGTTAGACGTCGCATTGTGAATTAGATGTCAAACACACAATTTATGATAAGCATTTAGAAACACCCTTTTTTATAGATTTCTTTATTGCAAGATCTCCATCAATAATGGCAAATATACATATACGACTTACCTGACATTGCTTCCAAATTTTGTTCAACAACCCACACATATGTTTCTTCTTTTTCATTTACAACAATAGAACCACCAACTATAATATTGTCATTATGACTATTAAATCTAAAAAAAAACCACTAAGAGGCAATGATATTTGTTCACTGCATATGTTTTATTAAATTACAACACATCATCAAACACTTTAAAATCCATCTGGCTTATACCATCACATAAAAATAGGTGTTCAATTATATATATTTGCCATCAATAGTATGTCGATAAAACATCATCGAGTCATTTGATGCTAACCAACGAAGGTAGTGTAAATAATTTTTACCATCACATTGTTGCAAAAGGCGCTACTTTCCCATCTCATTATATATATATATATATATATATATATATATATATATATATATATATATATATATATATATATATATATATATATATATATATATGTGTGTGTGTGTGTGTGTGTGTGTGTGTGCGTGTGTGTGTGTGTGTGTGTGTGCGGGTACGCACGTGTGTGTGTGTGTGTGTGTGTATGTGTGTGCGGGTACGCACGTGTGTGTGTGTGTGTGTGTGTGTGTGTGTGTGTGTGCGCGCGCGTGTATGTTTGTGTGTGTGTGTGTGTGTGTGTGTGTGTTTGAAGTGTGTGTAAAAGCGGCAAGAAACAAAAATTTAGATTTGGAAGGGTTCCCTCTGTGACTTATATCGTATCCACAAGGATCAGTGTGAGGGAAAGAACTCCGTTCAACGATCTCTATATTTCTAAGCTTGTTGTGTAAAAGTTTTGGTTAAAAAGTTCGAGGAACCATAAATAAAGCAGAAAATATAAAGTAAAGACTGAAATATAAATGGAGCCTTGTTGGGATTGGATCTCATCAATTGATAACACATGCATTCTTCTAATCATGTTATACACAACTCAAATGTTTGTCTAATACCATCACATATCACCCACAATAGAGGTTATGTCTAATGCAAAATCGAGAGGCCAATTGTATTGTCTCATTGGTGATGTCTCACGCAACAAAACCAACACAGGGCATTAAAAATTGATACTCACGTAAATGTTAAACTTAAATCTATGTCTAGAGTTTAGAGCTAACAGATATTCAAATAACATCAATATCAAATTAATTATTTGATTAATATATAACACCATGATCATGATACGTACACATGATTAACCCCTTTTACATGTATTCAACTAACTTTCCAAATGTATGTGAGCATAGTTCTTCATCACTATTATCATGCATCCTTGCAATACCGTTTATCAAGCGTTATCGCGGTCTTTATCGTATTGATCCTACTCATACTACTCATGCTACTAATCAACACAATAAAATAAAATTAATACTAGTGAATATCAACTTACAAGACTATGTCAAAAGTTTGCTCATTGGTAAATGAGGATCTTAGATCAAAGATTTGAAAAAGGTTTTGTCAAGACCCACAAATAAGAAATCAAAGACAACATCAATAGAGAATCAAAACTAGTTCATAATATATAAATTAGATGAAATAAATAAGGTATCAAAAGATTACATCTAAACCCAACAAGAAATCGAAACTCTTACTCGAAGATCAAGCTCTGAGTTGCTTTGATTTCTGTTTATCTCTTTAGAATATGCTTGGAATGAAGAGAGATAAAGTTATGATCCCCAAAATATATTATATCTTTCTAAGAAGTGAGAAAAGTATTTATATAGTATTTACAAAATCTGTCATGTTCGCATTGTGAACCCTTTCCTCGCCCAACAAACACACTTTTAGGCACCTGAAGTGCCTCTGAACAGTTAAATCGACCTTGAGAAATATTTGAAGTTCGTTATGCGAGCAATTCTTCGCACTGTGAACTACCTTGCTACAAGTTAGCACATCAAACTTAAAATCCTTTAGCTACTAAGTATGGGATGGTTTGGTGGTCCTTCGCTGCATGTTCACACAATGAACATTCGTTTCTTGTTCGTACAACAAACTTCCTGGTTCTTCTTCACTTATTTGTATTCCTTGCCCAATTCACTTGTGTCTTAATCATTGATGTTTTATGCCTAATTTCTGCAAAATAACACACACATTAAAAAATCCAAAGGTATTTGCAATATAATTGTAGAATCACGCAAGAACAAGAATTAAATCTATAAAAACATGAGAAATGAGTTGAAAAGTGCTAAGAAAGATAGTTCATTTTAAGTAAAAATTTGCATTTAACAGTGTGCGTGTGCGTGTGTATGCGCACATGTGTGTGTGTGTGTTACAGAACGAGTTGTGAATTAATTAACTGCTTAACAATGATAAATCCTTTAGTTTTGATAATGATTGCTTACTTGATTTTGAAAACTTGAAAGAAAAATTAATTAGTGCACCCGATTGGAGACTTGACTTTGAACTTATGTGTGATGTTAGTGATTATACGGTTGGTGTTGTTCTAAGCCAGAGGAAGACCAAAATTTTCATGCTATACACTACGCAAGCAAGGCTTTAAATGATGCGCAAGTTAATTATGCAACTACGTAAAAATAATTTCTTTCCTTAGTGTATGCATTGGAAAAAAATCGATCTTACCTCATATGTTCAAAGATTATTTTTATACTTACAATGCAGGGATCAAATTTTTAATCACCAAAGCGGATTACATGCCTAGAATAATCAATTGGATGCTTCTGCTACTAGAATTTGACCTTGAAATCTGAGACAAAAAAGGAACAAAAAACTTAGTAGCAAACCATCTATCAAAACTGGTAAATCCTGAAATCACCAAGCAAGAACAAGAAGTCCTTGAGGAATTTCCATATGAGAAGTTGATTATGATTCAAGAAATACCATGGTTTGTAGATCTCGCAAACTACAAGGCAACTAGTTTTATTCTTGAGGATTTTAATTGGCAATAAAAAAAGAAGTTCTTACGTGATGTTAATCAATATGTATGGGATGATTCATATTTGTTTAAAATAAGGGCTGATAATTTGTTGAGAAGGTGTGTAAAGAAAGAATAAGCCCAGAGTATTATATGGCATTGCCATAATTCACCTTATAGTGGTCATTATAACGGTGACAGAACAACCACAAAAGTTTTACAAGCAGGATTTTATTGGCCTTCATTATTCAAAGATACTTACAAGCAGGATTCTATTGGCCTTCATTATTCATTGGACCATTTCCTTTATCGTTTTCAAATGAGTACATTTTGGTTGCAGTAGATTACGTTTCAAAATGGGTGGAAGCAATAACATCACCAAAAGCGGATAACAAGATGGTGGTCAAATTCTTAAAGAAAAACATTTTTCACACGTTTTGGAATACCAAAAGTTTTAATCAGTGACAGTGGATCACATTTCTGCAATGTTCACCTAGCAAGACCCCTTGAGCACTATGGTGCCAAACACAAGGTTGCAACACCATATCATCCTCAAACCAACGGGCCAGGAGAGGTTTTTAATCATGAAGTTAAGAGGATCTTGGAAAAAACAGTGTCAACATCAAGAAGAGATTGGTCCTTAAAACTAGACGAATCACTTTGGGCTTACCGTATAGCTTATAAGTCACCAATAGGCCTCACACCTTTTCAAATGATGTACAGAAAATGTTGCCACCTGCTTGTGGGATTAGAACACAAGGCTTTTTGGTAATTAAAATTTTTGAACTTTGATCAAAATCAGGCCGAAAAAAAAAAGAAAAGTGCAATTTAATGAACTTGATGAATTGGGGTTGCAAGCATATGAATCATAAAAAATTTATAAAGAAAGATTTAAGAAGTATCATGACAACAAGATCCTTCCTAGGTATTTTAAGGTTGGACAAATGGGTTTTCTATTCAATTCTCGATTGAGATTGTTTTCTAGAAAATTGAAATCAACGTGGTAAGGACCATTTCGAATCAAAGAAGTAAAACCTTATGGTGCACTTGAGTTAGAAGACACGACTTCTAAAGCAACATGGACTGTCAATGGCCAGAGAGTAAAGTTTTATTTGGGTGGTGAAATGGGCCGACTCACCTCAACAATTCCCTTGAATGACCCTTGACTCAAAAGAACAGACGTCGAGCTAACGACATTAAACAAACATTTATTGGGAGGCAACCCAATTCCTGTAAGTAATTTTCAAAATTTTCTTTCATTTTAGGTTCAAAGGAGTGGTAACAAACATGGCAGGTTCAATTTGGAGAAATGGTAAAAAAAAATCTATAATCTAGCAAGCTCACCGGTTGAGCATATCTTTCGTCGGGCGAGACAATTTTTGTTGTTCTCGCTACATACTTGCTTTGTCTCGCCGGGCGACTATTGCAGATCTACTAAAAATAAAAGTTTCATTTTTTACCTCTCAGTAACAACCTCCCACTAAATTTTGGGAATATAACATGGTGGAACTTTTCAACTCCTATATTTTATTCTTTGTCTCATTCTCCAAGTCCCTTTCCATACAAACCCTAATTGCTTCCCTTGTCTCTCTTTGAATAAGAACTTTCTCTCACACAAACTAAGATTTTATTCACTTCTTTGCACCAAACAAGACAGGTTTGTAATGTTACTTACTATTTTAAGAGGTATTTTTCTTACAGCATGAACAAATTCTCTTGGTAATTCAATTTGGAAGGAATTAATTCTTGTAGCATATGTAATTATGATTAGAAACATCTTTCCACACACCCACAACAATGGTACTGATGAAAAACATTTTGACATGATGTTTTCATTTGAAAGTGGAAATTTTAGATTCTCGCGTCGAGCGAGACAGAGCGCAGCTTTGCTGCAAGCTCGCTAGGATCTTAGGTAAATATTTTGGCAAAATATTCTTTTTGGTCCTTTAACTTTACCTCGGGGTCTATTTTATTCCCTCAATTTTAAAAAGTTCCAATTTGATCCTTTAATTATTCAAAAAGTACCATGTTAGTCCCTCCCGTTAGGTCCATTAGTCAAAGTCAAATTCAGAGTCCATTTGACATACATGTGGAGCTGACATGGACAAAATAACTTTTTTCATATTAGGAATGAGAAATCTGTTACATCCCCTCCTTTCCTTTTCTTCTTCACGTTGATGATTCTCCTCAATATTCATTCTCATTCTCATCTCAATCTCTCACCATTCACAATCTAACATTGAAACCCATATGTAAGTCAAACCTGTAGGCAAACTAGATCGAAGAACATGAAAATTGCAAAAATAATCTTGTCATAAGTATGTATTTACTTGGTACTTTGTGTTCTTAATTATTAATCTTGATATTAGTTAGTTATGGCTAATGGGTTAGGGTTGATTGTCAATTTCTCATGGTGTAATTTTATAGTGATGTCTTTTCACGATTCAGTTAAGATAGTGTTCAAATGTAAGCAAAACAGAATGAGCTAAGGAACTTGTGGCAGCATGCGTGGAGAAGACATATTTATTGTCTGTTAATATTCTCAGCTAAAGAGTTTTTCGAGTTTGAGCAATACAGACTAGTTATATGTATATTATCATTCTATCTTACTTTCTCTTTAATGACGTGAGTACGTTTTAAAGCCAATCAGTTATGTGATTGTTTTACAAATTGAAATATAAGAATATGTTATTGCACTTATATTTCACAAATTGGTAGTAGACCTATTGGTAAAGGTGTTTGATGTGGAAGGTGAGGTTTGAAGTTGGATTCCTTAAAGAGTCTAGAATTTTAGATTTTTATTTTGGAATTTTAATGACCTTTGTGATGAGCATATGTCATGTCAGATCCCACGTGTATGAATATATGCCACATTAGATGACATGCGTGCAAAATTTGACGTTGTTTGTGAGAATTAGACGAAAAAGATGAATGTGACACTATTTGAACAATTAAAAGATCAATTTGAAACTTTTTAAAATTAAGGGACCAAAATAGACCCCGAGGTAAACTTAAAGGACTAAAAAGGTTATTTTACTTAAATGTTTCTTCTGTTTTATTTTTCTTGTGTGCAACTTGTTGTGTCCCTTTGATTCCCCTTGTAGTATCAACAGATATGGTTGGTATTGTGTGTTGGTTATTATGTTTTATAGGTATGGCTCCAAAAATGCCCGACGTATCTGTTGCACCCCAAACTTTGACCCCTTAGATTCTCATTATCATTTTAGGATCATTCTCATGAGTTATCTAACCTTAACCCAGTGCAAGTTTGTCTTTGTCAAATTACGGATGAATCAGGGTTTTGTACAGTCAAATCGAAGCTTCAGGGTTTGTGATCAATCCAAGTTTTAGGCTAATTCAATCATGAAAAAAGATCAAGGGCATCATATGATGTCAATTGAGAACCCAATTTGAGGTTGTTACCCCAGAATCAAGAATAAAGTATTTCAGGGCACCCGATTAGGGTTTTGACCAGTAAAAGTCAACTGTAAGTTTGACTTTGATGTTGGAAGATGTTTTAATGGTGGGATAGTGATCCATGAAGTTCATATATCTTAATAAAGTCCATTCAAGAAGTTTCGAAGTCTCAGGAGGTCCAGAGTATCAACAGACGACTCGGTAATCACCGATCGATCGTACGGTTGACCAAAAAGTCAACTCTTCAAATTCAAGGAATTGGACTTCAAAGTGTGAATAAAAAATGTTCCTTGTATCATATTGCACTTTCCTATCAGTTTTCATGACCATTGGATCAAGGATGAAGGAGTAATCGAAAAATCGGGAAATTAGGGTTTTGAAAGGGGCTAAACCATAACTCCTTAACCACACATCCAAATGAAGTGGTTCAAAGCTCATTGGGAAGCTTTTGACAAATCCTACAAAAGTACCTAAGTGGTCCATGATCATAAAATGCATAGATTTGGAGTTATGACCAAATTCATTTTAAGAAGGGAAAAAGACTTAGAAAAATTTCACTTTTAAGTTAATTTTTTAGCAACTTTGAGAGACTTTTTGGCCAAGTTCCTTTGGGAAATTGAAACTCATGAAAACATGAATGTTTTATAGCTATTTGAGGGCTTTATAAAAAGTACTAGCACGTCTCAAAAGGATTTGTGAGCTGAAAGTTATGGTTATGGCAAGTTGGTGATTTCACACTTTAGTCCCACATTGTCAAATGTTCAAAAATCATTCTTTCCTCAAATCTGACAAATCTCAGCTTGTGAAACATGTTTTATCTGATGTATAGAGGGTTTGTAGCATGAAAGAACAAAAGAAATGCAGAAAGTATGAAATTAGCCAAGCTTGCAAGTGGCTTGGGCAACTTGCACTTAAAGTAAACATGGTAAGCATGAGGTGTAAAAGCAATTCTGAACCAGCCACAAGCCTACACCTTCTAGCCTGACTTTAGACACATTAAACTCATCATAACACTTGACTTCAAGCTTACCTATCTGCCAAGAAAACCCCTTTGTGGAGGTTTGATCCAAAAGTGTAAAACCTTTCTTTCATGTGAAGAAATCTCCAAATTTGCCCCCTCTCTTTATTTGCCTATAAAAGGGAGCCCTCATCACTTCATTTGAGAAAATATTGATTCTAAAAACTAGAGAAAGCTCAAGCCTTGGCTCTTTTACACCTTACTCCAAAAATTACCAAAATCACAAAATTGTCAAAAGCCACCAAAAATCTGTCTTGGTACATTTGCTGCCAAACTCATTTCCCCCCATTCAAACACCCCAACAATCATCCACACAGTCTCTAAATATGATATAGAAGGTGTCCAAGACCTTAAACCATTCAAAAACCTCACCATTCAAAAAGTCAACTTCCATACCAAGTTACTTTGACCAAAAGCCACAAGATCAGCCAAAACTTGTTCTAGACACTTCCTTGGTGTTTTAATCACTCAAACACCTCACATATATCATTCCTCAACTGTCCAAAGCATTGAGAATCGTTGGTACAACCTATTTCTCCAACTGTCACAACATTTGCATTTTGCTTCAAAAGAAGGAAAGTCTCAAAGCAAGGAGGTGGTTGAAGTTCTCTGGGTTTCTCAGCTTATTTTGCTTATTCAAGTCTGTCTACAAGAGGTATGCATCATTGAATCTCATTTTATTCATTGCAATATCATGAAATTTCATCATCCTTGAAAAACAGCCCTGCTGCATCTTGTGTTCCAAATTGCTTTTGCATCAAAATGTCAAAATGTTACTATACTTGATATGTGTTTGTCTTGTAAGCTCAATCATCTTTAATACCATATTTGTAATGTGTGTAAATGATTAGCATGCGTTGTTTGCATCTAATTTGATCTATTGCCCTCAAAATGCATTTTAAAAAAAAATGAGCATCACCATACCAGTTTTGGATTTTCTTAGTTTTTGATTAGTTTTGGAATGTAAAAGCCTCATTTAGTTGATATGTAGCTTGTGTGAAATGAATGCTCTACATGAACATGTTTCCAAACTTGTTTTGAACTTCTTATTGCCCTTCAAAATGTCACTTTGTTGCCATGAGTAGGTCACTTTCACTCTTATTGGTTTTAGGACTTGTTTGTGTGTTTGGAATCAATGGTATGCATGTTCACAACTTGGCTGAAATGTTGCTTTGGCCTGAAAACACATAAAATCTGTTTTTGTATTTTCAACTTGCTTTTCAACATGTCACTTGCATCAAGCATGCCATTTTCATTTTAATTGACTTTGTAGATGATCTTTGTGTTTAAAATCATTGGCTAACATGTACATGAGCTGTGTAGGTAGTTTGTTTGACTTAAATATGCATTAAACTTGATTTGAACTTTTCATGTATTCATCAAATGCCCAAAACTGCAGCTTGCTTGTTACTTTTCACACCAGCCAGTTTTGGACCCTTTTCTTTTGCTTGATTTCATTTGTTAACATGTTTGCAAGGTGTATGTGTGATTTACTTGGCTTAAATATGCATAAGACTTGAACTGAACTTTTTCATGCATCACCAAAACCTCAAAATGCAACTTGAATGTCATTTTTTATGCCAAACTGTCTCAGACCATTTCTCTTGCTTGAACTCATTTGTCTATGGATATGTAGTGTGTGTATGTGATCCACTTGATCAAAATGTGCATTGAAACTGATTTGAGCATTCTCTTGCATTTCATCAAAACACCAAGAGTAGCTTGATCAACATTTTTACCACAGCCTGTTTTGGACCCCAACTTTGAGCATAAATTCATTTGCCAGCATGAATATGATTTGTATGTGTAACTTGTTTGATTTGTGTAAAGCATAAAAACTGAACTAAGCATCCTCATGCACTTTTATTCATGTCAAACTTGCAACATGATCCTCATTTGTCATCACAGTCTGTTTAGGCTTAATCATTGTGTTCAAGATCATTCATGGACATATTTGCAGTGTCTGTATGTGACCTACTTGATTTGAGTATGCATAAAAACTGAGTTGAACATCAATATGCATCAAACATATCAATTTTGCAACTTGAACAGCATTCTTCACCACATTTTGTTTTGAACTCCACCTTGTGCTCACACTCATTCATCAACATATTCATAGTGTGTGTATGTAATTAGTTTGATTTGAAAATGATTAGAATTGTACTTGATCATCAAAATGCAATTTCAAAACTCAAAATGCATGTGCTATCGTGTTTTTATTTAGGAGTGTTATTTCAAAATTCCAACACCATCATTGCATTCCTTGTTAAAAATCACACGATTTTGACTAAAGTTTCATTAAAAACCATTAAGATTTGGCTGAGATATGAATCAAAACGCAAATCAGTTTGTGCTTGGTCTTGGTTCTTCATGTTTGCCCAGATTCATTTTGAAGTTATACCATATATATTTATGGGGTGGCTTTACATAACAGATGTATAGCCACCCCAGTGGTAAGAACATTAGCCAAAACACGCCTTGCATGCCATGAACCTGGGTTCGACCCCTGAGGAGGGCAACCCTTTTATTTATTTTTGTCATTTTTCATCCCATCTTCAAAAATTCATATCTCTCTCAATTTTAATCATTTTCCACCCATTCGTTTTGCATTTTATTCATCTTGATGTCTACTTTCATGTCATATTTTTTATTTCCATGTTTGCCTAATTTTTCATCTCTTTTGACTATGTGCAAGTTATCTATGTTCTGTGATCGTTTTCGCGTATGCAGGTGAATTTTTCTTTTGATATACTTGTGATGGATTGTGATACTTGTTTGCATTCATGTTCTTAAATGTTAACTAACATGCTAGGGTTCCATCTTTAGTTGTTACCATGTTCATTTTACTTCATCTGCTAAACACACCGAAGCTTGATCTGTTGTCACACTTCCTGCTTAATCAACTGTTGTGTTTGTCACCAATGCATCTTCATTTTTGTTACTTCACATGCTCACCTAATGGTTGTCACTATGAATGCATATTTATTATGTTGTTGTCTTGTTCAAAGTTTTCTTTCCCCAACTGATGAAGCTTGTTAGCTCTCATCCAAGTTGCCTCTCTTGTCCCTCTCCAAAGGAAAAGATCTTTCCAATAACCCTTATGTTATGGATAACTCATTCACCCATTCCCTTGACTTTGTTAAGTCACTTTAACCTTAGTTTAGAAACCATTAGACTTTGCTTCAAAGTCTAAGAAACCTACCTGTACTAGGAGTGTTCTTCAACTAGAACCCTAGGATAGAGTTTGTCAACTCTATGTAAGAATCATCGTCATGATTTCTTACTTCCCCTTTTGAGTGTTACAATTTAGATTAGGGAGTTTTGTCGAACTCCACACAAACATTGTCATGTTTTGTTCCCCCTTGAACCTTGATCATAATCAAGTGTTCTTCTTCCCTTGTGAGGTGAACTATGATTGCTCTGATTCTATCCTAGTTAGGATACGTAGGCAGAAGATGCGATGTCTTTGCGAGCAAACTTAAAAAACCATTTAGGTCTTTACTTATCCCTAATTCATATCCATAGTACATATTCACAAACTTAGCAAGCAATCAAACAAAAGGTTCTTGTAGAGTACTACAGATGCTTAGGGTGCTAACACCTTCCCTAGGTATAACCAACCCCCGATCCCCGAATCTCTTAAGCGTTGTCGTTACATCGCGAAAAAGGTTTTTCTTTCTTTAGACCTTTCCTTTGGATAAAATAAAGTTCGGTTGTAAAAGAATTAAGATTCAAGTTAAATTAATAGCTTGATATCCAATTTTCACCGCAACAATATCGAAGAAGCAAAAGATGAAAGGCAGTATCTCACGCCAACCAACAACATTTGAAGCTAACTGATTCCTCGGAGTTGAACAAGAAGAAATGTTCAATCAATTAAAGGAAATGAAGATATGGTCTAAGAAGGAATTCCACATTATTAGGGAATGATCTTTTAGGGAAGTCGCACATGTTTTTGAATCAAAGAAATGGGGAGAAGTTATTGATCCTCCGAAATACATTAACTATGATGTGGTCAGGGAATTCTATGCAAAATTCCCTTCCATCTAAAGAAGAACCTTTCATCTTCACTGCTATGGTGCGAGGAAGGAATTTGAGATTCGATTGGGACAAGATCAATGAGATTTTATGGAACCCTCTCACCCTAGGAGAAGGAGAGTTGTGTGAATTTACCAAAAGTCTCAATCGACAATGGAATATTGCAGAGGTATCCAACCATATTGTGTTGGAAGGACGCAATGTTAATTGAATGCATCTGAAGTTGCTCTGAGGTATTTTAGGGAAGACATGAGGCGTGTTGCACAAATCATCCTCCTTTTGATCCTCTACAACATAAAACCAAGGATGCTTTGATCCTTCATTCCTCTTGAAATTGCTTATCTCTTATACTTCATCTTGAGAAATAAGCAAGTGGATGTGGATCGAATAATTGTAAATGAAATCACCAATACCTTCATCAGTCAAGGTATTGTCATTTGCAAATTTCACCTTGTTTTTCATCGAGGGACTTATGTCGACAAACCAATCTTTCCTTACAGTCATGTGTGATGAGCAGCCTGAGTCAAAGTACCATTGGCCCTTGAATCTTTCTCCATATTTTGTTGTGACCACCAACAACACCTCTTCTTCTTCTTCTTCTTCTTCTTCTTCTTCTTCTTCTTCTTCTTCTTCTTCTTCTTCTTCTTCTTCTTCTTCTTCTTCTTCTTCTTCTTCTTCTTCGTGTTTTGCAAGTCTTGCATCACTTTCTTGATTTTATTTCTTGCCTCCTCTACATTCACTTGCATAATGTTCATACTTCTGATAGTTATAACAATGAATATGGATTTTTTTAGGTTTTCTTCCATCGCCTCTTCCTCTACCTATAGTACCACCTCCGTGATTGCTTTGGATTGAGGATTGTCTCAGATTTGATGAACTACCTTTTTGTTGGTTTTATCTACCAATCAAATTTTTATAGCCTTATATACCTTTGTTTCCATTCCAAATTCCTTTTTCATTTCTTATCTTTAGCTAAGTATGTCTCTAGAGCCACATCGCTCCTTGTTTTACTTGCATACCTTTCGACCATTCTTTGTTCATGAGATTCAAGCGTCCCTTGAAGCTCTTCTATTATCATGCTTGACAAATCCTTCGATTCTTTTATGCCTACTATCACATGATCGAACTTTAGAAGTAATGACATCAAGATCTTTGAAACTACTGATCTTGATGTCAACACTTCTCCACACATCTTGATTTTATTCTCCAGTCTCATTACTATGATGAAGATATCAATTATAATTTTGTTTTCTTCTATCTGACGCATTTCATACATTCTTTTATGAGTTTGTAGCCTCACCTCTTTCACCTTCTCAGCACGTCAAAATGATTTCTCCAGGATGTCCCAGGCTTCCTTTGATGAGTCTACATCACCAACTTTCTCAAAGTTGTCTGGATCAATGCATTGATGGATTAAAAAGAGAGTTTAATAATCTTTCTTCCTCAAATATTTATGTGCATCCTTTTGTTCATCTGTGGTAATCTCATCAATTGGTGTTACTTCGTTCTTCACAAGATCCTAAACGTCTTGATAACAGAAGACAATCTTCATCTGCTTACACCAATTATAATAATTCTTGTCATTCAAGATGAGAAGATTTGTTGAAAAATGTCCACTCGGATGAGAATTCATTATTTTATACTTCCCATGAATCGTAGACAGTACTCTAGATACTAGATGTTGAAATTAAACCTCAATCTTGGTGTCAATCTTTCTGATTGATCACGACTACCATTTACTTCAGTGAATCAACCACACCTTAGTTGCAAGATGATTCTACTTTGTACACAGATTTGAAGAGATGTAAGAGAATAGATATAAGTTTTACAAATACATAATTTTAGAGGAAGAAGAAGAATGTATTTTATTGAGCAACAACACTTAACTATATTTATGAAAAATGTATACAAAGTGATCTATATGTCTTTACATAGAGTCTCCTTCTACTTATAATGAGATTACTTGCAATCAAAGTAATCTCAAAATAACTAACTCAACTGTTACACAAAGTTACCAAGTTCAACTCATGTCGAAGTTAACTCCTTTAACAGGTACTTACTTCGACACTTATCAAATACAACAAACATATTCAACACAAATAATTACATATTTATCATAAATGTGATTTATGAATTGTGTTGCTTCCGATGAATAGGGT
Source organism: Lathyrus sativus (assembly GCA_963859935.3). Lineage (NCBI taxonomy): Eukaryota > Viridiplantae > Streptophyta > Magnoliopsida > Fabales > Fabaceae > Lathyrus > Lathyrus sativus. Next base: position 519,940,756 of record OZ012739.1, read on the forward strand.
AGAAGGGAAATAAGAGAAGTTTCACATAATGATAAAAGAAAAGACGAATTGTAAGGCTTGAAGAGAAAATAGAAATAAACTTGACATTAAATATAAAGAATAAATTTTACAACCTCCGTCTCCTCAAAATAACAGTTACATTTCAAAATAATTTGTCTTAAAATAAATGTTATATTTAACTTTCAATGTAACTTTAAATTTTACTTAAAGAGATTAATTACTATACATTGACAGTGTAAAAAGTTTTACACGATCAATTTATCACTATCATCCGTTTGTATTACTTTACAAATTATTAAAATAAAAGTCAAGTTTTTTTTTTACATTCAACGTCTATAATTAATTGACAGTGTAAAATTTTTTTACACTGTTAGTGTATTTCAATTAAATCTTATCTTAAATTCAATTCTTTAATTATTATTATTCTTAATTTTTTTTACATTACATTAATAAATTAAAATATATTAATAATTAATAAGAATAACTTGATAAAATTACAATTTTTTTATAAAATTAATTACACTGTACAGTAAATTTTACATTGTTAATGCATCACCATCATCCTTTTACATTACTTTATAAATGATTAAAATCAAAATCAAAATTTTCTTAATATCCAATGTATTAAATTCTATTACAGTATCCTAGTGAAACTTTAAATATGACAATAATAATTCTGAGACAGATAAAATAATTTTTTTAATAATCAAATAATGATTGAAAATATATATTTTTTTTCACACTAACATGTTCTTACCTACTCTATAGTAGATCAAAATAATTTATTCAATCTAATTGAACGCTCGCCCCTAGAGTTCACCCTAAAATTGTGTATCTAGTTTAAAAGTAAGACAAGATACTTCAAGCAAAAAATCTGGTCTTACTTTTTGTATAAGTTCATTCCAACGAAAGTAGACATATAACTAAAACCCATTAAAAAATCTTAAATAATATTTAGTGACTTTTGAACTAGTAATTTGATCAAGAGGGTCACAATGAAAGACCAAATTGTCCGACACACTTATTGGACTCTATTAGTCTATTTTGTTTTGTTTTCTTCCCACGATCAACAGAACAAATCTGAATTAAACATCAAACAAACAAAAAAACAGAGAGTTCAAAACAACAACACAACAACAACAGAGTCAGAAAATGGGGAACGTTACCGTTCCTTTTGTAGGGATGATAATTGCAGAGTGTGTTCAAGTTGCGCTAATCATCTTAAGCAAACAAGTCATGGCACAAGGAATGACCAGTTTCATTTTCATTTTCTATTCCAATTCCATCGCTGCCCTTGTCCTTCTTCCATCCTCCTTCTATATCCACAGATTTCAACGTCCTCCAATCACCTTTTCCACCCTTTCCGGATTCTTCGTACTTGGACTACTTGGGTAACTTCATCCCTCTTTTTCCACTATCTGCTTATGCTAATACCAGAGGAGTTATGTTTTTTTAATTTATTTTCAGGTATTTGGCGCAGGTTTTTGGATATGCTGGGATTTACTACAGCTCATCAACACTTGCTACTGCCATGCTCAATCTTGTTCCGGGTTTTACCTTCATACTTGCCGTTCTTTTTAGGTTTATGCTCTTCCATTAATTTTGTGTATGTGAAATAATAATTCAATCATGATAAATGAAATACTAACAACAATTTTTTTTTTTTAATATTGTGGAAAAGTAAAATTAGGGTATATAATTTTTGTTAGCATTAGTCATTTTTGTTTTTGTGCCTTTGTTGTTATTCCTTGTGGTTATTTTCATGTTCATTATCCTTTGTTGCATTTCAACTCATACATCTGTCTAAACTTATCTCATTTTGTGGTTTCAGAATGGAGCAATTAGATTGGAGAAGCTATAGCAGCCTAGCGAAATCATTGGGAACAATAGTATCAATTGCCGGTGCTTTTATTGCGACTTTGTACAAGGGTGCTGCACTTCTGAAGGCACCATCATCCGCAAACTTATCTCAGCAGCTAGCTTTCTCACAAGATACTAGTTGGATAATCGGAGGATCATTTCTTGCAGCTGATTGTGTGGTGGCTTCAGCGTTTATAATAGTACAGGTGAAGTTAACAAGCAATAGTAGAGATTTCATGATCTTCAATTTCTACTTGCATTGAATGGCACCATTGTTTTGTGATTGCCTAATTGGCTTTATTTCAGGCTTCTATTCTTAAGAAATATCCAGCCGGGTTGATTGTTGTATTCTTTTATTGTTTCTTTGTGGCCATTCTATCTGCCGTGACCTGTTTGGTTGTGGAGAGAGACATCAATGCTTGGAGCTTGAAACCCAAGCTAAGGTTGCTATCAGTTTTATACTCGGTAATCAAAATGTATATTTTAATTGACGTACAAGTTAAGTTAAACTAGTAACTGTGTATCTGAAACTTGACTGGTAAATATTTGCAAGGGAGTGTTTGGCTCCGCATTTCAAGTTGGTGTGACTACTTGGTGTTTGCACCAGACAGGACCTGTTTTTGTTTCCATGTTTAAGCCTATAGGAATTGTCATATCGGTGGTTATAGGCGTTGTCTTCCTTGGTGATGCATTCTATCTCGGAAGGTGGGTTGTGTGCCTCGTGTCACCGTTGAGTTTATTGATCTAAACACAAATTTTAATGTTGTTTTTCAATGCAGTTTGATAGGTGCTACTGTTATTGTTATTGGGTTTTATTCTGTATTGTGGGGGAAATCAAAAGATATTGAAGCGATAAGCTTGGAATCAAGAGGCAACCAGACCCCTCTTTTGAAAGAAAATAACAGTGAAGACAACATATAAGGTTGCTGAAATTCTGTCAAAAGATTAGGCATCTTTGATTGTCTTACTCGGAGTCAGGGAGACAACTCTGACTATGAGAAAACTGTATAATTTTTCTCTTTTAATGGCACATGGATAGTTTTTCGATGAAAATTATAGGTCAAATCATACAGCATAATGTTGTCAGTTGATTCATATAGCCGATCACTCAACAGCATAGTGATAAAAGTCTTGGATTGTTGTTATTGTCAGAATTGTTTTGAACTCCGAAGTTGGCCGACTTTGTTACCTGTTTTGTTTACAAAATCCTGAAGAAAATCTATTGTTATTATACTATGTAATATATGTATACACACTATGTTCATTACAATTTTGCGGTCCAATCCAAGTACTTGTCTGTGCTTGAGTTTTGGTTTATATCCCTCCTTGCTTGTTCTATCTTTTTCATTTTTATGATAACATTTCCTTAAACAAAAAAAACAGCAATCTGAAGCATCTCAGAAAATGCTCTGATGACATCTTGTGGAAATTCTTGTTCCACAAGCTTATATGAACAGTACAAAAAATTGTATGAATATTAAATGAACAATTTTGATACATTAGTTCTTATAGCTACTGCTGTAGGACTCAATTTTTTTATCTGCTATTTAAATAGAAATTTGAATAACTTTTTGCCTTTATTATGCTTTAGGAAGGAGGATTGGATTGAACAACACTTGAATACTATCTTCAGTTTATGAGTTCTATTGAAGAACTTTTCAGGTGGTTATAGGAAAAAAATAATTTAATTTATTAAGTTTGCCATTGTAATTTGAGCTACGATCGTAAACTTTTTTAAAATCTTTCTTGATCTCAACAAGGTCTAAAATTGCATTGATTGCATACAATGAGTAATCCATCTAAAATGTTTTAAAATAAATAAATGATTCATTTTAATTTTTAATACAACTTTTTCAATTATACTATCTAATTTATATTATTTTTATCATTCTCAATATTTGATAAGGGGTATTTTAATAAAAATATTATTCTCTCTTTTTTATTTATTTCTTTTTATTAATATATGTGAAATGATCAACTGAGTCATTCATTGTGGGACAAGAAGAATAATTTTAACAATAACAAAATTGCAATTAATATTTTTTAAAAGTTATGCCTTCCGTCTCATAAAAAATTATTCTATTTAAGCAATCCATGATTATTAAGAAAATGATTAAACGAGTTGATTTTAATGATAAAATTAACATCATTTATTAAAATACTTTTATTAATAGTTAATAGAGTAGCTGAATAAAATGAAAGTTGATAAATATGAGATATAATAATAAAAAATAATGTTGCACTGGTATTGTAAGAAAACAATTATATTAAAACAAAGAAAAAAAATGTAAATGAGACACTTTTAATAAGACAGAAGGAGTAATAGTTAACATCAAAGATGACAATTGGACACAAGTCTATTGGACACACACAAAAATTATCTACAATGGATAGGGTAAATACCCACTTGTTGGGTATCGACGCAGACTTAGATAATTACCCACAAATTTAAATGAGTATTGGTGCGAGTACAAACACTCTAGTACTCTACCCACCCTAACCAGCAAGTAAATATATATTTATAATTTTATTTAGGATCTTGCTATTGTTAAACCATAATTGATCTTCTCCCAGTTAAGAGAATTGGAAAATAATTCTTCTCCCATACAATCCTAAAACACTCTTATTAATAGTGTGGACAATTCCGGAAAAGATCAATCTCAAACCTCATCTGATAGTGTTCCTCTTATTATTGGCGATGTTGACGCTTATGAATTGACTAAAGACAGTAAAAGAAAATTGAGGTCGTTCATTTAGAACCACTTCAAAATAAAAATAATAAATGGAGGAAAAAGGTGTATGTAATTATTGCAACAAAGTTTTGACATATAGAAGAAATGATGGAACTAAACATTTAAATATACATTTTGAAGCTTGTAAAAGAATATCATATAAAGATATAAGAAAATCAATCTTGGCGAGAGACGTAAGAAGATAGACGGATCATTTAGTATCTGAGTAACTATCATTTTGATCTTGAAAATCAAGATAAGACCTTACTTTTATGATAATAATTCACGAGTATTCACTTTCAAATGAACATGATTAACGTAGAAACTGATACGTTTGTAGCGATCAAAAGTTTTGACGTAGAATTGAATGAATGATCACAAATGATGAATTAAGAATAACACCTCTACTCAATACACACGAACAAAGTGTTTTCAATATCAGTGCTAGATTTTACAATGAAGACCTTTATATATATATATATATATATATATATATATATATATATATATATATATATATATATATATATATATATATATATATATATATATATATATATATATATATATATATATATATATATATATATATATATATATATATATATATATATATATATATATAGAGAGAGAGAGAGAGAGAGAGAGAGAGAGAGAGAGAGAGAGAATACAACCATGGTTCAAAACCTAAATTCATTGAATGAAAAAGTTTAAGCACAAGTGTTCTGCTTATATAACCACTTGTCTGGGTTGCTAGCTGAAAAATCTCACTTAATGCACCATATCATACAGTGTATTATATTTCACTTAAGTGCATGATCCCTTACCGCATTGGTAGTTTTCCTTAATTTGATACTTACAAATGAACTTGAATAGTGATAGATATGATTATCTCTTGTAGCAATTAAAACTTTTGATTAAAAATTGGGTGAACGGTCACAAGTGTCTAATGAAGAACAATGCCTCTACCCTGTTCACACGAACAAAGTGCCTTAAATCTGAGTGTTAACGGCTATAAATGAAGATCTTAGAGAGAGAGAGAGAGAGAGAGAGAGAGAGAGAGAGAGAGAGAGAGAGAGAGAGAGAGAGAGAATACAACTAGGGTTCAAAACCGAATTTAATCAAGTGAAAAAGTTTTTACACAAGGATTCTATTTATAGAACCACTTGTATGAGCTACAAGTTTAAAAACCCCATTTATGTGCACCATACCTTACGGTGCATTGTATTTCACTTAAGTTAATTGTACCTTACAATATTCCATATTCCACTTAAGTATATTGTATCTTACGGTGTTCTACAACTCAATTAAGCGCACCATACTTTACGGTGTTCCATAATTCTCTTAAGTACATTGTATCTTATTGTGTTATTTGTCTATTCAATTACGTTGTACTAATCCTGCGTGACATTAAGGAGTATTCATCAATCATCTTTATTGCCATGCTATTACATATAATGTTTGATTGGAAATAAAACACTCGACTCCACATCTAGGGTCTATAGTGGTTTCAAGTCGACGGGTGATATACACTACTATCACCTTGATAATAACTTATGAAACTTTGCATGATATTCTATGTAGTTTTCTCATGGTGGGTAAATCTAGTTTAAATATTACTCCTAACATTTATACCTATGTGAAATATGATCATCAACCTATCCACATAATACTCCCAATGCTTTAATGTTATCCCACATCATAATAAAGCTTGACTATAGATACTTAAAGAATAATGCCCTTATGGTGAATGTGATCTCATGATTAAGTCATCTGTTGTGAATCAGATGTCTTTAAACAAAGTATAAAACGGTTTCTTAATGATCAAGAAACACACAAGTGTTAGGGTTAACAAAGAAGACAAGGTAAAACAACAAGGAACACCAAGGATTGGTTATTAAACTGTTATTCTTTCCTTTCTCTTAGAACAAGATTACAAGTATACAAGAATAACAAAATAACCTCTCTCCCTTGAAATTAGGATTTTATCTTCCTATTTTTCCTTATGCCAAGATTGAGAAACTAGCATCCTATTTATAATAAAATAGCACACTAACCTAATGGGCTTTTTAACAATTACCCATTACAAGCTAACTTAGGGTACACGCTAACTTAAACAATTGGGCTTACAAGCAAGACCCAATTCAACATGATAACAACCCTAGCAATATTGACTAATGCATGTTAGAACAAACTCCGACTACAACATGCATTACTCGCGAACAGACTTCGACCATACTAGAGATCGATCCAACATCTCACAAATCTCCACCTTGGATCTAACTCTATAACATCAAGAAACTAGCTTTCTTCATGCAACTTTATTAACTGCATACAGTGGAAAAACTTGCAACTGGACAACGTCTTGGTGATCATATCAGCAGCATTATGATCTTTCAAAACCTTCAGCACTTGGACTTCTCCACGCTCGATTACCCCTCTGATGAAATGCAGCCTCACATCAATGTGCTTGGTTCGTTCATGATAGGCTGAATTCTTCGACAGGTGTATTGCACTTTGACTATCACATTTATTAGTGATAACTCGACCTTGAAGTTTTAGCTCCTTTGCAAAACCTTCAAGCCACAATGCTTCCTTCACAACTTTAGTTAGGGCAATATACTCTTCTTCAGTGGTTGATAAGGCAACGACCTTCTGAAGTGTTGCTTTTCAATTGATTGCTGTCCCAAATATAGTGAACACATATCCAGAGATAGATTTTCTGGAATCCATACAACCTACATAATCAGAGTCGACATATCCTTCGATTGCTGCTTTACTATCTTCACCCAAGGCTCCACCATAAATTAAGACTCTATTTAGAGACCCATTTATGTACCTTAAAATGCACTTTAATGCTTGTCAGTGAGCCTTTCCAGGATTCGTCATATACCGGCTTACAAGACTTACTGCATATGCTATGTCGGGTCTAGTACAGACCATAACATACATCAAAGAACCTACTATGTTAACATATGGAATGCTATTCATATAAGTTCTTTCAACATCAACGCTGGGACACTGATCTATACTCAGCTTAAATTGAGGGTTTGTCGGAGTCACAACAGACTTTGAATTTGACATACCAAATTTTTCGAGAATCTTCTGTAGGTATGCCTCTTGAGATAAGCATAATTTCGACTGTTTTCTATCTCTCTGGATGTCAATCCCAAGAATCCTGGACGCAGCTCCCAGATCCTTCATGTCAAACTCTTTATTGAGTTCAGCCTTCACCCTCATTACCTCTTCGACATTGTTGCTTGCTATTATAATATCATCCACATAGAGCAACAAAATAACAAATGAATTACCCGGTCGAAATCTGAAGTAAACACAGTGGTCGAACTGACTTCTGATGAAACTTATGTGTGCCATGAACTTGTCGAATCTCCTATTCCACTATCAAGGAGATTTTTTTAGTCCATATAAAGATCTATTCAGTTTGCACACATAATCTTCCTTCCCCCTTTCGACATACCCTTCAGGTTGCCTCATCAGGATTGTTTCATCTAGATCACCATACAAGAACGCAGTCTTCACATCCATCTGTTCCAGTTCAAGGTCGAACTGGGCCACCATGGCAAGCAACATTCGAATGGATCTGTGCTTCACAACAGGAGAGAACACATAATTGAATTCGATACCTTTTTTCTGAGTGAACCCCCTAGGAACCAATCTTGCCTTGTATCTCTTCGACGTCACTCCTTCTATTCCTTCCTTAACTTTGAAAATCCATTTACAGCTGACTAACTTGGCTCTAGCAGGTTTCTTGATCAGTTCCCAGGTGTTGTTATCATGAAGAGATTTCATCTCATCATCCATGGCCTTCAGCCATTCAGTCTTCTTTCGAATCCTCATAACTTCCTTATAGTCTCTAAGTTCTTCATCTAGAACCTCACTAGCAGAGATTAAGGCATAAGCTATAAGATCTACATACCCAAGTATCTGAGGTGGCTTGATGACTCTCCTCGACCTATCTCTTGCTAGCAGGTAGTCATTATCAATCTCCTCATCTTCGACAACATCTTCTGCGTCTTCTTCGACTTCATCTGGGGTAAGCAATTCAACATCAACATGCTCCACCTTAACAGGAATCTCTCCCTGTTCCAGCTCTATGTCAGCATCATCAGTTTTCTTGAAAGCCATCTCTGCTTCATTGAAAACTACATCTCGACTGGTGATACACCTCCTGTGACCTGGCTCTAGGCACCATAGCCTATAAGCTTTGACTCCTTCAGGGTATCCCATGAACATGCACTTCAGAGCTCTAGGTTCGACCTTGTCTTGCCTAATATGAGCATAGGCCACACAACCACATACTCTCAGTCTGTCGAGACTAGGTGGATGTCCCGACCAAACTTCTTCAGGTGTCTTAATTCCCAAGGCAGTCGAGGGACATCTATTTATTAGGTAAGCTGCTGTCGAAACAACTTCTGCCCAAAACACCTTCTTCAATCTAGCACTAACCAACATGCATCTAACCCTTTCAATGATTGTTCGATTGAATCTCTCAGCTAAGCCATTTTGTTGAGGAGTACCTGCTACAGTCTTATGCCTTGCAATCCCAGACTCAACACAGTAACTGTTGAATGCTTCGTTGCAGAATTCAAGGCCATTGTCGGTTCTCAACCTCTTAACCTTTCTGCCAGTTTGAGTTTCGACCAGAATCTTCTAACTTTTGAAATTCTCAAAAGTTTCATCCTTCGTGTTCTGAATGAATACCCATAGCTTTCTGGAATAGTCATTAACGATGGATAGAAAATACCTTGCACCTGAGTGTGAAGGATTCCTTACAGGCCCCCAAAGATCAGCATGAATGTAATCCAGGGATCCATGTATTCTTTGCTTGCCTTGGTTAAACTTCGCCCTACAGGATTTACCAAATACACAAGATTCACAGAATTCCAACTTTTCAACTTTGTCACCTCCTAGCAGGTTCTGCTTCCCCAATTCGACCAAGCCTTTTTCGCTGACATGGCCCAATCTCATGTGCCATAATTCTGTCTTCGACATAAGTTTCGTGGATGCAACATTTGTCGAACCACTTACAACCTCAGCCTTAAGAGTATACAAGCTTTGTTTCTTCATGCCTCTCAAGACTTCCTTCGACCCCTTTATGACTCTTAGGATACTTTTCTCTCCTTGAAACACGTATCCTTTTCTGTCGAATTCACCAAGAGAAATCAAATTTCTCTTCAAGTCAGGTACGTACCTGACTTCAGTCAATAACCTTATTGGCTCATCATGGAGCTTGAATCTCACAGATCCAATACCTGCAATTTTGCAAGATTTGTTATTTCCCAGCAGTACAGATCCACCATCTTGATCACATAGCTCTTCGAATAATTCTTTGTTTGGAGTCATGTGCCAAGTGCAACCTGAATCTATAATCCACTATTTCCTCGAGTCGCCACTTGAAACCACAAGAACATCAGATGAGTTGAAGTCATCTTGAACAATGGCTGCATTGCATTATCTCCATGATCTTTCAGGCGTTCAGGGCACACCTTTCTTATGTGACCCTCCTTCTTACAGTGATAACGTCGAATACTAGATGTTTCTCCACTATGAGACTTCTGTTGACTTTTACCTTTCTTCTTGTCGAACTTACCATCCTTTCGCAAGAATTTTCCCTTAACGTCCAAACCTTCGCCCATCGTCGAAGGTTTATGCTCCTTTCGTTCGTTCAAGTCCTTAGAATACAAGGCTGATTGAACTTCTTCAAAGGTCAGGGACTCCCTTCCATACAAGAGAGTTTCTTTGAAGTGAGCATGTGTTCTGGGCAAAGCACACAGCAACAACAATGCTTGATCTTCATCATCGATTTTCACATCAATATTTTCAAGATCAAGAATCAACTTGTTGAACATATTCAACTGCTCAGCCAACACTTTGTCCTCACTCATCTTGAATGAATATAAAGCTTGCTTCAGGTAGATTCGATTCACCAGAGATTTGGTCATGTACAAACTTTCAAGTTTCGCCTCATATCCGTGCAGGTATCCATAAATCGAGTAATCCACGTGTATTAAGAAACCCATAGATATTTACAGATATCCATGGATAAACTTTTTTCTAAAATTATTTTTTGAAATAAAATTTCAGCTTCTTTAAAAGACACAAATGTTATTATCACATATCATCCATACAATTAACTATAAATTTAACAACAAAATTTCATCACATTAGTTTCTTTCTTTTTCACCAAAATATAATAACATGCAAACATAATATCCATACGTTTTATTTTTAATAAAAACAAGTAAAAGATATTGTAATTGTGAGTTATGGTGGAAGAGTGATCGACAGAGGAGTAGGAAGAAAAACACTAGTTGAATGGAGGAAAGGTGATACTGATTGGTTGGATGGTAGAATAGTTGGAGTTATGGAGTATTGAAGAAGCTTAAATATGAAATGAGCAAATAAAATTTGTATGGAATGTAAAAGGTTTTATTCAAGGAAATTTTCAAATAAATAAATAAATATAAGAAGACTATTTTTTTAAAGATGAAAAGATATGGTGTAAACTAATGATATTTAAATAATTTTTATAATTTATTTACGAGTACGGATATCCGTGGACATAGGTATCATTAAACCCACATATGTATCCATTAACAAACACGTATTTAAATATCTATTTATTTTATCCGCGGAGTTCACTTAAGATACTCGTCCCGTATTCATGGCGGAGTTTATCTGCAGGTATAGTTTTTTTTTTGCATTCTTGTCGTACCTTGAAAAATACAATCCTCGCGATGGACACGGAAAAAGTTGTTCAAACAAAGCCGTCGCCAAATTTTAATTAATTCCAATGAATAAATAGGAAAATATCGATAAAATCTTTTAATTAAGGAAAGAAAAATGGTCATCGCAAACATATCCGGGTTCGGAAGTTGGTTATGTGAGGGGAAGGTATTAGCATCCCCTCACGTCTGTTGTACTCAACAAGAACATCTTAGTCTAATTTGCAATTTTTGAGTGTCAACTACGCTTATTTGTCTTCTTCAAATAATAAACAACAAAAAGAGGAAGGGTTTAAGAAATAATGGTTGATTTTATTTTTAGGGTGCTTGTCAAGGATTTGGACCCTTGTGCCTATGTATTCCCTCGTGCAATAGGAAAGTCAGAGCAATCATAGTTCGACTCTACGATTTATGGGTTGGTGTTTTTTATAGATGTCAATTGCTGGAACACGAGAAAGACATCATGTACCCAAACAATTGAAAAATAAAAGTGAAATATTCCACTCCCTTCTCATTTCATCTTTATGGAATTAATGTTAAGATATGATTAGGTGTTTTAAAGATAACGAGTGCGTTGAACAACGACAAAGATTCATCGTACCCTAGGCACTCAAGAAGAAAAATGAAAGATTCCATTCCCCTTCTGTTTCATTCAAGTGATTAGAAAAACGATTTGAGTTTGATCAGATGAAACGTTTTTTAGGGAACAATTGTTTGAACATGAGAAAGATATCTCGTATCCAAACAAATGAAGAGAAATTTTAAAGATTCAAAACCCCTCCCTTTATTTTATTAAAAAGTGTTTCGATTTTGATTTAAGAAAAGTATTCGATGTACGGTCGAGGTTTGAAAATTGCGTAATGGCGATTGCAAAAGGCAACCAATTTTTGAGAGAAGAGACCATTTGACATTGGATCAAGGGTTTGTGAAAAAGTTAGTTTGATTCCTAGTCCATAAGGGTGCTCCCAGTAAACGAAACAACAACCAAAGAAAATACTCTTAGTGTGTGCATGAGGTTGATGGTGATGCTAAAAAAGCAATGGACTTATAGGTTTTAAAAATGGCTTAATTTAATTAAGAATTAGTTTTAAAAGTAATTTAGACATGAACGAAATAAGATGCATACAAAATATTAACATCACACATCAAATGAATCAAAACGTAAATTGTTACCTGCGATTCTTCCTGCTATTTTTTGTTTCCAGCTAAAACCTCTGTGGGTAACTAATTTAGCAGATAAAGTCGCAGTAAAAGATCGCAGGTAACAGTTAAATTCGCAGGTAATACCGCAGGTAATTTAAACTTTTGCAGGAAATGTCGCAGCAAATTGAAAATCCGCAGGTCAGTTTGCAGGTTATTTCTCTCTCATGTTTTTAATTTTTATTGTTAATTGTGTTCAATTCATATTTAAAATAATATAATTAATGTTAAATATCAAAGTAACAATAATAGAAAAATAAAAATCTAATTTGAATAAGTCAATGCAACACCAATCACATTCAAATTTTTAAAGTCAATAACAAGTACTTCTAGAGTTACATTACTAAAAATGACATAATCAAGTTACTAATAATCACTTGTCAACCAAATTAATAAGAAAAAATAATGCAATTTCAAACTAGTTAACAAGAAAAAGTAATCCAAATCAAAATTCACTACTAATGTGTTCACTAATGTCTTCATCTGATTCATCAACATCATCTTCACTTAGATTATCAATTTCATTATTGGCTTGAGGTGGATGAGAAGAAGTCGCAACAAATCCTAAATAAGCACTTGATTACCTTGGCCTCAGAGCTTGTAAAATATACTCAGAAGCATTCAGTGGGAGAGTATGAAGTAAATTGTTAAGGCCAGTCCCAACGAGTTCCCTAATATGAATGGTGAAATATAATGACCGTAAGGGATGTAATTAGGAGAATAATGAGAAATATGAACCCCACTCGGTCCTCGAAATACAGGGAGAGGCTGCTGAGTAGCTATTGAGTTTTGCATCAGCCCAACAGCTTGAGTTCCATGTTGTGTCTGACCAGCTGTGGACAAGACAACTCCCTGCATTAAAGAATCAAAACACAAAATACACGAATTTTGGGCAAAAAAATCATGTCTTTGTACATCCATCACCGGAATATGGCCTTGTAAAATTTAAGAAATCAAACGACAAAATACATGAATTTGATTCTTTAGCCTCTTCAGCAGATTATGAAGATTTTAAACAAATATTACCACTGAAAAGGCTAATTGCAAAAGACAAATTTAAAGAAGCAAATGACAGCGAAGCAACAGGGTTGCCAATGGCTAAGTGACAGAATCTGCCAATCTGGAACTCAAGATGATAGCTATATAGCTATTTATGTATATGAAGTAAACCTAACGGGGCGTGAACATAGAATTAGCCGAGAGAGTGCTTAAGGATTGGAGATTGCAGGGTTTGGATCTCAGTTGAAAACGATATTAGCTCATCAAACTAAATCCTTTCCACTTGTTAACATATTTTACATATCTGTTATACTAAGTTACATAACAAAAATGTTAACAATACCAAATGAAACATGACCTCTAAAAAAGTATGTTCAGAACAGTATATTATAATGTGAGTTCCGAGTATTTAACTCAATGATTGAGGGAACATACTTTTCTTTTTACATACTTGGTATCAAATAATCAACTTATGCTTGAGATGGCCAAATAAATTAACATTTGATACACAGATCTGGAAAAAAGGTTCAAACAGATCAATGAGAAAAACTTCTATGTTCAACTTCTTTTTCAGCTTTTATATACACCTTCTGGTTTGTTCAATAATTTCACACATGCAAAGCCAGAAGGAGAGAATCAGAATTCTCCACATCAGATTCATAAGTTACATATTACAAATATGTCGTGGAAGACACTTATCGTCGTAGTTAATAAAGCCAGTGTAATTCTAGCTTAAACTAAGCCAGCTGCGGCAAATTCATATAGAACAATTACCTAAAATATTTCTGGCATAGGCAAAACATGAAAATGTGACAACCATATCATTTAACTCACATGCTAAATGTAACACCAGTTCAGATGAAAGAAACTAATGCATAGATAACAACACAAATCCATCAGTAGTCACACAGACGAGAAAAGGTACCCGATCAAAGTGCCATCTCAGCCTGCAAAGCTGCCAATTCATCTTCCTCAGGAGTTGGCTTTGCAGGAATAGGGCGTGTAGGTTGCCGCCTGTCGCTACTACGAAAAAAGGTGTCGGCAATGACAGAAGAGTCACCACCGTTCGTTATTTATCCCAACGAGGGAAAGGAAACGATTAGAGAAAACCTGCAAAATGGGATAAGATTGGTCATCGCAACCAAATCTCAGGTTCGGGAGTCGGTTACGCAAGGGGAAGGTATTAGCACCCCTCACGTCCGTCGTACTCGACGGGATCCACGCTTGGTTGTGTATCTAAAAGGGTGATTGAAACTATCTGACTAAAGGTCTCAGGGACAAAATAAAATAAAAGTGACTCGGCAGAGCATTTCCGCTCTGGGCCTACGTATTCCCTCGTGCAATGGGAAAGTCAGAGTCAATGTAGTTCGTCTAACTACGGATGAAAAGTGGGGAAAGGTTGCTCGCCAAGACATCGCGTCTTGTGCCTACGTATTCTCATTTGGTATGAGAAATCAGAGCAAACGTAGTTCAGACAAATAAGAACACCGGTTGGTTCAAGAGGTTTTACCCGAGTAGAGTTAACAAACAGTTCTAGCAGTTAGGTGTATGCAGCTCGACCTTTGGAGACTTAGGCGTTACCTGTTTGCGGTAGAACTAAGAGTTAACGAAACTCTTTTTCATGAAAATGTTTTCCATTATTAAAGGTCCCAAAGTAAAAAAGAAGTTTGATGATTTGTTTTTGTGTCTTTTAAGGAGAAGTGTTTTTTGAATTGTTTGTAATTCATATTGCACTAGAGACTATGACCTAGGAGCGAATGCGTCGCATATCGTCCGAAGGACATATGCTAACACTCTAGACAATTGGGAGGCAACCACTCAATCATCACTTCCCAAGTACTTAAGGCTCGTAACGTACAATATTCATCAGCCTTTATTAAGTATTTTGAAATTGCTTTGAGATGAGAAAGAGAGAGTACAAACTAAAGGGAAACTAGTTCAAAACCTAGTAGTTGTCATGCAAAATGGTCCTAAGGTTAGGATTAAGAAGGAAATTTCGTCCTATTTGTTATCATGAAAAGGATTCAACCTAATGTCTATCATCACTATCCTTAATCAAGGAAGTGAGAATTCCTAAGGGAACATGTTAAGAAAAGAGAAGAAGAAAACAACATGAAATAAGACATGAAATAAGAATGGATGAATGCATATGCAATGCAACACACAAGAAAAGGGAGGAAATAGTGTGGGGGTGAATACCTCCACAAGCACATCTCAACCTTTAATTCAAGTAATAAATGCACAAATATAAAATAACATCCAAGCAAAGGGAGGAAATTGTGTGGGGTGAAAACCTCCACAAGCTCATCTCAACCTTTTAATGCAAGTAAAGTGCAAAACAAACCCTAAAGTTTAGAACTTGAACATGGAATGAATTATAAACCAAAATAGAGTTGGGAGAAGAATAGAAAACATCCAAGGTATCCCTAATGTCATTCAACCAAAGTCTCATTATGACTTGTGCAAAAGTTGCACAAAATGCCCTCATAGTTCATCATTCAAGTTAAGCTTCAAATACCTCCAAAGGATGGACTAAGCAACTTTAAATGATTCTCCAAGGTCCTTGGACAGAAAGGGAGATGAAATAAGAGTGCAAAAACTCAACCACAAATTCAACAAAAGAAAATGCAAGTTCATGTACAAGATAAAGCAAAACATGTATCATGAAAACCCTAATTGAAATGCCTAAAAGAAAGCCAAACTTAAACAAGTTATGAACACAATTAGGACCCAAAATTGGACACACAAACACCTTATTATGTATATGACATGAATACACAACAATTAGATGCTCAAACATTGCACAAAGCTCAATTAAGAATCAAACTATCTCATGTATCAAGGTGAAAACCACGCAAGGATAGGCTAGAATGTAAAATACACCAAAAATAGCAAATAAATCCTAAAAATACCAAATAAAATCCTATAGAACCCCTCTGGTGTTAGGAACCAGGGATCCAAATTATGGGGAAAAGTCCAAATCTAACTAGGCAAACAGAGGGCAAGTTCTAAGGGTTACCCTAAAAACTAGTGCAAAAAGAGGGTCCTAAAGATCAAGCTAAAACCCTAACCAAATGGTAATAAAATCATGGGGAAAAATATCACAAAAATAAATCAACATGTTAAGAATATGCACAAGAAAAATCAAGCATTGATATGAACAATTCATCACAAAATAAAATCAAGAATAAGTGATATGCAACTTTAATCCAATTAAAATCCTTCCACATGAACAATTATTTTTTAATTGGAAAATGTTCAGAAAAATAAAAATAAAATTTTCTAAATTCAATTTACATCTTAAAATGCCCAAAAACTATTTTTGTGAATTTTATTGGCACTTGGAAGCATTTTAATTGAATTAAAATAAAACAGATTGAAAAAAAAAATGAAAAAATAGGAAAAGAAAAAGAAATTGGAAAATCCATGTGACAAATAGCAATTAAACCTAGTTAAATCTATGGGATGGTATGCGCAGGGGGTGGGGATAACATTCATGCCCAAGGTCCAAACCAAACCGTTTAATGAAACGGTGCGCTTCAATGCCTAAGTGGAAGTCAACAATTCAACGCATTGTGAAAGCAAATCCTGGCCATTGGATCATTCAGAGTCAACAAGTCAAGGCGCTAGGTGGCAATACACATGGATTTGGAGATTCAAATGTCTCTGATGGGGGGGAAATGCAGATGACGGAGCACGGCGGCTCCGATCATCTTCCCCGATGACATCAAAGTTGCAGGTTGCACGAAACCTCACCAAAACTCACAAACGAAGAGTCTAAACTCATCTACTCTCTCCACTGGTCATGAATCTAGGGTTATCTATCCTTAACACATCCTAAATTCGCCAAAATGAATTGAACAAGAATCAAGCTATTTCCAAAAATCATCACAAACATCAATGAATCCTAACCAGAATCCATCTACAATGCTAGGGGATCATGACTATGCAAGAATGACGTGTAATTACTACCTACACAGAGAGAAATTTGGAAGGATGAGTTACCTAACGGAATACCTCTGTTGGACCTTGATTCTTTGATGAATCTTGCAGAAAATGATCCAGAAACACTCTACAATCTTCAAGGAAGCTTCAGGTATCCTCAATTTTGCTTGAAATTGCTTGGAATGCAGAATTCGATTTTCACTTTTCCTTGAGTTGTTGCAACTGATTTCTTGATCAATTTCCCTCCAAAATCGCTTCTGAACATTTGTGAATGATCCTGAGATTATATACTTTGGAGCCAGGTGGAATTGAGGCCCAGTCAAAGCCTATTTAGGTCCAATTGAAAATCCAAAAGTTTGAGTTTGCAAGCTTCCAAATTCGCGTGAAACAGAGCTCTAATGGCTTCTAAATTGGCTCATGTACATTGCTTGTAATGTTGACTGATCTAAGGGCTGAGATTGATCCCTTGTTTTGAACAGTCTCCCATATTTCACTTCCTTGTGCTGCTAAATGTGCCTTCATGCGGATCTTCCAGAAGTCAAAATATTCGCCACAAAACAAAGGAGGCTTGTTGCTACTATCACCATCTCTGAATACTAGATTGTTATTTTCGGAAGCCATCTGGATCGAATAGGAACAGGTTACCTATCACCTGCTCTGATGCCAATTTTAACTTGTAAATGCGCCTAAGAGGGGAGGGGGTGAATTAGGTTCTCAAAAGTTATCTTCAATCTTTTTCTAATTCTTGATTCTTTTTCGGTTAAGATGTTAAGGACTTGAAAGTAAAGTGCGGAAAGGAAAAAGTGACACAAGAGATTTATAGTGGTTCCCCTCACACTCCGAGAGTACTCCACTCCCCTTTCGACTCGAAAGAGATTTCACTATAGTTTAGAATGATTGTATAGCCTAATCACACCAAAGGTGAAGCCTACTATCTAATTTATAGGTAACTAAAGTGTAGGAAGAACAATCCTCATCAAACACTCACTTGTTTCCAACAATCCTGGACAACAAGGTAATACAAAAGATAATCTTGATATAAATTTGATGTCTTGAGAGTATAATGCTATCAATCTTCACGATCGATCTTCTCCTTGAAACAAATATCAATCAAAAGAAATATACAAGTGTTCTTTGAAAAGTATGAGATGAAGTTGTGATAATGTGTGAAATTTATTCAAAAGTTTCTCTCAAAAATCTGTTTGTATGAACACTTTAAGAAATATTGAAAGATGAAGAGAATGAGTGAATTTGATGATTAAGTTTCTTGGAGGTAAATTGAAATTTAAAAACTAATATGTATTTATACTATATAATACACCTCTACAGAGGGGTATAATTTTATGCAGCAAAACTGTCAAAAAACAAATGAAAACAATGCATATTTTCATGAAAAGCTGTCATTTTTCGCTTACTGCTTCAGGGTTAATCGGTAACCATATAAGTTAATCGTTTAACACCCCTTTAACGTTATAAAATATTCAAAAACAACAACTGTTAACCGGTTAACCATATAGGTTAATCGATTAACACTGTAAGTAATTCAGCAAAAAATTAATTTTAGAAACCATTAACCGGTTAACCATAGGGGTTAATTGGTTAACAATGAAAGTTTTTCAAAACAAAATTAATTTTTAAAAAGAGTGAGCTACTAAAATTGTTTTAAAAGTCTTATGATATATGTGAAGTGAGAGATGAATAATTGAACACTTGTATAAGTATTTTAAATGATATTTGGTATACCTTTGAGTTGTTGTTCAATATTCTATCTTTAATACTTGAAGCTTGATTAGTATGTATGTGAATCTTTGATCCATTTGACATATGCTAGAACACCATCTTGAAACTTGATGTCATTTGAGTCTCTTGCTTTTTGCATGCACATGTTGCGTAGAAAACTTGTTGTCTTCATCAAAACTTTTATGCGCTTGAAGATCGCTTCTACAGTTGTAAAATTTTGGATTTGAAGCATGAAACTATCAAAAATAGGGCTTGCAAGTTGAGCAAAAACATGACTTTGAAGTGCCTTGGCAACTAGCGCAAGTTGCCCAACTTATGCCTAAAATCAACAAACTTTGTGATGCCATAACTTTTCACTCCTTGATCCAATTACGGAGTTCTTTATATGCTTGGAAAGCTTAGATCAAGAGGAATAACTTTCATGTTGGATGAATTTTGATTTGAGGTAAAGATACCCATGAGGCCTTAGTTGAAAGTTCTTGCGAAAATGCTGCCCTAGGTTTTACCCTACTTTGACCTCCACTTAAAAACATCATAACTTGAGTTCTAATAAAGTTCTTGAGGAGTTCTTGGTATCAAAATAAATCTAAAGAGATGATCTAAAACCTTCATGTTGATGTCCAAGACAAATTATGCTTGGAACAATCTTGAATTTGGCCTTGAAAAATCACTCCAAATGTTGACTTTTTAACTTTACCATAAAACCCTAATTCTTCAAATCTCCTGATTTTATTGTTCCAACTTGATTTTTGATGATCCAACCACATGAGATCATAAAGTAAGACTTTTTAAGGTTATGTTTGATTACAAAACTCAAGAATTGACTTTTGTGATACCTCAGTTAACTTTTGAATCAGATGAAGTAAATGCCTCTCTTATCCATTTAAGAAACTCTTGACTTTGATTTCTTTGGACCAAATGAGCTATTAGAGACCCTTGAGATGTATGAGGACCTCCTTGGTTTATTTCTCATCCAATTCTTGACTAATCAGAACTTCCTCCTTCTCTCCATAAACCCTAATGCCACAAAACAAACAAAACCACAAATCCAAATGATTTGGTTAGTTATACAAGGATGCTTGACCTAATATGCATGATCAAATGATGATGACATCTAAGGGATAAAATTTGGGGTATGATAGTTGCCACTATTTAAATATCTTTACCGGATGTCATGAGCGATGACTATCCTCATAGAATCAGGGTAAAAAGTATTTAAATATATCAAACCAAATTTTTTTTTCCCTTAGATGTAATGTTATGCTAAGGACAAGAGAAACCATGAAAATGCTGACATGCCATGAACCCTAGCATGATGATAATGTTGGGATGATAAATGCAAAATTGAAGACAACAATGAAAGCAAACAAGGAAAGAGTCACCGTAATAAGTAACCACTCACTGGGGATGACAACAACACTGGGTGAATCTAAAGTGATCAGACACGGGTTCAGACATGACCAAGATGATATTCTAGAAGGGAAATTCTCCACTAAATATGGAACCAAATAGGTGGTTTCCACTGGGGAAGAATAGTGTCAAAAGATTCAAACATGATCGGTAGATAACCTAGGGAGTAAAAGAATATAGAACATGACTCCTTACTGAGGATAAAACCAAAGAGAAACATGATATCCACTGGGGATCAAGTTAAACCAAGAGCTGACCTCTGACAAGAGAATCAAACTAGACAGGAATGATCTTCTAACAAGAGACCAAGCCAAACAAGGAATTTCCTTAAAGTGAAAAGTTCAAACAGGATCTTCAGGAAACGACAGGGAAAGAAAACAAGGCAAATTAAAAATCTGGAATATGCCAAGTAAGTTGGATTTAGAGAATGCCCATAAAATTGGACTTCACGAGGAACGTTAGTAACAACCAACCATAAAAAATAAAACAAAGTTGAGTGAAATTTCCAATAACCATTGGACTTAACAATGCTAGTAATGACTGGACTTTAAATACCAATAACCATTGGTTTTAACAATGCTAGTAACCACTGGACTTTCAAGGGAATGCCAATAACCATTGAACTTTAAACAATTCCAGTAACCACTAGACTTTAGATACCAATAACCATTGTATTTTAAACAATGCCAGTAACCACTAGACTTTCAAGGGATGCCAATAACCATTAGACTTTGAACAATACCAATGATGACTGGACTTTAAATACCAATAACCATTGGATTGTAAACAATGCTAGTAACCACTGGACTTCTAAAGGAACGATAATAACCATTGGACTTTAAACAATCCCAGTAACCACTGGACTTTAGATACCAATAACCATTGGTTTTTAAACAATTCCAGTAACCATTGGACTTTCAAAAGATGCCAATAACCATTGGACTTCACCGGAGATTGCTAGTAACGACTAGACTTCAAGGGGAATGACTGGTAACGACCCAAAAAATGATATCAATAGCAGATGGAGCCGACTAGAGGTGCTAGTAATAATTAGACTTCAAAGGGGATATAGGTGACAACCCACAACCTTATAGAAACTAGTGACAACTGAGGTAGAGACGATGGTGACAACCAAGGATCTGAAAGATGGAGGATGCTAGCGATAACTAAACCTAACAAACAAGATGTTGGTTACAATCAAAGATTTGGAAACATGCTAAATTCATATGATAAGGCATGATGCTAATGATTAATGATATGCAAGAGCTGACTCTAACGAGAGACAAGGAAATCTAGAGACTCAAAGGGGAAGATAGATAAACATATCTACTTGGTTGGGGAAATAAGGAATCACACTGAATTCAAGGGAACAAGGTGTCCAAAAGCCCATTGGGAAATAACCCACTCCACTTGGGGAAATATGAAGCTCAAGCAAGCTTGTTGGAAATGGAAATGTAACTTTAGTAGAGACACCGGATGACTCCACTGAGGATGAATCTTCATGCTATCAGAAATCATATCTCGTAGAGAATATTGGAAAGACTGTTTTCAATCTTGGTAACCACACACGACCAAAGGAACTACCCAATAAATAAAGTTAGCCTGAGTTTCAATGGGGAAACATGCTGAGATAACACATCAAAGCTTCTGCCACCTTAAGACTTCTTGGGGAACACGTGATTTCCACTGAAATCCTTCCACAAGCCAAAGCAAATTTATGTTTTGTTAAGTTTTCAAAAATCGTTTTAACTTCAAAATCATTATTAACGAATAAATGATGTTTTGCATAACAAAGAAAAAGTAGAGAAAATAGTAAATTGAAAACAATTGGATGACCCAAAATCTGATTTTATTCAAGAATGGTAGCTTGAAAATGGCAAGACTCCATGGAACATTTACAATTGAAAATGGCAACAAGGAAAAGGTTACATTGAAACCAATGACGATCTAACCCTACTAACTAAGAGCTCTTAAAAACATCGCCTCTGACAAGAGTGGTTGGAACAAACTTCTTGTGTAATCTTTTGTAGAGGTGACAATCATCTGATGTAGTAAAATGCATTTTCCCCTAACTTTTTCCTGGATCTCCCTTTCGGTTTTCAATCCATCGGGCCGCTCATTTTTTCCTAAGCCTCCCTTTCGGGTTTTCGACTTAGCGAGCTTTTCTTTTTCATTTTATCCCTAACTTTTGCCTGAATCTCCTTCATAGGTTGTGATCCACCGGGATGCCCATTTTTTTCCTAAGCCCTCCTTTCGGGTTTTCGACTTAGCGGGTTCTTAAGGCATAATATTTTCGTATTGCATCAGAATTCACCTGGTGAGTAAGTTGTTCTCCATCCATCATTGTGAGAATTAACAATCCACCTGAGAAAACTATTTTTATAACAAAATGGGCCATCATAATTAGGCATCCACTTCCCACACATGTCCTTATGAACTGGCAAGATCTTTTTGAGTACAAGCTCCCCTTCTTGGAACTCTCGGACGCGAACCTTCTTGTCAAAATCTCTCTTGATCCTCTTTTTATACAATTGACTGTGACACATCGCAGTCATACGCTTCTCATCAATAAGGTTCAGTTGATCAAATCTTTCTCTGACCCATTCCGCTTCATAAAGTTTGGCTTCCATCAGAACCCTTAAAGACGGTATCTCAACTTCAATTGGAAGAACTGCATCCACCCCATATACCAATGAAAAGGGGGTTGCCCCCGTTGAAGTGCGAGCAGACGTTCTATAACCATGCAAGGAAAATGGCAACATCTCATGCCAATCCTTATAAGTCTTCACCATTTTCTGCAAAATCTTTTTGATGTTTTTGTTCATAGCTTCGACAACTCTGTTCATCTTCGAACGATAGGGAGAAGAGTTGTGATGTTCGATCTTGAAGCTATCACATAGCTCTTTCATTGTCTTGTTATTCAGATTGGTTCCATCATGTGTTATGATCCGGTTTGGGATTCCGTATCGATAGATAATCTCCCTTTTGATAAAACGGGCAACCACTTGTTTAGTTACGTTGGCATAAGACGCAGCGTCAACCCACTTCGTGAAGTAGTCAATAGCAACAAGGATGAATCTGTGTCCATTAGAAGCCTTTGGATCGATTTCCCCAATCATGTCGATGCCCCACATAAAGAATGGCCAAGGTGATGACAACACATTTGGAAAAGTTGGATGTACATGCACCTTGTCTGCATAGATTTGGCACTTGTGGCATTTTCTGGCATATTGGATGCAATCAGTTTCCATAGTCAACCAATAATATCCATCTCTTAGAATCTTCTTGTACATGGCATATCCATGGGCATGAGTGCCAAATGTTCCTTCATGAATATCTTGCATTAACAAGTCCGCTTCTCGTCTGTCAACAAACCTAAGCAAGACCACGTCATGATTTCTTTTGTAAAGCACATCATTATTGAGAAAGAACTTGGATGCCAATCTCCTCAAAGTTTTCTTGTTAAGAGACGTAGCATCAACTAGATACTCCTGAGTCTGAAGATATCTCGTAATATCATGAAACCACAGTTTCCCATCTGTTTCTTCTTCCACCATCTGACAGTAAGCAGGCTCAGTCTTCCTCTCGATTCGGATGAATGTCGCTTCATTAACAAACCCGACCTTCCACATTAAGGCTAGCATATCCAATGCATCAGTGATGTGATTTTCAGCCCTCGGGACATGTTTGAAAGTAATCTCATCAAAGTATTCGATCATTTCCATAATATAAACTCTGTATGAGATTAACTTCTCATCTCGGGTCTCCCACTCACCTTTGACCTAATAAATCACCAAGGCTGAATCACAACTTACTTCAAGAATTTAATGTGAAGGTCAATTGCTGCTTCGAGGCCCAAGATGCACGCTTCGTACTCGGCCATGTTATTGGTACACTCAAAACATAACCTGGTTGTGAATGGAGTGTAACCATCATATGGATTCATCACAATGGCACCTATGCCATGCCTATTGTAGTTGGAGGAACCGTCGAACATCATCTTCCACTGAGATCCGGGCTTGGGACCCTCATTTGGACCTGTCTCTTCATAATCATTTTTATCAACATAATATCTTCATCGGTGAAATCAAACTTCAGAGGTTCATAATCTTCTATCGGTTGTTCTACAAAGTAATCTGACAAGATGCTACCCATGATAGACTTCTGAGCAACGTACTGGATTTCATATTCTGATAATAACATATGCCAATGGGAGAGTCTTCATGTTTGAGCAGGCTTCTCAAAAATATACTTTATAGGATCCATTTTCAGATCAACAAAGTAGTATGGCATATCAGGTATTGCCTCAAAAGCTTGGCAGCCCATGCCAAAGAACATCAAGTCTTCTCTTAAAGTGAATATCGACTTTCACAATCAGTGAAATTCTTTCTCAAATAATAGATGGCGTGCTCTTTGCGTCCAAACTCGTCTTGTTGGCCCAACATGCAACCCATTGATCCTTCAAGCACAATTAGGTACATGAAAAGAGTTTTTCCAGGAACAAGAGGAATTAAGATCGGAGGTTCTTAAAGGTAACCCTTGGTCTTATCAAAAGATGATCCATGTGATCCTCTTCACTCTAAGACTTGGAAATCATATCATCGACATACACTTCTATCTCTTTGTGCATCATGTCATGAAAAAGTGTGACCATAACTCTCTGATAAGTGGCCCCAGCATTCTTCAGACCAAAGGGCATGACCTTATAACAATAGGTCCCCCAAAGAGTGATGAAGGTAGTTTTTTCCATATCATCTGGGTCCATCTTGATTTGATTGTAGCTAGAAAACCCATCCATAAACGAGAAGACTGCAAAACAAGTTGTATTGTCTACCAAAGTGTCAGTATGTGGCAGAGGAAAATTATCCTTCAGACAAACTTTGTGTAAATCCCTATAATCCACGCACATTCTAAATTTTCCGTTTTTCTTTGGCACAGGTACAATATTGGCCACCCATTTTGGATATTTGGACACTACCAGGAATCCTGCATCAATCTACTTTTTGACCTCATCCTGAATCTTGAGAGCCATGTCATGCCTAGTCTTTCGGAGCTTCTTTTTGATAGGTGGACATTCGGGTCAAAGCGGTAGCTTGTGAACCACTATGTCAGTGTCTAAGCTAGGCATGTCTTGGTATGACCAAGCGAATACATCAACATACACTTCTAAAAGCTTCACTAGTCTCTGCTTGATTTCTACCCCAAGTGTTTCCCCAATCTTGACCTCCTTCTTGTCTTCGTCGATACCAAGATTAATAACATCCACTTGCGCTTTGTGAGGTTGAAGGTCTGTGTATTCATATTCAACCATCTTTGCCAGTTCATCCAAAATCTCAAAATCTCCATCATCCTCATCTTCGGCTTGGTATACGGGTGAGTCGAAGTAAGGAGGGAAAACAAAGTCATTGAATTCAACAGGTTTTGGAATTTCTCTGCATGTTTTAAATGACTTAATTTATTAAAACACACAAAGATAGATGCAACAGAATAAAAGAAATATATTTTTTTGCTGGTTTTCAAAAGATTTCCATTTTCTTTAAAAGCAAAAGCAAAAAATAGTAAATGAAATAAAAATGAGGAGTTTAACAAAACATCTTCATTAATCATAATAACTTTAAAAGCGCCGGGCCCTACAAAATGATCCTATAGCCTTGGGCATAGCTATGGAAATTGAAAACAACAAAACAACAACAAATTATTTTAGCATAGGAAAGATAACAGGAATCTCAACAGCTTCTCAGTTGTCTAAAGCGGCTTCGCAATGATACACCAGGTGATCAACATTTTCATCTTAAAAATCCTCCTCAACAACGTTGATTTGGAAACCTCCACTGATAAACACTTCTTGAATGGTCTTCGAGTGTCCTTTGTCAAAAGTTGATGTTCCATCTTGAGTTGGTTTGTAACCCAACCCCTGACAACCTAATCTTGCTTCCACTTCAATAACCTCTCCCAACCTGCAGGAGTACCCTCTTCCAGTGTAGACCTTATACTTTGAGAGGACACGAAGGATGAATCACTCTTAACCATTGCTTCTTCCATTTCAACCATCACAACATTAGCTATCTCAAGCGCATGGAAAGAAGTTTCCAGCGCATTTTCATCAACTTCAATAATCTAAACAATGATTGGTTACTCACCATCAGGTCCTCTTAACCATGTACAATTACTAGTTTGTCATCCACAACAAATTTCATCCTCTGATGTAGGGTAGACGTTACCGCATCGGCTGCATGAATCCATGGTCGTCCCAACAAGCAACTATAAGTTGGATTAATTTCCATGACTTGAAATGTAATGTCAAACACATGGGGACCTATCATAACCGGTAGCTCTACCTCTCCAACAATAATACTCCTTGAACCATCAAAAGCTTTGACAATCAACGATGTTGGCCTCATGCCTGCCCCTTTATATGTTAGTTTGGCAAGTGTTCTCTTGGGCAACACATTCAGGGAAGATTCAATATCTACTAAAACTTGCGCCAGAGCATCCTCTTGGCACCTAACAGATACGTGCAGTGCACGATTGTGATTAAGTCCTTCTCTAAGCAACTCCTCGTTGCTAAAACTCAAAGTGTTGCAAGCAGTAACATTGGCAATTACAAAATCAAATTGACCAATCGTTATGTCCTGTGTCACGTGTGCCTAAGCTAACACCTTTTGTAAAGCTACCCTGTGGGCAGGAGAATTCATTAAGAGAGACAAGATTAATATCTTGGAAGGAGTTTGGTGAAGCTGATCAATGACTTTATAATCACTCTTTCAAATGATCCTCAGAAATTCAGCATCTTCTTCGTTCAACTTCACTTCTTTATCTTTAGTAATAACATGAGTTGTTTCTTTTTTAGGAACCACAATTATCTTGGGCTGATAAATTCGACCATTGCGTGTCATCTTGCTAGTTTCAGCAATATTCATTACACTTACCTGATTACCCTTCACTTCTTCATTCTGAACAACCTTTCCTGACTCTTTATCGATCACAGTCATGTCACACTTCCAAGGTACAACCTTTGTATCCTCAAAGTGGAACGGACTCAGATTTTGAATGATAATCGATCTTGGTTGACCAATTGTTGAGACAACAGGCTTAGGGATGTTAAAAATAGGCCTAGCAATATTGAAGACTGGAGTCACCGAACTAGAGTCGGGCACATTGAACACAGGCACTTTTTCACCAGTTTTCGGTAGGTTGAAAATAGGCTCAACCACCGATACTTCCTCCCTTCTCATTTTACTGCACACCTGCAAAAATCCATCATCGATCAACCTTTGAACATCTCTTTGGACCACAAAACACCCTTTGGGGTCGAAATCAAACTCTTCAAAATCAGAACGAACGCCTTTGATCAGACCAGCTTCTACTAACTTTTCATGGAAAGACCGCAACGGAGTTCTGATTTTGGACACATCAAGGATTACCTTCTCATCAAATACCTTTTCTATAACATGGACTCCCCCATGGTTAGGCAGAGGATTATTCTTAACATTTGGTTTAACATCACCGAAAGATAAAATCTTTTTCTCGATTAATTCCCTGACGATATGTTTTAGAGAAAGACATCCTTCCGGATTGTGTCCAACAACACCCTCATGAAATAAATAACGAGCATTCAGATTATAGTAAGGAGATGAAGTATCTGAGGGAGGTCCCAATGGTCTAGTTGTTATCATCCCTTGTTGCACTAAAGATGGGTATAATTCAATATAAGTCATCGGGGTTAGAGGAATGGGAGGTTTTCTCGCTGGTCTTCTATTTTGAAAATTCTATCTGGGAGCTTGAGCTCGAGGTTGTTGTTGTTGTTGTTGGTAAGCAGGAGCATTGGGTACTCGTTGATAGCTTTGTTGTTATTGCACTGGTTGATAGATCGGTGCCTGCTGCACTGTCTGATAAGCTGGAACTGGATTGTTGAATATGGGGGTGACAACTTCCACATATGGTTGCTGGGAATACTGCACAGGATACATCGGTTTCCATACATAACCTTATTGAGGTTGCTGATATTGCTGGTAAGGTTGTTTTCGAGACTAGTTCCTCGTTCCTACTGATACAACATTTGTCTCTCCTTCCTTTTTCTTGTGAAAACTGTTACTAGGCTTCTTGACATTATTATTGCTTGAACTACCAGAAGCATTGGTCATTTACCCATTCTTCATTCCCAATTCCACCCTTACACCTACAACAACAATGTCAGAAAAGTTGGTTGTCACCGCTGATCATCTTCTCCTAAAATTCTGGCCTCACTGTATCTACAAACCAATCAGTCAGTTCTTTCTCGATTAGAGGAGGCTCTACCTAAGAGGTAGTCTCTCTCCAACGTTGTGCATATCTAAGCGAGATTGATCTAAGCTTAGATACCACTTGGCAGATGCCCCTTTCAAACTATCTTGGAAATAGTGGATCATCAACTTATCATCGTCCACATGAGCAGCCATTCTCATGTAGTACATAATCAAGTGCATCTTTGGACAAGTTGCACCTGAGTATTGCTCAAAATTGGGAATTTTAAACTTTGGAGGGATTACCAACCCAGAAACTAGGCACATATCTCTGGCATAAGTACCAAAGATGTTGTTTCCTTCCATTGCTCTAACCTTTCTTCCAATGGTGTTTACACTTTCCTTCAACCTTTCACAACATTTGTCCCCTTCTTCAGACATATCAAGGATCTCGTATACCTATTGTTGGTTGTGAAAAATAGGACGTGCTTGAGTTTGTACAATAGCCGAAGTATAAGTCGGAATAGCTTGAGGAATTTCTGACCCCAAAGGAATTGCTTGTTGAGTAGTTAGCATTGTGAAAGGTGGAGGCACAAAAACCTGAGATAATCCA
Organism: Lathyrus sativus; assembly: GCA_963859935.3. Taxonomy (NCBI): domain Eukaryota; kingdom Viridiplantae; phylum Streptophyta; class Magnoliopsida; order Fabales; family Fabaceae; genus Lathyrus; species Lathyrus sativus. Next base: position 519,970,223 of record OZ012739.1, read on the forward strand.
TAAGGTGGCACATTTGCAGCATTAACCGTTGTTGGCGTCGGTTCCATAGTTGCATTGATGATTTCAAAAACTACAATGGCTTGAGTGTTTATCTTCGCTTTGATAGTCTGCAGTACTTCCATGATCTTCCCCACACTTCCGTGCAAGTCTTCAAGCTCATCATTAACCCATTCCATTTCCATGTGTTGTTCAGCCATTCTTTGACGAGCTCAGGCTCGGGTGTTATACTGGTGTTAAGAATTCAGTGTGAACAGCTGTATGGCACAACAAGATGAGCCACAGAATAGAAAATGCATATGCAATGCTTATGAATGCAAATGAAAATGCAAAAACCAAAACATTCAAGGAACCCAAAATTATGTTTACAAACATTATAACGATGGAGAATAGACGCAGAACAGAATAACTCTTCCATAAATTAAAGTCTGAGAGTTTTACAAAACATTCATTACACATTCAAAAGCATGAGTACAAGTCTTAATACAAATCAAATAGAAAAAAGGCCTAATCCTTCTGATGAGAGGATCCTTCATCTCCTTGAAAATTCTCTCCTTCATTCTGACAGAGCAGTTTCTGAAGTTCTTCATTTTCTTGAACGACCATGAAGTATTTGTCCCTCCAAGCCTTCTTCTCCTTTTTAGCTTTAACCAAAGCAGTCTTCAATTCCTCCAAGGAGATGGGGTCCTTTGAAGTCACAAGAATTGGCTCAAAACGAGTGTAAAACATCTTCAAAGCTATCTCCTTAGCCCATAGCAGGTAAGATTTTAAGACAAAGCAGTCAGGGTGTCTCAAAGCAGTCATCCTCTACGTGTGAACGTGACGTCAAGCGTAGATAATTTGAGCCTTGAGCAATGGGTTTTTCCCTTTTTCAAAGAAAAATCTCTTCAAAAAGATCAGGTCGGGCTCATCCTTCATCGGGTATCCAAGCTGACGGCGAGCTAGGATAGGGTTATAGCTGATACATCCCTTCGTGCCAAGAAGAGGCACGTTAGGAAAATCTTCGCAGCTATGGATCATGGTGACTCCTCCATACATGGGATCGTACCACTTGATATTTGAATGCTTGAGTGATAAAATCTTTTCTATCCACGAGAGTCCGTCCTTCATATCCCAGAGTAATATTGACCTTGGCAAGTGCGGAATAAACCACTTGTAAAGGAGAGTTGTGCAACAGACGATCTGGCCTTCCCCATAATAGTTCTTCAGATGGATGAAATAGTATGCGTCATCCAACAGAGTGGGAACATGATTCTTGATCAAGAAGATGTTGATAGCATTCTCGTCAACAAAATTGTCAACATTCAGGAACAAGAATAGTCCATAAATTAATAGTTCTAGGATGGCCTCAAATGCTTCTAGATCCTTCAAGTCAACATAGTACTGAGCTTTCTCAAACAAAAACATAGTGGGTAATCCAGAGAAACCTCCTTTGACAGTCATATGAGCCTGTATTTCTGTAAGCTCTAGATGCATAGCCTCAGCATTAAACTTTTTACTTGGATTCCTTTCTCTTCTAGAAAATGGCTTAGAAGTGACACACAATCCCATCAACACAGAGTATTCCTCCAATGTCGGCAGCAGTTGGTAATCTGGAAATGTGAAGTAATGATATATTAGATCGTAGAACTGCACGAGCACCACTAACATTTCTTCATCCACTTGGAGTCTGAGTAATGAAAAAATACTCATATATTTGTCTTTGAATGCTAGAGGATCTTCCACTAGGCCTCCCAGCTTCCTTATTTTCTAACTTTTAACTCTTGAATATGTACCTTAGAGTTACTCTCTTTCCAGAATCCATTTTATAATGTCTGCAAAAAAAAATTTAAGTTCCTTGAATGGTTAGGAAAATACGAATGCAATTGGTTTTAAGGAACCCAGGAGATAAATTGCAAAGAGAAACACTTTTAAAAGAAACTTCAATTCATTAATAATGGGAAAAGTTACAACTTTGAAGTACAAAACAAGAAACTCAAAATACAAAAGGAGATAACTAGGCCCAATGGGTCTCAAAAGATCCTATCTAAGAAGGTCATATCCCATGCGTCCTCTTCTGCCTCTTCAACTCGGTGTTCTCTAACACAAGCTTGTCAACGATCCCTTTCCAAGCACCAGATGTAGGAGGAATGTCTGAAAACTCATGAGTACTGGGCACTGGATGCACGCTAGAGAAAAACAAATTCTCTTGCGCTACATGCCTCTCTACAACACGCCTCTTGAGAAACTCGATCAAGTCATCTTTCTCCTTTAATTGCTTCTTCATCTCCATCTGTTCAGCATAAATGGCATGGTACTTTGAGACCACTGAAGCTTGTTTGGATTTTCCTTGAAGAGCTCAGTCCAAGGCAAGTGTGAAATAAACCACTTGTAAAGTAAATAAGCGCAACACAGGATTGTCCCACACCCCTTAAGGGTCCTATGACGAATGAAATTATAAGTATCACAAAGTAATGTAGGTATAGGGTTCCCACTTAGAAAGATTCGAATGACATTGACATCCACACATTTTTCAACATTAGAGAATATAACCAACCCATATATAAGTAGTGTGAGGGTAGCTTCAAAGGCATCTAAGCTATTCATCTTAGCTAAGGAGAGAGATTTCTCTATCAAGAACTTAGAGGGAAAACCCTTGATTCCTCCCATGGTAGTAAGGTTAGCTTTGACTTCAGACATCTCCAAGTGAATGGCATCAACAATGTCCTTTGGTGATGGAATCTTCTCTAAACCACTGAAAGGCTCCTTATCCAATACTGACAGACCAACCTAATACGAATACTCCTCCAAAGTTGGGACGAGCTGATAGTCGGGAAAAGTAAAGCAACAATAGAGAGGATCATAGAATTGTACAAGAGTGTCGAGAACTTCCTCTTCCATATTGGTTTTGACAATACTTAGCAGTCTTCCATGGCGCTTTCTGAAATCATCAGGAGATGACACCAAGGCTCCTAACTTTCTCAACTCTACCAAATCAAGTTTCTTAAAATTGAACTTCTTAGTGTTTCTCTTCCCAAAATCCATGATACCTATGATTTTTTTGAAAGGAAAGACAACTGAGTTCCTTGAAACCAATTGAGGATCATGAATGCAGGGATGGATGCAATGCACAAACACACATATACAGATATTCACATATTCACAACTATATATACAAACAAACAAAGAGCCTAGGTTTGGAGATCACGAGCATGGAGTCATGGTCTAACCCATCCCAACAGGCATGTACTATGGGTATGTTCCTGCACAACGAGTTCTAAAAAGTTCCCAGAGTCATCGATAAATCTTTCGGATATTATCAGCTTACACGACTACTCATGTAGGCCAATAATATTGTCAAGATAAACTCGTCTAAGTGTAGTATCGCATGACAACCATCACAGCTCTACACCTGGATAATCACTGCACTACATCCTAAAAAGGCATATAAGGGTGAAAGGTAAGTAAAGGTCCTCAGCTTCACAGACTCCCAAGTCGGAAAAAGTAATGCCAATACGACTACTCGTATCAGACATCAGCAATCCTAAAGAGGCATCCACTAAGCATGGTTATCATATGCTAGACATGTTAGGACTACCCCCAACAGCTAACTATTGATTATACCACAATCATATCATAGGTGTACTCTCAAGTTTGGGTTAGGACTTATCTCACCACTCAAGGTAACAACCCTGCATATAGAAGACCCAAGCACAAACAGATATATACACAGATATTTACAAATATATAGGTATACAAGCAAGCAAACATATAACAAACACAAATACAAACAAGGTGGGCTTAACCCTCTTAGGGAGCAGTCTCTAGTGAAGTTGCCATCTCTATTGTGGTGAGAATCAGATATCAAGCTATTAAATAACTTGAATCAAAAATCATGAAATTCACCACTGAGCTTTGATTTATCCAAAGGAAAGGGTAAATATCAAAGAAAACCCTAAGTATGTTATGTAACAACACAGCTAGAGATCTAAGATTCGAGGATTGGTTATACCTAGGGAATTTGCTAGCATCTTAAGCATCTGTAGTACTCTACAGGAGCCTCTTGTTAGTATTTGTGTTATGCTAAAGTTTTCTTGCTAAGGGAAAAGGTACTAAGGTAAAGACCTAAGGTATATCCAAAGTATGCTAGCTAAGACGTTGCATCCCGTGCCTACATATCCTGACTAGGATGGAATCAGAGCATTCGTAGTTCACCTCACTAGGGTTGAGGAACACTTGACTATGGTCAAGGTTCTAAGGGGAATAATTGTTCATAACAATAACACTTATGCAGAGCTGATAAACTCTCTAAGTATAAATTAAAAACCTAACTATGGTTGACTTTAATAAAAGTCAAAGAGGGGAAGTGAGTATACATCACAATGGTACCCGCATAGAGTTTACAAACTCTAACTTAGTTCTGAGTTGTAAAGAAACAATGGCTCAGACAAGGCTAAGAAGGGAAGAATAAACACTTATAACAATAGTACTTACCTAGGGTTTACAAACCCTAAACTAGATTTAGGTTAAAGAGGGAAGGTGAATCTAATTAGGCCAAAGGAAAATGATCCTAACAAGGTCATGAAGTAGGTAGGAAAAAGTATAAACTATCTAAAAATATGACTTACAAGTTAACATGGGAACTTTCCTTTGGAATACGGGACAAATAAACTTGTAACAACAAGTGTTGGAATGATAAGCTTTAGGGTAAGGATGACAACAACCAAAGTGTTAAAGCCAAGAAGTTCAAATGAGATAACAATCCAAGAGGAGTAGTAGCTACATCATGTTATATTCAACATTCTCAAATAATCATGGACATGTCAAACACACACCAAAACAACAAGCAGATTTGTTACACCTTTAATCAAACATGACAAATGCAAAGAATGATTCAAACATGAAATTACAACTTCAAGAAGCAATTGGGAAGTAGCTACATCATGTTATAATACACATATTCAACACCATTATATCAATAAAAACACAATCAAGAATCATATCAAGGCATGAACAAGATCATATACAAGGAAATAAACCAAAACATGAATGAAAGGCTTCAAACAAGCAAGGAAACTCAAATGGGAAAACAAGGTCACTTTGGAAACATGAAGTCAGTAGCTTCAATAAGTTTTTCAAACCACACATAGGCATATAATCCTCAAGATAACCACTCAAAGAATAAACCCTAAAAACTATGTCAAAACAAACACCAAGAGATGCTCAAAATGAACCCTAAGTTGAGGTATCCACCAAAAATAGTCAAATAAAAATCCAGCTTCAAGTTTTAAATCATGGTCAAATATTCAAGAATATAGGTGCAAAAGCTCACAATAGGATTGGTACAAAAACTTCATCAAAATCCTTTTACTAGCTCATATTGTCAAAATGAATCGAGGATTCAAAACCAAACCAAAAGTATAATCAAACAAAAACATTATGGCCATCTAAAATATTTAAGACTCCTTACATCATATGTAGAAACTTGACAAAAAATTAGGTCAAAAAGATTTGAGAAAGTCCATCAAATAGAAAACCCTAATTCAAGGGTAGTTTGGTAAACATGTTGCAAAAAATGATTTAAATAAAATAATAAAATAAATGATAAAAATAAATAAAAATAGTAAAAAATAAGTAAAGACCTTAAAATTCCTAAAACTAATTTTTGTGGGATTTTTAGATGTGTTAAACATTAAAAATAACATATAAAGTTGAAAGGAATAAATAGAAAAGAAAAAATAAAAACAAAGTAGAACAGGGGGTGCATGAGTAAATTCCAGAATAACAGGTTTTAGTTGCAATGCGCATGGGGCCAGGAAAGTGAGGTGCAGGTAGCAAGAAAAGTTAGGCCCATATCTTAAAAAAGCAATAATCAGAATCCAACAAAAAGGAAAGGCCACAATGGATTCATTAAATGATGTGGCCTCCACCTCTGCGCCATATCATTTGACAGCCAGGAAAGTCAAAATATCTAGGGGACACGTGAGCAAGACAACTAAGACGCTGGAGCCCTAGCCCCAGTCGGCTTCTCCAGCGACGGCTGCCGGAGTTGCCTGTGAAACTACACATAACTCAACAACAACCACAACTCTCCACTCAGTTTCTCACGCTGATCACGATTATGGCGCTGTTTCTTCCATTTGCTCACTCTAAAACCCTTAAACATAGCCACAAAAAAGGGTACTCAAACCGAAACTCACCCAAAACGAAACAACAAACGTGCAAACATGTTTTATATCAAATCCACATTCCAAATATGGCAACCACACATAGAAATGAGCAGTAAAAAAGTGAGTGAAGGTTGAAGAAAAGTTACCTGTATGGAGCTCATATGGCTGCTTTTCCACGTGAAATCTTTCACCACGTGTAACACAAACTCTTAGGGATGATGGATGGAGTGGGAAGAATCGAAGAAAAATCCTCAGAACTGAGATTCGATAGAATCAATTTTTTTTTATAGAAATAAGTGATTTTTGTGTTCAAAGTTTCTGCCTCTCCAGAAAAAACCTCCCCTCTCTTGCTAGGGTTTCTTTCTTATATCTCAGATTGTTGTGCCATTTTTTGAAGCAGAACTTATCCCAAGGCTTTTGTTTTTGGTCAAAGTGAGTAAGAGAGAAAATGACCCCTAATGGAGGTGGCTCAGATTATCTATGGCGCAGATGGTTGGGGCATGTGTTTTTGTTTGTTTATGGCAGAATAATGTAGCAAGAAAAGAGGGTCAGAGTTCAATGACATGACCTGCAGAATAATGTAGCAAGAAAAGAGGGTCAGAGTTCAATGACATGACCTGCAGAATAATGTAGCAAGAAAAGAGGGTCAGTGTCAAAACATGCTTTTTGTATGTCATTGGAAAGGTGGGCTTATTTGGGAAAGTTTAGGGATCATACTTGATAGGTTTGGTGCACAAGAATTGATGTTTTGGATGCTGCAAAGCCTTGACAAGACATGGTTCAAGATGTTTGGCATGGTGGCAAGGTGAAGACATGGTTGGAAGCTCACTTTAGCACATCATAACTCTTTGGTTTTTGACTCAAATTGTGAAGTCTTGTGCTTTTTGAAAAAAGGACATATAGATGAACAACTTTCATGTTTAAAAAATTTTGATTTGAGGTTTGTATCATGATGAAAACTGGGCATGAAAATTGGTCCAACAAGCTGGTCTAGGCAAGCCTGCGCATGATCTGGTCATGACATGGGCAACTTTTGTCAAGGGTTGGCACCCATGTTCATCTAACCATATATTGAGTTGTAGAACTCCAATTGAGGAGTTCTTTAGTTGCTTAGAAAGCTGAGATGGAGGAGAACAACTTTGATGTTGTATACTTTTGGATTTAAAGCTTGGAACTATCAAAAAGAGGGCTTGCAAGTTAATCAAAAACATGACTTTGAAGTGCCTTGGCAACTAGGGCAAGTTGCCCAATTTATGCCTAAAATCAACAAACTTTGTGATGCCATAACTTTTGACTCCTTGATCTAATTAAGAACTTCTTTATATGTTTCAACTGCAACTAAAAACAAACACAAATAAAAATAGAATAAAAATAGATTCGCCGCTGCTTTCCGTCTCCGGTTTTTTTCTTTCAGTGAAGTTAACATATATATATATATATATATATATATATATATATATATATATATATATATATATATATATATATATATATATATATATATATATATATATATATATATATATATATATATATATATATATATATATATATATACACACACATATACACACGCGCGCGCGCGCGTACACACACACACACACACACACACACACACACACACACACACACACACACACACACACACACACACACATACACACACACACACACACACACACACACACACACACACACACACACACACACACACACACACACACACACACACACACATATATATATATATATATATATATATATATATATATATATATATATATATATATATATATATATCAAATAGGGTTAACTCTAAATTATCAATAATGTCTCTGATATTTATTTTAGAGTCCAAATAAAATAATATTAATTAAAACTAAATAAAATTTAAACAATTAAAATAAAATTAAGATAAAAAAACTAAAATCCTATTTATTTATACTAAACAATTAAACAAAAAATGTAAAAATAAACGGACTCCAAATAAATAAAAGTCAGGCGCTGAAGTGCTCAAAAAAATAAATCGAGTATATCGAAATGACTAGTGCGAAATAAATGACTCAAAAGAATACAACGTTTGGTCAGATTTTAAAATAAATTTTGACCCGTTAAAAGGCTCGAACTGATCAAAACGCGACGAAAAATAGTCGAATCAATAAAATGAGCACGCCAGGTTAAACTACATGAACCGCAGAATAATATAATTTATGTTTGCAAACTCAGTTATGAAATTTTTCGTCTACTAATTTTACGCACAGTTGAGATTCAGTTTGACTGGTCTGTCTGTAAATCCGAGAAATTATTCTGGCTAACATTTTAAGCACTACGCAGGATGAAATGCATGCATATGATGCAAAGTGAAAATAAAGTCAGATAAATGTAAAAATTTAAAATGCCTGGACAAAATTGGGGTATGACAATTCTCTATTCGTGACATTGCCAGCACTTACTTTGCATTAGGAGAGAAGAACCCTAAAAAAATTTAGGCAAAAAAATCCTAAGATCTCTTCCTAAGAAATTTGATATGAAAGTCACAATTATTGAAGTAGCCCAAGACCTTAGTAACATCAAAGTTGATTCTCATTGGTTATTTACAAACTTTTGAAATGACCTTAAACGACGAGTCTGAAAAGAAGAACAAAAGTATAACTTTTGTGTCCAGCACTGAAGAGGATGAAGATCAAGATGAAGAAAGTTTTTTAAAGGCTATAGCCCTTATTGGGAGAAATTTTAACAACTCCATAAAGAAACTGGACAAAAAATGGAGGACAAATATCCCAGACAAGATGATAGACATCAGTCCTCTGAACAAGAGTAAAAATGTTTACAAACCTAACCGAGGAAAATGAGCACAATGTTTTGAATGTGAAGGGTTTGAACACATTAAATATGAATGTCCTACTTTTCTAAAGAAATAGAAAAAGGGATTGCCAACCACTTGGTCTGATTCTAATGCTGAAAGTGAAGAAAAAATAACTAATTGGAGAAAAGCCCAACTATGAATTTCTATTTAACGAGACACATTCTAACTTTGAAGATGACGAGCTTGATTGAAGATTCTTTGTGTTAGGGTTTTATTTGAGTCTTTTGTTTGTGTTGCTTGTACACCACGGTAGTGCCTACATTTAAATCATAAGGCACCATGCTGATTTGTTTAGTTGAGTTGTAACTCAACATTCTTTAAGTTGTTTATTAAAGTTGATCACTAGGGTTAGTAATTAAGAGAAAGTCATAGAGGTTCTCATATTTAGGGAGAGTCTTAAATAGAAAGTCATGGGTAGTATTAGGAAGATGTTATGAATAAGGTGTGTTCATGTAAGACTAAGTGTACTAATACTATTGATAGTGAATTTTATTTCTTGGGTTGAAAGTCTCAAAGACATAGGTGTTGTTTGCACCGAACTGGGTTAACAATTCTGTATGTTCTTATATTAATTTTTTTGCTTCATCATCTTGTATAAGTTAAAATGTCACAACTTGATTGTACACTTTATCCCAGACATCATATTCAACATCTCTTTATATATATATATATATATATATATATATATATATATATATATATATATATATATATATATATATATATATATATATATATATATATATATATATATATATATATATATATATATATATATATATATATATATATATATATATATATTGTGTGTGTGTGTATATAATGATGAGTTTTTAGATTTGAAATCAAGAAACTCATAAATATGAATGTGTTTGAAAAACATTAATAGAGTTAAAGGAAAAAATTGATAAATAGTTTTGGTGTATATGTTTCATAATTTAAAGGATTTTAAAAAACTATATATTACTTGCACATTGTGGGTATGATTATAAATGTACAAAGAGTTTGTGAGGGACTCCAATACCTTTTAGTTGAAAATTTTATGAATTTTGTTTTGTCAATCTTAGAATAAAGAAAAAAATTTAAGTCTTATTCTCGGTCTAAAAAACCTTTCAAATTGTGAAGGAACAAAAACTACAAATAGTTATGGGCTCAATTTGTTAGTTTACTTTCTCAATTCTATTGACTCTATCAGCCTCATCACATATGAGGCTTCACCCACAGGCCCACCACCAATTTGTCATGCGCATCACCAAAAAAAGGTTGAATAAGATTCATAGAAAAACTCAGAAGATTCACACACACAAAGGAGATTCCATAGAAAAGCATTAATTTTCTCTAGATTCCAATCAAGTCTTTCTTAATCACACGCCATTGGTTAGGTGATACTTAAATCAGAAACGCCAAAAAATTTCATATAATGGTGGAGCCACAAACAATGTCCACCACTAAACCATTCACAAACATACTTAAAAGTTTCAAGTTATTGGCCCTTAATTATTCTAAGGTTAATTATATAGCACATGTGCACAAGATCTAAACTCAAAATCAAAAAACAAAAAGAATAAAATGATTTAAAACTCAATGATACGTCATGTTTTGGTCTATTGTTTAATAAACAAGAGACACTCGAGTTGCAACTTCTCTCACAAAGTAGCTTCACATTTCTATGAAAGGTTACTCACATATGCATGGCCCACAGTTCTTCTCCTCTTTATATTCCCAACACCAACTTGCTTTTCATTCAAAACAGTGCCTAGTTGTTGTGTTTTGTGGTTCTTATTCAACCTCCAACAATTCAGGAACACAAAAATAAATGGAGGGTAAGATTAGGACTTCAGAATTGATACCATTCATAGTGATGGTGATTATGGAAGGGTGCACTATAGGACTAACTATACTTGCAAAAACTGCAATAACAAATGGAATGAGTCCATTTGTGCTCATTGTTTATACCAATGCTTTGGCCACTATAGTTTTGTTTCCTTCTTCCTTTTTATTAAACCGCCAAAACAGGTACAAAATTTCTTTCTCTTTTCTATCTCTAACCATTTTTTTTTTGTGCGCATGTGCGTGAAGTTGTTTGCATGGATGATTGATTTGAGGCCTAATCTTGTTTTCACAGAAAAGAGAAGCCACTTTTTACTTTCTCTTTGTTTCTGAGATTCTTGCTACTGGGTTTCACTGGGTAAATTTTCTCTATGTCTTGTTCAAAATAATTTATTACTTGGATTAAAAGGTATCATAATATTTTATTTAATAACATATATATGTCTAAATTAATAAGAACAACCAAAAAAATATTATAAATCAAAATTACTAAGACTTTTTGAATATTAATATTTATAGTATGTAACATTTTATTTTGTTGTGATTGATTGATTTTGCAGAATAACTATGACTCAGACACTTTTATTTCTGGGTCTAAGTTACAGTTCTCCAATACTTGTATGTGCCATGAGCCACTTGATCCCAACCTTTACTTTTCTCCTCAATATCATTCACAGGTTCATCTTCAAAAATTTCATTCATTTTTCTCTTCTTTAAATTATTTTGTTAGATTAATATATAACTTAACTAAATTCTGGTACGCAGCAGTGCTAAATCTCTAGTTGTACGCAGAAAATACCTGGTTTATAGAAGAAAAAAAATTAATCTATAACTGATGGATCTATTTAATTGATTCTTTTTAGGAAGGTAAAGTTGAATTTGAAAAATTCTGGTATCCAAGTTCAAGTAATAGGTGTAATAGTATCATTAATGGGAGCAATAGTAGCTGAATTCTTGAAAGGACCACTCATAAGACCCTCTTCTCACCATCTTAGATACACTAAGCAACTTTTTGTCTTTTCCTCTACACCTGAATTTTGGGTTTTTGGTGGCATTTTGCTTGCTGCTGCTTCTTTCTCAGTTTCACTTGCCAACTTTTTTCAGGTACATTCTTTTTTAACCACTCTTTCAAATTTTCTTTTGAATCTTTAACTTGATTCATGTTAATTATTTTTTCTGTTCTCTTCATTCTACTAGAAAGAAACTGTTAAGCATTATCAAGAACCAATGAAGATGGTTTCTTATTATACCTTGCTTGGGACAATTCTTAGTGCAATAGTGTCATGCATATTTGAGAGTGATGTAAATTCTTGGAAGCTAAAGCATAACATGGAGCTCATTCTAGTTGTTCTAACGGTAAATATCGGATTTTTTCGCAGATGATCTATATGATATGAACTTTTAATCCAACAACAAAAAAGTGATAATGATTATGTATCATTTTAGGGCATATTTGGGGGTGTGATTCGTCCAAATATTCAAATTTGGTTGAGTAGAATGAAGGGTTCACTTTATGTGCCACAGTTTAAGCCTTTTGGTGTTGCTTTTGCTACCACTTTTGGAGTTTGCTTCTTTCCTAATAGTCTTCATTATGGAAGGTAATACTTGGATTAATTCTCCTTCACATTTTTCACATATGAAATATTTTGGTTATATGATTTTTTTAATGTTATGAAAAAATTGTGCAGTGTGATAGGAGCAAGTGTGATTGGAATGGGGTATTATACAGTATTGTATGGAGAATTCAAAGGAGATGAAGATGAAAAAAGTAGTGAGGAAAGCTCAGATTCTTTGGACAAGAAGATTCCTCTTTTGCAAGAAAATATGCAAGTGTAAATAAATTCATTTACACTACATGTTTTTTTATGTACAAATAAAATATTATCATTTCTATATGATTGTGGTAGTCTTTCATTTGTTGCAAATATTTTTATTATTGTATATTTACTGCTTCTTTATGTAAATTTCATGAAGAAACATTCAAAGAAAATATACGTTGAGAAAAGGTTTAGTTTGAGATTGGTGAATTTTCCTTGTATCATAAATTTTAAACTGTATATGTTAGACAAATACTAGTGTTTCACTTGCATAAGTCCGTATCACTTCAAGCTCTTTCATATCATAGTCTCACTAGAATTCTGATGGATATTTCACAAAACTTCAACTAAGATTTTGATAAATATCACGGAGGGCATTCCAAATCCTATTCTGGTAGACATTTTTTGATGGCTTCAGAGTGCTACTAAAGTTCTGGTGAATATTAGAGGGATTTAAAGTCTAATTAAAGTTCTGGTGAATATCCGAGAGATTCAAAGTGCTACTAAAGTTCTCATAAATACTCTAGAGAGCTCTAAAATCCTATTAAGGTTCGCGTAAATACTATGGAGGACTTCTAATCCTACGATGTAAATTGTGTATTCATGCTTCTCTTGGTCTCTTTTCCTTATATAGCAGTTCTGACCCATCTTATGTAGCATCCTAAAAACTTAATGTAAAATAATACGAATTTAAAATTATTGGTGCACAAAATTAAAAAGAATAGAATGAGAGAATGTATATATATTTATACTGCAAATGACCGCTACAAAAATTGTAAAGAAGAATAATAAATGACATCTACCGCTAGTCTATTTATACACAGAAAACTAAGGTCACATAGGCAACATATTAAAGTACTAAAATACTAAAATATCTTCTAATAAACTTAGTCTCCAAGTAATAGTAAAATATAAATTATTTCTAACATCATCCTTTAATTTATATTTACCCAAAACAGACAACACCATTTCTATCCCTTAATCGAAGAAATTGATCGGTCTTGATAGCCTTCGTCAGAACATCTGCCAACTGCTTCTGGGTGCTACAGTGCACAACTTCTAGAACTTCATTATGAACCTGATTTCTCATAAAGTGATACTTAGTTTCAATATGCTTGCTTCTTCCATGCAGCACTGGATTTCTGACAAGATTGATTGCAGACTTGTTATCAATCATCAGCTTCAGAGGCTTGTTAACTTTGATTTTTAGATCCTGCAGTAAGTCCAGAATCCACACAGCTTTGACATGCAGTCACAACGCCTGCGATATATTCAACTTCACAAGTTAACAGCACAACAACAGGTTGTTTCTTGGAACACTAAGAAATATGACCTCCCAGAAACTTAAACAAGTACCCAGAAGTACTTTTTCTTTCAACTCTGTCTCCACACCAATCTGAATTTAAATAACTCAAAAGTTTTGATTCAATCTTCCTTCCATAAGTGAATAACACTCCATACTTCAGAGTTCCCTTGATATACCTCAGAATTCTAACAGCAGCTTGGTAATGGGACCACTTAGGTTTACTCATGAACCTATTAACCATTCCAACTACATAGCAGATATCAGGTCTGGTATTACACAGATACCTCAGAGAACCAACCAACTATTTGAAGGTTGAAGCATCCACATCATCACCATCAGAGTTAGAATCCAGTTTCTGATTTGTATTTACATGTGTGATAGCAGCCTTACAATTCTGTAGCTTAAATCTCTTCAGAAGCTCAAGTTCATACTTCAGCTGATGCAAAATGATACCCTTCTCAGAGTATATAAACTCCATCCCTAGAAAATATGTCATTTTCCCGAGATCATTCATTTCAAACTCATTAATCAGCACTTTCTTGAACTTACACTACGCCAGAAATGAGATTTAGCAGCGCACCATTTAGCAGCGCTTCTTAAAAAAGCGCTGCTAAAGGGTGGGTAAAAAAAAAAGAAAAAAAATTTCCTACCTAAGACAGCGCTTTTGAAAAAGTGCTGCTAAAGGGGAGCCCTAAGAAAGCGCTGCTAAAGGGGGACCTAAAGGGGGACCTAAGAAAGTGCTTTTTCTATAAAGCGCTGCTATATGGCATTGCTAAGCACCCTAAGAAAGCGCTTCTAAAAGCGCTGCTAAAGGCCTTTAAAAGCGTTGCTAAAGGGGGACCTAAGAAAGCGCTTTTAAAAAGCGCTGCTAAAGGGGGACCTAAGAAAGCGCTTTTAAAAAGCGCTGCTGTAGGGTGTGCCAAAGAAAACGCTTTCCTTCAAAAAGCACTGCTATATGGTTTTCAAAGAAAGCGCTTTTTAAGCGCTGCTGTAGGTATTAAAATTAACACAGAATTAAGTTAAAATATATTCCAGAATTTTTTAAAGAACTAAAAAAGAAGCAGAATCGCGCGTATACTTTCTTCAGTTTTTCTTTCTCCTCCAGCGAACCAGAACCCTATTTGCATTTCTCCTCCTCCGTCCGTTTCACTCCTCCGTCCGACCGACGCCCACCTTCGTCCGACACACAAAGTAGCACATTTCGCCTCCACTGTTACGGTATTTCCGCCATTGTTACGACATTTTTCTGGATTAAAAAAATAGTATTGCATTTTTCTGGATTAGTTTCACTTCTTTATGAGTTATTGACTTGTTTTTGTTGATACTATTGATGAGCATTACTCTTTTGATATTGGTTTGAGTTTGAGTTATTGACTTGTTTTTGTTGATACTATTGATGATCATTACTCTTTTGATATTGGTTTGAGTTTTGTATACAAGGTGTTTGTTGAAATGCCATGCACAATGAATTTGTTTTTGTTAATCTTGAAGTTTATTTATTTTCCATGTCATAGTTGCCAATAATGCATGCATGGAGACTACACCAAATCAAGTAATAGAACATAGCCACCTTATTCAAATTAATCAAATCTAGGGAGATAATTATTATAGAGTCATTTTGAGCATTATAAAATAGTTTAGAATAGTTTAGAATAGTTTTATATGAGTATTATAGAATAGTTTAGTTTAGAGTAGTTTAGAGTCATTTTAGAGTACTTTAGAATCGTTTAGAGTCATTTTGAGCATTATAGAACATAGCCACCTTATTGATTTTGAGTATCACATCAAGTAATAGAATAGTTTAGAGTCATTTTGAGCATTATAGAACATAGACACATTTGATGAGTATTATATGAAATAGTTGTTTTTTGAGCATTTTAGAGTACTTTAGAATAGTTTGAAATACTTTAGAGTCATTTTGAGTTGTGGAAATTATTATAGAGTTGTTTAGAGTTTGCCTTGAGGACTCTATTGCGTTAAAGACAAATATTGTAACCCTTTTGACGAGTTAAGAGAAGATATAAATAATTAGTTAATATGAGATGTATATGAGATTTATTAGTTAATATGAGAAAATAGATAAAATAGAAAAAAATAATAATATGATTTATTGGTATTATAAAATGATTTATATTTTAGTATAATTTTTTAGAAAGAAATCAAGAGTTTTTCAAAAATAAGATCATATTTGTCGTGCATTCTTTTACACCAAAAGGATTAAATATTGTTGATTTACTGTTAGTTGAAAAATTAACTTACTCGAATAATTTCACATATTTGTTAATTTCGTTGTTGATGTTAATTTCATATATTTGTTAATTTCATATATTTACTGTTAGTTGAAAAATTATTTAATGCTGATGATATTATTAATTTTGTCTGTTATAGGGGTTACCTGTGAAGAGCAAGGTTGTGATCGTTTCGAAGCATCCTACTGTGTAGCTTTCTTAGAAGTTAGTGATTTCTTTACAGGTATTCTCCGCATTTGTTTAACTTTCTTAGTTTAGTTTAGACTACTCAATTAGTATGGATAAAAAATGGATGTCTTCCAATCGATTGTCTAAAGAGTACGAGAATGGGGTATCGAAATTCGTTAAGTTTGCTGTTGAACACGCCAAAGACCCCAGTAGGATCACATGTCCTTGCTTAGGTTGATGTTATGGGCGTCGAATTGACGCCGTTCAGTTGGAATCTCATTTAATGAGACATGAAATTGATCGAAGTTACACATGTTGGACATTACATGGTGAGATAAGTAACGAGAATGTTGAACCCCAGAATAATACGACATGTGCTTCAAAGGACAATGGCAGAGATACATATGATTGTGATCGAGTCGAAGAGATTGCAGAAGCACTTGAAGAAGATCTTCAAGCTTGTCCCAAGATGTTTGAGAGGTTGGTAAGCGATGCAGAGAAACCGTTGTATAAAGGTTGCACTACTTTCACAAGATTGTCCGCGGTATTAAAGTTGTACAATTTAAAGGCGGGTAATGGATGGTCGGATAAAAGTTTCACAGAGTTGTTAGCCCTACTTCAAGAGATGCTTCCGGAGGATAATGTTCTTCCCAATCGAACCTATGAAGCTAAAAAATGTTATGCTCTATTGGCATGAGCTATGATAAGATACATGCTTGTCCAAATGATTGCATTTTGTTTCGAAATGAATATCCATCATTAAACGAGTGTCCTAAATACGGTGTATCTCGGTATAAGAAAAAGTTGTCACCAACATCCGGCAAAACACCTAAACGCATGTTTCATAGTGAAACAGATGCAAAACACCTGACTTGACATGCAGATGATAAAATTGTAGATGGGAAGTATCGACATCCGGCAGATTCACCACAGTGGATGAAAATTGATAATGATTATCCTGATTTTGGAGAAGAAGCTAGAAACCTTCGTTTGGCATTATCGACTGATGGAATGAATCCGCATGGTCTGCAGAGCATCTCACATTCCACCTGGCCTGTAATTATTATGATTTATAACCTACCTCCATGGCTATGTATGAAGCGTAAGTACATGATGTTATCTATGTTAATTTCTGGCCCTAAACAACCAGGGAATGACATAGACGTATACCTGACACCTCTAATCGAAGACTTAAAGAGTTTGTGGGAGAACGGTGTGGAGGTTTATGATGGATATAGGAAAGAAAGTTTCAATTTGAGGGCGATGGTGTTTGGCATAATTAATGATTTCCCAGCATACGGAAATCTATCGGGGTATAGCATTAAAGGTCAATGTGCGTGTCCTATCTGTGAAGAAAACACAGATTGGACGCGGTTGGAATTTGGTCAGAAGAATGTCTTTCTTGGTCATCGTAGATTCTTAAATTCTAGTCATCACTACCGTGGGTGGAGAAAAGCATTCAATGGAGATTCAGAACAACGTAAAGCTCCACCTACATTGACCGGCGAACAAATTTTTGAAAAGGTGAAAGATGTGAGTACTAAGTTTGGCAAGCCTTTTGCTCATACGCTTGTCACGCGTGGGTGGAAGAAGAGGTCAATTTTGTTTGAGTTGCCGTATTGGAAGTCCTTGTATGTAAGACATTTTCTTGATGTTATGCATATTGAAAAAAATGTATTTGAAAGTGTTATTGGTACGTTACTCAATATACAAGGAAAGTCTAAGGATGACCTTAAAGCAAGAAAGGACTTGGTAGCAATGGGAATAAGGAATGAATTAGGACCCTTGAAGAAAGGAAACCGCACATATCTACCACCTTCTACTTATACTCTATCTAAAAAGGAGAAAAAGATACTGTGTAAGTTTCTGAGTGAAGTTAAAGTTCCAGAAGGATACTCTTCAGATATTAGAAGACTTGTTTCTATGAAAGACCTCAAGTTAAAAAGTTTAAAGACACATGACTGCCATGTTATAATGAAACAATTTCTACCAATAGGTATACGTTCTATTTTGCCAGAAAAAGTGAGAGGCGCAATAACTAAATTGTGTTTTTTCTTTAGGTCAATCTGTAGTAAGGTGATAGATCCTGCGATCTTACCAACATTGCAAAGAGAAATAGTTATTACTTTGTGCGAACTTGAAATGTATTTTCCTCCATCATTTTTTGACATAATGGTACATCTAGTTGTTCATCTTGTGAAAGAGACACAACTGTGTGGACCTGCCTATATGAGATGGATGTACCCTGTTGAACGTTATATGAAAATATTGAAAGGGTATGTGAAAAACCAAAGTCGACCAGAGGGATGTATTGTTGAACGATACATTGTTGAAGAAGCTATCGAGTTTTGTACTGAATATTTGTCCAACGTTCAATCCATTGGCCTCCCAAAATATCATGTTGTTGAAAAAATAGATGGTAAACAGTTAATTGGAAATAAAGTTGTGACAGTTTCAAGGGATGAACGGGAGCAAGTGCATTTGTATGTTCTGCACAATGACATTGAGGTTGAGCCGTATGTTGAAATGCACAAGGACGTTCTCCGAGGTTTAAATCTGAATAGAAATGAAAATTGGATAGTACGTGAGCACAATCGAAGTTTTATAACATGGTTCAAGGAGCATATTTTTTCAAATTTTTATTCTGATCCCGCTTCAATAACAGAAAGGTTGAGATGTTTAGCATATGGTACAAGTTTGCATGTGTTTTCTTATAGCGCATACGCAATTAATGGATACACATTTTATACCAAGGAACAAGATGATAAAAGTACAATGCAAAATAGTGGTGTCACCGTGCTTGCCGAAGCAATGCACATTTCCTCGTATTATGGGGTTATCGAGCGCATTTGGGTGTTTGATTATGAGAAGTTTCAGATTCCTATCTTTGGATGCAAGTGGGTTGAAAATAATAGTGGCATACAAATGGATAAATCAGGTTTTTTGAAAGTGGATCTTAATAAGGTGGGGTACAAAGATGAGCCTTTTATTCTAGCCACGCAAGCTAAACAAGTGTTCTATGTCACTGATCCGACAAGTACGAAATGGTCTATAGTTCTTTTTTCCAACAAAGTAATCGATGATAACATTGGAGAAAAGGGGGATGTTTATGTTGAGAATGAATCTTATATTATAGATGATCCAGATGAGAATATTGGAGCGGACGAATCATATATTAGAAATGATCATAACGAGGGAATTTGGATCAATCCATCTGTCCGTGTTGTTAAGAGACAAGTAAACCCCGTGTTGCGGTGGAAATAGGATATCAAATTATTAATTAATTTGAATCACAATTCTTGATTCACAACCGCTCTTTGATTTATCCGAAGGAAAAGGTCAAAAGAGGGAAAACCTATTTTGCATCGTAAACACAATGTGGGGAAAGATCTAGGGTTCGGGGGTTGGTTAAATTTAGGGAAGGTATTAGCACCCTAAACTTCTGTAGTACTCTACAGGAACCTTTTGTTCAATGTTTACTATTTGCTTTATTTATTTGCTTAAGGTATATGTACAAAGGGATTAAAAGTGAGAAAAAAGACCTAAGGGGTTAATTCTAAGTTTACTCGGCAAGACATCGCATCTTGTGCCTACGTATCCTTACGGGAATGGAATCAGAGTAATCGTAGTTCCCCTTAAAAGGGAGGTTAGAGACTTCCTGACTGTGGTCAAGGTCTCAAGGGGAATAAACGCATCTTAAGGACACGCTTACGTGGAGTGTAGGACCTCCAATTTCGACGTTGAATTGTTAAGTTGTAATTAGGGTTAAATTAGGGATTCCACGACGGGAAACCCTAAAATGAGCACGGCGGCTCTTTGACCTAACGCTAGGGGTAAAATGGTAATTTTGCCTGCGGCGAGGCATTTATGAAAATTAGGGTTTGTGAGGTTGTAAGGGTTTTGAAGTTTGAGGACTATTGGCGCGGCGACCAAAAGCTAGACCTAACTCCTTCGGAGGTGTGTAGTGTGACAGAATAATTGATGAATGTGTGAGATAATTGAATCATGCAAACAGAGAACAATATCCTAATTTAACCATGCAAGCAGAAATCTAAAGGCAGGAATTAAAGCGTGATTATTAGGATTCGCGAGGTTACAACCGAGAAGCAGTTACAATAATGATGAAGCTTAAATAAAACAACCACGCAATAGTAGTAAACATGAGCTGCAAATGATGAACACCGTTAGTAAACAAAGTTAGACGGTAATTGGACGAGTCAGGAGAAAAAGTGCACTATTGAAGATTTTTGTTGTTTTGAAAGAGATGTTAAATGAATCTATAAAAAAGAAAGAGTAATGTTAATTAGAAAAATATTTTAAATTTAATCTTAAAAAAAAGGTTTTAACTTAGATATTTTAAAAAAAGATTTTTAAGTTATTTAAAAAAGAAAGTTTTTTTATTTTTATTATATGAAAAAAGGTTTTTAAAAACAGTTTTTTAATTATAAAAATAAAATGGTTTTAAAAAAACAACCTTTAAAAAAGCAAAAATAAAAGGTTTAAAAAAACAGTTTATAAAAATAAAAATAAAAAGGGTTGGGCCGGTAATCACCTCCGGACCCAACCCGGTTGGTGAATAACAAAGACTAAAATATATTTTAGGGTTTCAGAACCCTCTTGCCCTTTCACGGCGCCGTTGTGCTTTCTCTCGTTTTGCTGCTCGTCTTTCTCTCTCGCGGCCATGTTTCACCTTTTTTTTTCGTATCACCTTCTCCACACTAAAAACAGAAAAAAAATGGTTAATATGCTGATAATGGAATGAAAGCTTACGGTGGGTTCTCAATCGGTGATCAACGGAGGCAATGATGGTGAACTGAGCTTCGACGGAAAGGGTTTGCTCGTCGTGGCTTTAAACGGCGCCGGTGAACCCCTACCACTTAGATCATCTTGTTTTGAGGATGGATGCGACGTCTTCTTCTCCGTCTAGGGTTTTGTTCCGATTTTCTCTTCGCCGCTTTTGTGTTCTCCGACCTTTGTGTCTAGGGTTTCGATCGCTTGGGTGAGTTTGTTCTTATATTTGATGACTTCGTGGCCGTTAGGTTTGTTCGTGATTTTTCGGCCCCCTGATGGTTATGGTTCATCTCTGTTTTATATTGATCTTTGTGGGCTGGATTTGTGTTACTATTGGATTTTTCGATCTGATATGATTTGCTGTGATTCTTTTGATTTGGTTTGAACACTTTTTCGGATTCACTTTTGCTTGATCATTTTTCTGATACACTGATTGGATTTTGTTTCCTTTTTTAGGATTTGATTGGTTTGCTTTTCAGATACTGATTGGACTCATTCTGATACAGTCTGGATTTGAAATTGAATATGCTTTCTGATACGGATTGGATTCATTCCGATACTGATTCTGTTTTCATTTTTCTGATAAGATTCGGATTCCTGATTTCCAGCTGATACGGATTGATCTTTTCCTAATACAATCTGGATATTGGTTTTTTGCTGATATGGATTCTTTTTCTGATACAGTTTGGATTAACTTTTCCTCTTCTTCTTTCAGAGAGAGCCGGTACTACGGCTTTGGTCGAGTCAAACGCTGCCGAGAAGGGGGTATACGGCGATGATGACAATGTTCTGAGCCTGATGAGGGATACTATTCGATGATGCCGCGGTTGCCTTCGACAGTGGCTTTTGATAGTCTCTGCTGTGTTTCTGTTGAATTTGGTTCAGAACATGAGTTCTGGGCTTGATTGTGACTGATATTGCTTGGATACGGGTTTCAGTTTAGGACCCTGATTCGAATTCTATGTGCCTGGCTTGGATATTCATTCGATTTGTCCGATTGTGGATCGCTTTGGCTGATGGCATTTGTCATGATTTTTCAGATGTTGCTGTTGATTCTGATTTGTTTTCTGATATGGTCTTGCAAATTTGCTCGCATGTGTGATTTTGATGATTTTATTCTGATGCTCCGTTTGGTTATTGATTTTTCAGATGTTGACCCGTTGGGATTCTGTTCGAGGCGAGTTTCAATTGACTTGTCTTGTAATCCAATTTTGGTGCAATGGAGTTGGATTCTCTGTTTGATTCAGGCTTGTTCTTGAACCGAACTTGCCCTTTTGGTTTATTCTTGAACTGAACTTGCCCTTTTGGTTTATTGCATTGTTGCTGTTGTGGCTTCCTGTTTTATGAATCAATTTTGATGCATCTCTGAACTCAATTGAACTGGCTGAACTCTTTTCTTGCGTCTGTTGTTCCATTGGTTGAGTGACTTATGAATTCCATGCAGCTTGTAAATCTTTTTTTGGCTTTGAGTTTGGTTAGGAACTTTGGAAAATTCTGATGCTGTTTTGTGAATTTCAGGTGTTGGATAACCTTGAAAACAACACGATTCAGACCTGCCGGCATCCGGGTCTGAGTCCAAATTTACCTTTGTATCAGCTTGGAAAGTAAATTGGGATTTGCATGATTTTGAAATGAATCCACTTGCGGCAAAAGCGAATCAGTCCCGCTTCTTTTATCTATTCTATCTCTCGGTTGCCCCTTAGATAAGAACAGATGTTACCTGATCTGACGCCAACGGCGCGGGTCGGTAACGGGGGTAGGACGCAGCTTCGGTTGTGCCACTCCCGACACTCGATGATGACGCTGTTCTGAGAGTGTCGAAAACAAACTTCTAACCCTTTCCTGCTTCTATTTTGTTTTGTTTCCCTTTGTGCAGGTTAATCGGAGATTTGCGGAGTAATGTCCAATGGATGAACATCATGAAGACACCAATGGAGGTTTAGGACTTAGGATTTTTAGGATAGAAGTAACATTTGTAATTTAATTTTACAGCAATTCAAATGTGAAACGATTTAATCCCTTTTGTAAAATGACGTTCTTTATGAAATAAAAATTCCAGAACTTCATTTATATATCCATGACCGTTCAGCTTTGAATTTATATTTATT
Source organism: Lathyrus sativus (assembly GCA_963859935.3). NCBI lineage: Eukaryota > Viridiplantae > Streptophyta > Magnoliopsida > Fabales > Fabaceae > Lathyrus > Lathyrus sativus. The sequence goes on from OZ012739.1 coordinate 519,993,504, forward strand.
TCTTAGTTATAAATTATAAACGTTTGCGAATAAATCCACAAATATTTAAATTCATTAACTTAGTCATAAACCATAAATATTCACGAATGATATTCTTGTCTATGTACTTGTCTCGCCCGTAGCCCTAACCTCATCAACTGATTAAATTCACCTGCATTCCAACTTAAATTCTAGCCAACAATTTTATAACCAAACACGGATGTGCGCCGTAATCACAACAGATTCAGTTTCAACGATAACATTGCCCGTAATTGAATTCCACTGACCAAATGCTAAGAGCAACAATCCAATAATACCCAATTAAATTGTGCCTTATTAACAGAAACGGAAGTGTCCCGGAAATAAACCATGAGCGATGAAATGGACCTTAAATCCAGTTGTGCCCGACAAATTTCAATACCGAACACATCGGATTGGCGCCTTGATATAATCGAACCAGGTGATAAATAACTGCCTCAGAAATAGTGTCTCAAGTGTCTCAAAGCTCAGTAACAGCCCGTCTTCAAGGAATTAGCGGAATCCACGTAAAATGACCAAAATACCCCTGGAACCAATCCTGCAAAACAAACACCTCCATGACTTGATAGTGGTTAGCAGATGCACAGATGAGATGCTATGCGAAATGACTGACTAAATATAAGGGTAAAATTTGGGGTATTACAGTTGCCCCTATTTAAATATCTACACCAGATGATTTGAGTGACGGAGACTCGAGGAATCATGGTGGAGGGATTTAAATATAGATAACCGAAAATTTTGCCCTTATACGCGGCGATATGCAATGCTATGGACCAGACTAATGCAGACGATGCCATGAATATGATATGATGCGTATGCTGGAATGATGAATGCGAAAATGTTGACGAATACGAAGACACAGGGACAAACGCTACGAGAAGAACACACTGGGAAAACGACGCGCTGGGACACAGTACAACACTGGGGAGAATTCTAAAATGATGGTCAACTGGTGCGAACACGACCAATTGTCATTTTTAGAACTAGAACAGGATTCTCAAATGGAGATGGCACCTATGAGACGGCCTCCACTGGGGGATCTAAAAGTAAAACTGGATCATGTACGACTGCAAGATCGATCACAGAATGCATGGAGCATTGAGCAAAGAATAACATCCAAGCTTCTGTAACCTATCCCTCGTGACAGGATCAAACGGACTTTTCGGGAATCCGTAGCAAATATACAGGGTAAAAACCGACTGTATGCCAAAATAAATGGACTTGGATAGGATCCTTAAATGGAGATGGCACCTATGAGATGACCTCCACTTGGGAATGTCTAATGATAACTGGATCTACACAGTTGCAAGATCGATTACAGAACGCTGGAGCATTGAGCAAAGAATAACATCCAAGCTTCTATAAACTATCCTTCATGATGGGATCGGACGGACTTTTCGGAAATCCGTATCAAATATACAGGGTAAAGACCGGCTGTATGCCAAAATAAATGGACTTTAATGGGAAATGCCCTGATAAGCTTCTCGAGGGAGAACTGTCACTTATCGTTGGAAGGGACTTATGCAAAAATGAATAAGCACTCAAATAAAGAGGTTGCTGCTTATCTGATATATAAATTTTCTCATATTTAAGGTCGGCGCCTGGAATACGATTCTGATTCTTCTTTTACTAAAGGATAAATGAACTTCTTCATACTTCAAGATCGTGCTCTCCTGAATATGATTCCGCTCCTTCTTTTACTAAAGGGTAAATGAACTTCTTCATACTTCAAGATCGTGCTCTCCTGAATATGATTCCGCTCCTTCTTTTACTAAAGGGTAAATGAACTTCTTCATACTTCAAGATCGTGCTCTCCTGAATATGATTCCGCTCCTTCTTTTACTAAAGGGTAAATGAACTTCTTCATACTTCAAGATCGTGCTCTCCTGAATATGATTCCGCTCCTTCTTTTACTAAAGGGTAAATGAACTTCTTCATACTTCAAGATCGTGCTCTCCTGAATATGATTCCACTCCTTCTTTTACTAAAGGGTAAATGAACTTCTTCATACTTCAAGATCGTTCTCTCCTGAATATGATTTCGCTCCTTCTTTTACTAAAGGGTAAATGAACTTCTTCATACTTCAAGATCGTGCTCTCCTGAATATGATTCCGCTCCTTCTTTTACTAAAGGGTAAATGAACTTCTTCATACTTCAAGATCGTGCTCTCCTGAATATGATTCCGCTCAAACCTCCCCGTACTTCAAGATCGTGCTCTCCTGAATACGATTTGGTTCAAAACCTCCCTATACTTCAAGACGACAAGGAAAATGGAAGCCCAACTTCTCAATGGAGATGGCCATTTGCTGCGAGTCATAACGAAGATAAGATCGGCTTCTTAGGCGAGAAATGGTGTTGATCGACGATAAGCTTCTCAGGCGAGGACAGGCGCGTATCGTGTTGTGTAAGGTTGTTATATCGACAGGGTTCTCAAGCGAGAAATGTCGCATACCGATGCTGTAACATGTAGGATTGTAGAGTGTTGTACTGATAGATTTTCCAGGCGTGAACTGGCGTGTGTCTGTAAAGGGTTGCGATTGATCTTCTTGAGAGATAGTGCAAATTAAATGCACATCCGGGTATAGTGATAAGCTTCTCAGGCGAGAACAGTCGCATATCTGCCATGGTATGGTGAAAATCTTTAGATGGTGCAAAATAAATGCACTTCCGGTTGGGCTCGACGACCGACAATACTGAGGTTCAATCTAGGATCGAGCTAGAAAGAAAAAATGGCAATCAAGACTCCATCGAGGGAGTGAACTCGAAGGGTAAATATCTTATCCTGGCGAGGAAAGATAGCTGAAGTAACCGTCATCCACGAGGATCGAGCTCTGTGGGGACACTGGAAACACCTATGTATTTTATGCTTAGGGCTGACGATCTATTTGGAGAGAATGGACAAACCCAGTTACTCGGCGGTAACAACCAATGATGGTGAAACATAATGAACCTGTGAATGCTAACGCATATATTAATGTGTATGTTAATGTGAATGTATGTCAATGTCTATGTAGTTAAATATGCAAGATGTAATGAAATGAGTATGTAATGAGTATGTGAAATGAATATGTAATGAGTATGTGAAATGAATATGTAATGAGTATGTGAAATGAATATATGAAATGGGCGTGTGATGCTTATGCCCCTGCGTATGCTGACGAAACAGACTAGAGACGGGACGAGAGATGAATTAAACATCTCGACGAAGATACCCTGCGTTCTCTGCAACCAATACGTCAATCATGAGTGAGAAAGATCAATGGTAGAACCAAATCTGGTTTCAGAATTCTGACTTCTCTGGGGAGAAGGTAATCTGCTTGGGTGCATAGTATCACGTCTTCGAATGGGGAGAAGAAAACCTGGGGGACACCTTCGAGTTACCTTAGAAGAAGTTGACAGCTTATGGTCTCTCTGGGGACTGTGATGAGGCAATAATTTAGGAGCCTGTTGCAACACTGAGGTTTACTGGGGAACGAAGGCCGCCGTGAATAAAATCCATCGGGTGCATGAAGAAAAATTGTGAAGCCACATAGTTTTGATCTTGGAGGACCTTGTAGTAGTCGCCATTTGTTTCTTTTAAAAAACACGGTGCCCCAGGATACTTGCGTTGTAAGGTATGGTCATCTCAAGAGGATTTTATAGAGAACACGGAGTCTGGTTGCCCCACTGCTTTCAAACTCTTTGAGAGATTTGTCAGGTCTCGACGTAACTGGCACAAATTAATCGTGTTACGACGAAATCTTTGAAAAATAGCTCTTAAGAACGTCAGCCTCGCGTTCGTAAGCGAACTGGGAAACTGCCTGCCCCTGTTTTGCGGGATCTTCAAGTTCCATGGGTTATGTCCATATGTAAATCTCTAAGATATCAAGCAAAGTCATCATGCCTGAAATGCCTATCCTGAGTTTGTCAATGTACACATATATTTGTCTTGAATTTTTGTTTTGAAAAAGATATCGCAATAACTTGTGACCGAAATCACTAGTCAGGATATAAGTTTTAATTATAATGCCAACATGATTTTTTTCTGAGCGTAGCTCGTAGGAGTCAGGAAACGTGATCTTGTCGAGTATGCTTTCAACCGAAGTCCTACTTCAATTAGGTCTTTTAAAGGTTGTATTGTGGCTCGGTTCATGGTTTAAGAAACGAAAGGATATGGGCTCAAAGTTATATTTGTACCCACCCCTTCTTCGTGATGTTCTCCAATCCTAATTCAGTTAATCGGATATGAACGCTCATATCTCAAGCAGATTTACTATGGTCGAGAACTTATCAAGGCTTTGGACATGGCAGTCACTCACCTATTTCTAATGGCAATTGGTCACACGACTTTGTTCTTTATAGGGATTCAAAAAAAAACTACTGGTTTGTTGTTATTCCCTAACTTTTGCCTGGACAACGTCTTTTGATCTGACTTTGGAGTCCAGCGGGATGCCCCAGTTTTGTCTAAGTCTCCTTTATAGGTTTTGACTTAGCGGGCTCTTATATTTTTTTTTTGACTATTCTTTTATGCACAAGTCGTGTAAATCTTTTGAAAGGCTCGTGACTGCCCCCACTCCTTAGGTAACCGAGAGATAGTCATTGTATTGGACTTCCTAAGATGCTAAGGATAAATTCTCGAAGGTTTGCTCTTCCCTTTTTTAGAGTCTAAGTGCTCGATCGGTTTAACTGAAACCTACCCTGCCCCAGGTTAAGATGAGGGTTCTAAAGAAAACTCCTACTTCAAGGCTCGAAGAGGTTAACGAGGGATTAACATCCTTATATCTCCAGTGTTTGGGATTTGAAACAATGCCTTACATCATCAGCGGGTTTTAATTGAAAGCATACGACAAGAAATCTGTCATTTTAGGTTCATCATCCTCCTCCCAATTCTCCATCAGAACAAGAGATCGGGTAAAGTTGGCATTATAATTTATGAAAAAATATATTTTGAATGAGTGAAACGAATGGACTTATTCAAGACAAACATATGCGTTGCATTAATTAATCAAAGATAAACAAGTTCGTACATGCTAAATATGCTTAATCAAAGAGAAATCCAAACAAATGAACTGTCGGAAAAATCCTTCTAACTGGTTTATGAAATTCAAAAGCAACAGTTTCCTTTGGCGGAGCCTCAATGGAAAGGACGTCTGGTTTATGATCACTGTGAGTCGTCATGGCTTGCCCCAGTTATGCTGGTCGCATCTTCAACAGCTTTCAGTCGTTGCTTCAAGATAACTTTCCCAGATTCTTTGTTGATCCCGGTCATATCATCTTGAGGGTTACTGAAATGAAGCGAGCTAGGCCTTTGAATGATTACTGGATTCGGCTGATTTGCCACAGGAGTAGCATGCTTTGCAGAATTCGAACTTGACAAGTGAGGGACCCCAAGAGGAGTCTCGATCTTCATCTGAGCATCGCTAAAAGACAACTTCTTCATTTCTAGCAAATTTCTGACAACTTTCTTAAGAGCATAGCAATTCTCTAGATCATGGCCGGGCGCACCCTCATGAAATAAACAATGAGCGGCAGCGTTGTAACCTGCAGGTAACGGATTAGGCGGAGGACCCAAAGCACGGGTGGTAATCAGACCTTGTTGTACCAAATGGGGGTACAACTCAGTGAAAGTCATCGGAATTGGAGGACAAGGCTTATACTGACTCTTACGGAGATAAGGAACCTTATCCTGTGATTGCTGAACAGGAGCGTTGGGCACTCGTTGACTGTTGACAGGAACTTGCATGGGCGGATAACCGGAAGGTTGTTGATAAACCTGTGCTTGATATACCAGAGCTGACTGCACAGGCTGGTATGTAGGAGGTGCAACAGTAGCTACATAAGGTTGTTGGACATATGGAAGCGGATAACCTTGAACATAATTCTGCTGATGTTGCCAAGGTTGAGGAGTAGCTGTTTTGCGGTTCCTCGAATGTGCAGGTCCTTTACCATGGTCGGGGTTAGGAGTTTTGCACTTTGGAGAGGTAGCTCGTCGAACTGGTTGAGCACTAGGAGGCACCAAACTGGATTGAAGACCATGAGGAGGTACATTCTCGATAATGACAGCTGGTTGAGATTCCATAACGGTATTAGTAGTCTCAAAAACAACGGTAGACTGAGCATCCACCTTCACACTAAGAGCTCGTAGCCTCTCCATAATCTGCCCCACACTTCCTCGAAGATCTTCGAGTTCATGGCTGATACGGTTGATCTCTTGGTTTTGAGCTTCCATCCTTTTGAAGGGTCGTATTGATGCAGAGAACTCAGGGTGACAAAACTGGAGGGTAAGAGAACCGAGTATGAGAAACTGGGAGACACATGCAATGCAAAAGTATGATGCTAAAATGCGAATGCAAATGAAGATTTCATGGAATTCAAATATTTACGAATATTGCGGAATACCAAGGAAACTTTTATCAATTTATTGAAGACAAATTACAAATAATATTCTTGCAACCAAAACAGCTAAATAAAAGCCTAGGAAATCCTAGAGAAGCGTCTTCCACAACTTCAGTGAGCAGACGGAGAGTCGGAGGAAAATAGATATTCGTAGAGCCTTCTCTTCTTGTAGGATTGTATCTCATCATTCTTCAATTGAATATGCTTTTGAAGTTCTTCGTACTCACTGGCCATCACATGGTATTTGTTCTTCCATGATTCTGTTTCGCATTGTGATCTCTTCAAAGTGATCTTCAAAGTCTCAACATCAGTCATGAAATACTGGACAGGTTCTTCTCCTTGAGGTAAAGGATCTTGGCGAGAGTAGGGCATCTTCAACTCAATAGCTCTTCCTCGGACCCATTGAAGGTATGGTTCCATGGACACACAATTAGGTCTTCCCAAACTTTCTTTGTCTTTCCTATGCAGACGATTCCAAGAAGATAGAATCTGATCTTGAAGCTTTTTGTCGTCTTTGAAAAAGATTTTCTCCACATGAATACCTTTAGGCGGTTCTTTCAAGGGATATCCCAACTGTCGGCGAGCTAAGACTGGATTGTAGCTAATTCCTCCATTGAAACTGAGCAAAGGCACATTGTTGAAATTTCCACAACTATCAATGATCGATATCCCATCGTACATGCGATTATACCAATCAATATCAGAGTGAGTTAAAGCCATAACTTTTTGCGACCAACGTTCTTGATTAGATCTCCAGAACGGACCGGACTTGGGTAAGTGAGAAATAAACCACTTGTATAGTAATGGCACACAACATGTAATCATTCCTCCACCATGAAATTTTCGGAGATGTACTGAATGATAAGTATTACCCAATAGTGTTGGAACTGGATTTCTTCTCATGAAGGTCTTGATTGCATTAAGGTCCACAAACCCTTCAAAACTAGGAAAAAGCAGAAACCCATAAATAAGCAAGGAAAATATTGTCTCAAAGGCAAACATGTCTTTATGATCGGCATAAAATTGGGCCTTCTTAATTAGGAAGTCCCTGAGAAAACCGGAGATCCCCCCTTTGGTGATCATATTGTTTTTGACCTCGGATATCCTTAGACAAATGGCTTTAGCAATATCTCGTTCTTTAGGGTCTTCCTCCAAGAAAGGGAATGGAGACTTATCCAAGATAGGTAATCCCACCAACTGAGAGTACTCTTCTAAGGTAGGTAAAAGCTGATAATCTGGAAAGGTGAAGCAGTGATAATCTGGATCATAAAACTGTAGCAAAGTCGCCAGAAGTCCTTCGTTTACTTGAATCTTCAACAAAGACAATAGCCTTCCATATCTGTTTTGGAACTTTTCTTGATCTTGAACCAAATCTCTTAGCTTCTCTAGGACTTCCAAATTAAAACCCTTAAAAGTAAATTTCAAAGTATGCTTCCTAGAGTGATCCATGGTATCCTGCAATGTTCATAAATAGAGTTTGAATTCCATGAAGTCTTAATGCAATATGATGCTTTATGGATGCAATGCATGAAAACACACAAAGTCCTAGGTTAAAGGAACGTGAGCGGAGTTAAGGTCTACCCATCCCCAAAAGGAGTGTACTATAGGTTAGTTGTACCTGCAGAACAAGGTTCTAAAAAAAGTGCCCAAAGTCATCAGCCCATCTTTCGGATATTATCAACCTTCCGATTGACTCGGGGGTTAATAATATTCTCAAGAGAACCTCTTTTGAGTGTAGTATCGCGTAGCAACCATTGTAGGACTACTCCCACATAGTTCCCGCACTACGTCCTAAATAAGGCCAAGGTGGTGTAAAGGTACTACGGTTCCCAATATCACAGACCCCAATCGACCATGGAAAAAGTTTTCACGATTACTCGTTCATCCGAACCATTTTCGAAAAGGTCTCAACTGAGCGGTGATTCTCGAATCAGCTTGGTCGGGATTCAACTCCCTATAAGCCTCATCGAATATATCCCCATCCTATAATAATGTCACTAGTCCGGGCGTAGGACTTATCTCACAACACAAGGAACCATCCCAAAATCAAAGTACAATATATACATGCAAATGAATAGTAAAACAAGTAGTAATAAATATGAACAAATTAGGGATAACCCTCAAAAGTTAAGACTCCCCAGTGAAGTCGCCATTTTCTGTTGCGGTGGAAATAGGATATCAAATTATTAATTAATTTGAATCACAATTCTTGATTCACAACCGCTCTTTGATTTATCCGAAGGAAAAGGTCAAAAGAGGGAAAACCTATTTTGCATCGTAAACACAATGTGGGGAAAGATCTAGGGTTCGGGGGTTGGTTAAATTTAGGGAAGGTATTAGCACCCTAAACTTCTGTAGTACTCTACAGGAACCTTTTGTTCAATGTTTACTATTTGCTTTATTTATTTGCTTAAGGTATATGTACAAAGGGATTAAAAGTGAGAAAAAAGACCTAAGGGGTTAATTCTAAGTTTACTCGGCAAGACATCGCATCTTGTGCCTACGTATCCTTACGGGAATGGAATCAGAGTAATCGTAGTTCCCCTCAAAAGGGAGGTTAGAGACTTCTTGACTGTGGTCAAGGTCTCAAGGGGAATAAACGCATCTTAAGGACACGCTTACGTGGAGTGTAGGAACTCCAATTTCTACGTTGAATTGTTAAGTTGTAATTAGGGTTAAATTAGGGATTCCATGGCGGGAAACCCTAAAATGAGCACGGCGGCTCTTTGACCTAACGCTAGGGGTAAAATGGTAATTTTGTCTGCGGCGAGGCATTTATGAAAATTAGGGTTTGTGAGGTTGTAAGGGTTTTGAAGTTTGAGGACTATTGGCGCGGCGACCAAAAGCTAGACCTAACTCCTTCGGAGGTGTGTAGTGTGACAGAATAATTGATGAATGTGTGAGATAATTGAATCATGCAAACAGAGAACAATATCCTAATTTAACCATGCAAGCAGAAATCTAAAGGCAGGAATTAAAGCGCGATTATTAGGATTCGCGAGGTTACAACCGAGAAGCAGTTACAATAATGATGAAGCTTAAATAAAACAACCACGCAATAGTAGTAAACATGAGCTGCAAATGATGAACACCGTTAGTAAACAAAGTTAGACGGTAATTGGACGAGTCAGGAGAAAAAGTGCACTATTGAAGATTTTTGTTGTTTTGAAAGAGATGTTAAATGAATCTATAAAAAAGAAAGAGTAATGTTAATTAGAAAAATATTTTAAATTTAATCTTAAAAAAAAGGTTTTAACTTAGATATTTTAAAAAAAGATTTTTAAGTTATTTAAAAAAGAAAGTTTTTTTATTTTTATTATATGAAAAGAGGTTTTTAAAAACAGTTTTTTAATTATAAAAATAAAATGGTTTTAAAAAAACAACCTTTAAAAAAGCAAAAATAAAAGGTTTAAAAAAACAGTTTATAAAAATAAAAATAAAAAGGGTTGGGCCGGTAATCACCTCCGGACCCAACCCGGTTGGTGAATAACAAAGACTAAAATATATTTTAGGGTTTCAGAACCCTCTTGCCCTTTCACGGCGCCGTTGTGCTTTCTCTCGTTTTGCTGCTCGTCTTTCTCTCTCGCGGCCATGTTTCACCCTTTTTTTTTCGTATCACCTTCTCCACACTAAAAACAGAAAAAAAATGGTTAATATGCTGATAATGGAATGAAAGCTTACGGTGGGTTCTCAATCGGTGATCAACGGAGGCAATGATGGTGAACTGAGCTTCGACGGAAAGGGTTTGCTCGTCGTGGCTTTAAACGGCGCCGGTGAACCCCTACCACTTAGATCATCTTGTTTTGAGGATGGATGCGACGTCTTCTTCTCCGTCTAGGGTTTTGTTCCGATTTTCTCTTCGCCGCTTTTGTGTTCTCCGACCTTTGTGTCCAGGGTTTCGATCGCTTGGGTGAGTTTGTTCTTATATTTGATGACTTCGTGGCCGTTAGGTTTGTTCGTGATTTTTCGGCCCCCTGATGGTTATGGTTCATCTCTGTTTTATATTGATCTTTGTGGGCTGGATTTGTGTTACTATTGGATTTTTCGATCTGATATGATTTGCTGTGATTCTTTTGATTTGGTTTGAACACTTTTTCGGATTCACTTTTGCTTGATCATTTTTCTAATACACTGATTGGATTTTGTTTCCTTTTTTAGGATTTGATTGGTTTGCTTTTCAGATACTGATTGGACTCATTCTGATACAGTCTGGATTTGAAATTGAATATGCTTTCTGATACGGATTGGATTCATTCCGATACTGATTCTGTTTTCATTTTTCTGATAAGATTCGGATTCCTGATTTCCAGCTGATACGGATTGATCTTTTCCTAATACAATCTGGATATTGGTTTTTTGCTGATATGGATTCTTTTTCTGATACAGTTTGGATTAACTTTTCCTCTTCTTCTTTCAGAGAGAGCTGGTACTACGGCTTTGGTCGAGTCAAACGCTGCCGAGAAGGGGGTATACGGCGATGATGACAATAATCTGAGCCTGATGAGGGATACTATTCGATGATGCCGCGGTTGCCTTCGACAGTGGCTTTTGATAGTCTCTGCTGTGTTTCTGTTGAATTTGGTTCAGAACATGAGTTCTGGGCTTGATTGTGACTGATATTGCTTGGATACGGGTTTCAGTTTAGGACCCTGATTCGAATTCTATGTGCCTGGCTTGGATATTCATTCGATTTGTCCGATTGTGGATCGCTTTGGCTGATGGCATTTGTCATGATTTTTCAGATGTTGCTGTTGATTCTGATTTGTTTTCTGATATGGTCTTGCAAATTTGCTCGCATGTGTGATTTTGATGATTTTATTCTGATGCTCCGTTTGGTTATTGATTTTTCAGATGTTGACCCGTTGGGATTCTGTTCGAGGCGAGTTTCAATTGACTTGTCTTGTAATCCAATTTTGGTGCAATGGAGTTGGATTCTCTGTTTGATTCAGGCTTGTTCTTGAACCGAACTTGCCCTTTTGGTTTATTCTTGAACTGAACTTGCCCTTTTGGTTTATTGCATTGTTGCGGTTGTGGCTTCCTGTTTTATGAATCAATTTTGATGCATCTCTGAACTCAATTGAACTGGCTGAACTCTTTTCTTGCGTCTGTTGTTCCATTGGTTGAGTGACTTATGAATTCCATGCAGCTTGTAAATCTTTTTTTGGCTTTGAGTTTGGTTAGGAACTTTGGAAAATTCTGATGCTGTTTTGTGAATTTCAGGTGTTGGATAACCTTGAAAACAACACGATTCAGACCTGCCGGCATCCGGGTCTGAGTCCAAATTTACCTTTGTATCAGCTTGGAAAGTAAATTGGGATTTGCATGATTTTGAAATGAATCCACTTGTGGCAAAAGCGAATCAGTCCCGCTTCTTTTATCTATTCTATCTCTCGGTTGCCCCTTAGATAAGAACAGATGTTACCTGATCTGACGCCAACGGCGCGGGTCGGTAACGGGGGTAGGACGCAGCTTCGGTTGTGCCACTCCCGACACTCGATGATGACGCTGTTCTGAGAGTGTCGAAAACAAACTTCTAACCCTTTCCTGCTTCTGTTTTGTTTTGTTTCCCTTTGTGCAGGTTAATCGGAGATTTGCGGAGTAATGTCCAATGGATGAACATCATGAAGACACCAATGGAGGTTTAGGACTTAGGATTTTTAGGATAGAAGTAACATTTATAATTTAATTTTACAACAATTCAAATGTGAAACGATTTAATCCCTTTTGTAAAATGACGTTCTTTATGAAATAAAAATTCCAGAACTTCATTTATATATCCATGACCGTTCAGCTTTGAATTTATATTTATTTCTTAGTTATAAATTATAAACGTTTGTGAATAAATCCACAAATATTTAAATTCATTAACTTAGTCATAAACCATAAATATTCACGAATGATATTCTTGTCTATGTACTTGTCTCGCCCGTAGTCCTAACCTCATCAACTGATTAAATTCACCTGCATTCCAACTTAAATTCTAGCCAACAATTTTATAACCAAACACGGATGTGCGCCGTAATCACAACAGATTCAATTTCAACGATAACATTTCCCGTAATTGAATTCCACTGACCAAATGCTAAGAGCAACAATCCAATAATACCCAATTAAATTGTGCCTTATTAACAGAAACGGAAGTGTCCCGGAAATAAACCATGAGCGATGAAATGAACCTTAAATCCAGTTGTGCCCGACAAATTTCAATACCGAACACATCGGATTGGCGCCTTGATATAATCGAACCAGGTGATAAATAACTGCCTCAGAAATAGTGTCTCAAGTGTCTCAAAGCTCAGTAACAGCCCGTCTTCAAGGAATTAGCGGAATCCACGTAAAATGACCAAAATACCCCTGAAACCAATCCTGCAAAACAAACACCTCCATGACTTGATAGTGGTTAGCAGATGCACAGATGAGATGCTATGCGAAATGACTGACTAAATATAAGGATAAAATTTGGGGTATTACACCCCGTTACAACGAAAAAAAGAAAGAGATGTTAAAGGTACTTGTAACATGTTTTTCTTATTTACACATGTCTTATTTATACCATGTTTTTGTTATTTCTTATTTATACCATGTTTTTCTTATTTACACATTTCTTATGTATATATTTGTAACATGTTTTTCTTATTTACACATGTCTTATTTATACCATGTTTTTGTTATTTCTTATTTATACCATGTTTTTCTTATTTACACATTTCTTATGTCTCATTTGATACTTTGGTTTTTCTGAATTACAGGTATATATATTATGGCCAGCAACGAGGAAACAGCACATGATGGAAAACAAACAACAAAAGACGTGGAAGGCGATATTAAAAGAGGCATAACAATTATGAAAAAAATCATCCGTGCGAGAGATAAAGGAGTAAAGTATGATGTCCATTGGAATGAAAGAGACCAGTTAGTTGAGCCTAACGGTGCGTTGCTAACAAGTTACATCGAAGCACTTGTACGTTCGCAAGTTCCGATTACTTGCGATAATTGGAGAATTGTTTCATTACAACCGGCTAAAGATAAGATTTGGACCGAGATTCAGGTATAATATTGGAATTGTTTAATTATTGTTGACATTTACGTCTTTAAATTAAATATACTAACATGTTATATGTATGTGTGTTTGTTTGCAGAGATCTTTCAATATTGAAGATCGTAGGAGAAAATATTGTATTCAATTGGCCGGAAAACGCTTGAGGGGATTTAGAACGTTTTTAACAAACAAGTTTCTAAGAGATTCTGAAGGAAACTTTGTTGACTCAGAGCGTCCGATGAAGTACGCGGATTTGATTTCGGAGGAAGAATGGGAGACGTTTGTTGCAAAGCAAAGATCAAAAGAATTTGAAGTAAGTACAAAAAGGGCATCAATAGTATATACTTATTCCATGTACAGGAGTTCTGATAAACTTATTTTTTCAGGTTGTTAGTGGCGTAAATCGTCAACGGGCATCAAATCCCGCATATCCATACAGAAAGGGCCGGTTGGGATATGCACGATTAGAACAAAAAATAGTAAGTACATATAAATGCTTTAATATAATATATTTACAAAAAATAGTAAGTATATATAATAGGATACAATGCTTTATTATCCGTCTTAATGCGTAGTTGGAAGAGGAGAAGAGTGATGCGACATCTCTTCCGGACCATGTTGTATGGAAGGCTGCCCGTGTGGGACGAGATGGAGTCGTTCAGGAAGAAGTTCAACAAGTCTTTGAACAATGTGTAAGTACAACGTTATCTTTGTCAATAACTGATCAAAAGTGTGTAATATATTTATATATGTTTTTATCTATATTTCAGGAGACTCTGTCCCAGACCATAACTCCCGCCGAGGACAATGATTGCAGGAGCTTACTGAGCCGGGTGCTGAATATTCCTGAGTATTCTGGGCGTGTGAGGGGTAAGGGATTTGGTGTCACTCCATCCAAACTGTATAAGCAGCCAAAGAAAAAAAAATCCAACCAATAAAGAAGTGATGGAGACTTTGGAGGAATTGAAAGCGCAAATCCGTGAATTACAGAAGGATAAGGAGAGATACATGGCGGAAAGACGCGCTCCAGAGGGTAGAGCTACTAGTGACAAAGATAGTACCGGTTGTCCACAGAAGCTTCCAGAGGTAATTGTATATATTACATTGAAATTAATTTAGCACACTTTACTTAATTGACACATTAACTGATCATTATTTGTTTAGGGCATTTCACTTTGCCGGCTATATTTATCGTCACCTGCTCATCGAATGGTTGGCAAGGGAAAGGTGCATAACTTTCTGGGAGACTTACTTCACCACAAACCGCTCCCTTCTGGATTTTTGAAAGTATCTATTGATATTGCATTAGAGGGGAGTGCGTTGTTGCCTATACTAGATGATATTTCAGGCGCAACAGTGGTGGGAGACGCAGTAGGATCGTATGTGGCATGGCCGGCAAATCTGATTTGCATAGATGATGAGGTAGGTTGAACCTTTTAATACTCAAATGTTTTATGATTCATACATGAAAGTTATTCTTACATCTACATTTTTTTATTTACATGATGATCTTAGACTCCTACAAAATCCAAATCAAAAGATGATAGAATTATTGTGCGGGATACCGATTCAGCTGCATCAAAGAAACAGGTACTACTACAGTTACATGACTATCTTGTTATACAATATTAATTACTGAACTTATATATGACTTTTAGGTTCATGATCAGCAGTCGCAACAAGTCAGCAAGAGTAAGATGTCTGAAACTTCCAAGATTCCCAGAAAAGCAATTGTTCCTCGATTTAGGATGTGCCTTGAAACATATGTCGGAACATCAGATGTGCCTGAGGGTGGCGTTCGTCAAATACATATGGAGGCAGGTATTTTCGGTTTTGAATATCCCGAAACAATTGCTAAGGAGGATTTTGATCAGGTTTTCAACCATTCTGAACTGGGCGTCGGTGTTATGCATTCATACATCAGGTACTCCGATCCATTTTTATTAAATAATTGAGCATTTTAAAATTTGCTCGTTTAACTTAATATTCTAATGTTTATTATGTTTTTTTAGGTTCTTGTATGACAAGTTATTGGTCCCGAATGAATTGACTTCAATATTCGCATTCTTATATGCTAGTGTGTCAACTCACGTATAATAGACCAGTCACCAGATACAGTCAAAGAGTACACAGTGCAGAGATTTATGCACGCGACTACGGAGAAGTTGTTCTTGTTGCCATATAACACTGGCCATGGGTTAGATTTTATTCTAAATTCATTTATTATAATTGTTCGATTTTTCCCTTTCTATATATATAACATTTCCGTCTAAACTGTTGTCTTATTTTATAGTGGACATTGGTTGTTGATCGCAATTAATCCGACGAAAGAAATAGTGTATTATATAGATTCATTGGATGGCGATACAACAAAATATGAAAATCCGAGGAACTTTGTTGATACGTAAGTGATGACATATACTGTTGTCTTTAATTATATATCTTTATTTATTATGTGACATTGTTCTAAATATGCGTTTATATTGTGTTAGAGTTATATAAATATTCAGAGCACAAAGAGATGCAACGGTGCCAAAAAGGAAGGCTAACAACATCAACTGGATCAGAGTAGAGGTATATTCTCGCATGTTTCTACTTGATAAAACTATTTCAACTATATATCTGGATAAATGTTCGTTTGTTTTTTCCATTTACAGTGTCCTCGGCAGCGCAATGGTATTGACTGTGGATATTTTGTATTGCGCTTTATGAGGGAAATTATTCTTTCTAGTCAACTTGAGATTCCAGTCCTGGTATGGATCAATTCATTATATAAGTTATATGATTCATTTTGATAATTATCTGATACTTCATCTGAGTAATTAGTTTTAAACTTAAATCTTATTCGATCTGTTATATTATGTAGTATTATGATGAATTCAAGTGCGCTACTTACACGAAAGCAAAATTGGAAGAAATTAAAGAGGAATGGTGTCAATTTATTCTTGGGTTGAGAATTGTATAGAGTTATCGGATTGGAAGACTTGTAATTATATGTGAATTGAATGTATTTGTGTTGTTGTAATTCTGAGGATCGAATTTTGTTGTAACATATTTAAACAGGTTTATGTGTATATTAAAATGTTTATGAACAAAGTCATGAGTTACAATGTATCCAAAGTTTTGAATTGTACATATAAGGCCAAAGTTTGAATCGTATATTTAAGGCCAAAGTTTGAATTTTATTTATAAGGCCAAAGTGCTGAAATAAAGGCCTTAATTATAAGCAGGTTTGTGTAGTATAAGTAGGTTGTTGGTAAAATATACAAAACAGGGTGAATGTTTTATAAAAAAAAATTTAAAATCTAGGACATTAGACAGCGCTTTTACATAAAAGCGCTGCTAAAGGTCACAAATATTACGCTACAAAAGCGCTGCTATTGATTTGGAAGGGAGGGGGGGGTCTAAGGCATCGCTTGTAAAAAGTGCTGCTAAAGGGTGGGCTATGGCAGCGCTTTTGCAAAAGCGCTGCTAAAGGGGGGGGTCTAAGACAGCGCTTTTTTAAAGCGCTGCTAAAGGGGGGATGGTTGGGGGAATTATGCAGCGCTTACAAAAGCGTTGCTAAAGAGCTAAAAAAGCGCTGCTAAAGGTGCTGCTAAAGGGAGCTTTTAGCAGCGCTTTTTCATTGAAAAAAAGCGCTGCCTTTACCTTTAGCAGCGCCACTTTTTGCAGCGCTTTAAAGCGCTGCTAAAGGTCTTTTTTGGCATAGTGTTAGCTATCTCTTATTCAGAACTCCCTGTCAATAGTATGTCATCAACATACAAACACACCAGAATCATATTGCCTTCAGAAGTATTCTGATCTAGAACCAAATACCTTCAGATGGCTATAACACTTTGCTTATCTCCAGTCCACTTCTAAATATGAACTATTTCCTTCAGCTTCTTTGTTGGACATCTGTTGAGCACATATGTTGCGGTGACAACAACTTCTCCCCATAAGGTATGAGGAAGCTTCTTCTCCTTCAGCATGCTTTTCGCCATATCAAGCAAAGTACGATTTCTTCTCTCAGTAAGACCATTGTGTTGAGGAGTATAAGGAGCAGTAACCTCATGCTCAATTCCATTCTCCTCGCAGAACTTTCTGAACTCAGTGAAGTTATACTCACCTTCACCATCAGTTCTAAGAATCTTCAGAGTTTGACCACTCTGATTCTCAGCCTTCATTCTGAACTTCTTGAATTCTGCAAACACCTCGTGTTTGAACTTTATAAGGGATACCCATGTCATTCTTGTAAATTCATCAACAAATGACACGAAGTATTTATTCCCTCCATTCGATGCTATTGAAAACGGACCACACACATCAGAATGCACTACTCCCAAGGCATGCTTTGCTCTTGGAGCTACTTCTGACGCAAATGGCAATCTTGGTTGCTTTCCTTCTGTAATACCCCAAATTTTGCCCTAAGATCAGTCGATTCACCTCGCATTCCATTTTTTTTCGTAGTGCGTTTAAACTAACCACTAATGGGTTGTGCAGTTGGTTGATTTTTGCAGGAAAATATCAGGTGGCGCGCTCCTTAGTTCATGAAGGGCAAATCGGTCATTTATTCGTAGCCGGCCGTCAAAATACGAATTTTGGGTTGTGATCAGAGAATTTGGACCGTTTGATGTGGTTGATAGGAGTCAGGGCCGAGGTACAGTTGGAAGCATTTAATTGTGAAGAATTTCAGTTGTTCAGAAAATCGATTCGCGCTATTTGAATTGAAATTAGCCGGAGGATGGGCTCATTCGGATCTAATCAGACAGTTTGAATTTATTCGGGTAAAACTGTGTACTTGAGTTGTCAGAGGATGTAATCGGAAGTCGGATCGAAGACGGAATTAGTCGGACAATTTGGAAGAATTGGGAATTAGTAAAATAATAATAATATTTTTTGTTTTGGAATTTGGTCATTGTTATTAAAAAGAACAAAAATAATGCATTTTATGTTTAATTCTTCCTATTTCTTATTTTCATTTCTTAACTTAATTTGCATTCCATTTTGGAAAAAAGAAAAACATATTTCATTTCATTTGATTATTCGACATTTTTTCTCTCATTTCATTTCTTTAAAATAAAAAATAATGATAATAATAACATTTCCTTTTCGAAGAAAAACTTTTTTTAATAATATTATTTTTCATATCATTTGAAAGATAATTTTATTTCATTTTTTTCTCGTTTAATTTTAGTTTAATTTTGTTTTCTATTTTATATGCATATAATCGTTACTTCTTCATTTAATTGCATATCAAAAATAAAATATAACAATACTGTTTAAGGAAAATAATTAAGAATTTTATTAAGAAATAATAAGATTTTTTACAAAAGGAAATATAAAATAAATTACAAAAAATACAAAAATTACATAAAATAAAATAAAAATTCTAAAGTCCTAAATTTCCTAAAAAGTCATTTGGTCTTCCGACTCCTGATTCCGAGCTTCCGGCGTTTCCTTCGAACCTGCAAAATAAGACAAAAAAATAAACTTTAATCGGTTACTTTCGATACCCTCAGAGTGGTATCATCATCGGGTTCAATTCTCGGTCAATGGCCTATCCGGCAGTTTTCTGTTCTTATCGAAGGCACCGAAAGAGGAAGAGGAAAAGTGGGTTTGAAAGAAGTTGTTGGCCAAAAGAGCTTATTTGAAAAATCCGATTTGAGAAGTGATTTTTTCTCAAGAGGATGGTTTACCCGTTAGGACCTTAACTCCAATCCTCCGGAAAAAATCAATTCCAACCAAAACCAAGAAGTTCAAACAAAACCAATTCGAAAACTGAGTCAGAAAACCAGTTCAATATCAGGAAGCAAACCAAACCAGTTCAATATCAGGAAGCAAACCAAACTAGTTCACATTAGAAAACAAGAAAAACTAGTTCATACCAGAAAAACCAAGTTCATCACATGAGTTCCACTAGACTCGAAACCAGGTCATGGTCAAGCCAGTATTTTCGCGGGCAACGTTAAATCAACAACGAAAGTTCCTGAAAGAAAAAGCCAACAAGATCAGCCACCAATAACAAACCAAACATAAAGTTCGCCTAAATATCCTGGGAAATCCTCAGCAAAATCAAGTAACAAACATTAAGAGAGAGAGCGTAAAAGATGTAAGCCCACGATCCAATTCCAAGAGGATTCAGGGAAACCATAATATAAAAGGTAGAATAAGGATCGAACAAGGGAGGATCGCAAACCCTACGACGAAAAGAAGGGCGCCGCGACTCAGATTCAGAAGATCAAGGGGATCTTCGTTCATCCTCATCGCCGGGTTCTCAGAGAATCCATTTGAAGCTTCATCATCATCGAACGGTAAAGAAGAAGAAGAAGAAGATTATTTCGAAGCAACCAAAGCGCACATCGGAACCGCGAGATCGTCGCCTTCACCGCCGTCCGAAAATAACCGGCGGGCAACGGACCTGAAAGCCTCAGTTCTAGCACATCATCGGCTTCACCGTAAACCAAACGGTAAAGATCTCGCCAAGTTTTTCTTCTTTTTTCTGATTTTTTAGGCAACACAGCGGGTAAAAGACAAGGCGCGAACAACATGCATGGAGGAAATGAAGAAAAGCTCGCGACAGAGTTTCCATGGAATTCCGTCGGTGATTGCAAGACGAGGAAGAAGAAACCCCAACCACCGGCGAACAAGATCGTTTTCTCTAAACGAAACCCTAATGAGCCGAAAGGAGTGGACCAGGTGCTTATTTATTCAGTTGTGCCATTATGTGTTTTATTTTATTTTATTAATTCTTATTTAATTAGTTAATTTAGGTGCTAATTAACATGATTAGTTATTTACTCAATTATTTAAGTAGTTACTATTTAGGTAAATAAATAGTCATTTCTTTTATCAAATTTTATTTTTTATTTTTTCTAATCAAAAGGTCCAAAACTTTTTTTTCAAATAAAACTAAATTTTTTTTTCAAATAAAACTAAAACTTTTTTTAAAATAAAACTAAAACTTCTTTTTTTTAGACATTTTTTCAAATAAAAATTAAATCATTTTTTTCAAATAAAATTAAAGCAACTTTTTGATTAAAACCTTAAAACTAAAATATGTTTTCTTTATCAAAACCTTAAAATAAAAAAACATTTCCTTATGTACATTAAAACATTTTTTTAAATAAAAACATCAAATTTGCATAATTTCTCCTTCAATTAACCTTTCTTTTAAATAAAAATGAAAAAATATAAGTTCTTGTTTTGGCCGTTTCACTTTTGTCTAACCTGCGCTAATTTGTTTGTTTCAACTTATTGTCCTTTCATTTATTCGTACTATTTTTTGGCATGAATGTAATTTATGCGAGGCCATGATCGCCAGTTATTTATTTTCCGCCTTTTTTTTGGGGAGTGGTAATTTACGCGAGTGTTTATCGCGACGCTTTCTTTACCGCTTTCTTTACTTTCCGCACTTTAATTTCGCCATATGATGATATTTGTTGCTTGCATGTTTTACCGTTATACCTTCCGAAGGAATTAAGTCTAGCCGTTTGACTGCCGAGTCAATAGTCCTAACCTTTAGCCATTTCAAACCCTAATAGCCTAGGTGTCCCTCCGTGGACGAAAATGCCATTTACCCTAGTATTAGGTCAAAGAGTCATCGTACTCTGTTTTAGGGTTTCCCGCCGTGGAACACCTAATTTAACCCTAATTTTCAATCAACAATTCAACGTAGAAATAAGAGTTTCAAAACTCCACGTAAGCGTTTCCTTAAGAAATGCTTACTCCCCATTGAAGCCTTGACCACAGTCAAGAAGTTTCTAACCTCCCTTTCAAGGGGAACTACGATTACTAGGATTCCATTCCCTATCCAGGATACGTAGGCACAAGATGCGAATCTTGCCGAGTAAACTTAGAACTAACCCTTAGGTCTTTTAGGTCACTCTATCCCTTAGCTCAATATATGTTAAAACAGATAATCAAATAAAAAGCATACAATAAGCAAAAGGTTCCTGTAGAGTACTACAAAAGTTTAGGGTGATAGTACCTTCCCTAAATTTAACCAACCCCTCATCTAGGTCCCTCCTCGCATTGTGTTTATGATGCAAAAATAGGCTTTCCCTCTTTTGACATTTTCCTTCGGATAAATCAAAGAGCGGTTGTGAATTAAGAATTGTGATTCAAACTAATTAATAGTTTGATATCCTATTTCCACCGCAACATCTTCCATGCACACTTTGTATGACTTCTCAGGCTTCTTAATTGTAGGAATTCCATGTTCAGAATGACTCTAACATTTCTCATACCTTCAGCGTTGATGTATTTATCATTAGCACATCTGATATTTATCCTCTTACCAGAGTCAAAGTCAACCAGCAATTTCTTATTTCCAGTAAGATGATTTGAGTAGCCAGTGTCCATATACCACCAGTCTATCAAATCCATATCATCAGATTCAAAAGCCATCAGTAGCACAGATTCATCATCAGAACTTTTGGCTATATTTGCTTCTTCTAACTTCTTTTTCTTGTTTGACCAACAATCAGCAGCAAAATGTCCAAACTTCTTACAACAATAGCACTGGATCTTCTTCTTGTCATACCTCTCTTTTCCCTTCTGAGCATTCTTCTGCCTATCAGAAGTTGAGGTTTTTGACTTCTGAACACCACCAGATCTTCTCCTGCCTTCTGACCAAGACTGTTTTTTATGCTTCTTACCAGAAACTGTTTTCAAAGCCTGCTGCTCTACTTTTCTTTCAGAAGTTCTCTCAGTCAGACGCAACTCTTGTGCCTTTAAACTACTTTGCAACTCTTCAATTCTCATGCTGCTCAAATTTTTAGAGTGTTATATTTCTACCACAATGTAATCAAACTGAGGGGTAAGGGATCTCAATACCTTCTCAATGATTACTTGTTCAGAAAGGGTTTATCCACAAGCTTTCATCTTATTAGTGATTAAAATCAGTCTGGAGATGTACTCAGATACCTTCTCATTGTTCTTTATGTTAAGATTCTCATACTGCTTTCGTAGGGACTGAAGCTTCACTTTCTTCACTGATGCGTCACCATCATAGCACCTGACCAGTGTATCCCCTGCAGCCTTCATCATCGTTGAATCAATGATTTTGTCAAACACATTTGCATCCACACACTGATGGATGTAGAACAATGCTTTTTGATCTTTCTTCCTCGTATCTTTCTGTGCATTTTTTTGTTCCTCTGTTGCATTTGCTGCTACTGGAACGTAACCTTCAGTGACAAGATCAAGCACATCTTGAGCACCGAACAATACATGCATCTGAATCATCCAACGAGTCCAGTTTTTTCATCAAACACTGGAAGCTTGGTGCTCAGACCACCGTTTCCGTTCATCTTCAACCTTGTGTAATCACTCAGATCTCACCAAACACAGTGTTTCCCAGTCCTGCAGAACCAGAAAATGTTATTCTGTTACGATTCCGTTCAAGATTCAACACGAATTCAAGAAATGAAATCAACCACACAACGCCTCACTGTTTCACTCGTGTTTCCCCGTGGATCATAACCTGAGCTCTAGATACCAATTGTTGGTGCATAAGGTTAAAAAGAATAGAATGAGAGAACATATAAATATTTCTACTCTGCAAATGACGGCTACAAAAATTGTAAGGAATAATAATAAATGACATCTACCACTAGTCTATTTATACACATAAAACTATGGCCACATAGGCAACATACTAAAGTACTAAAATACTAAAATACCCTCTAATAAACTTAGTCTTCAAGTAATAGTAAAATATAAATTATTTCTAACAAAAATAACTATACACATACAGTGTCACATAAACACAATATAAATTTGCTTCATAATACTTAGATAAAACATGTAATAACTTAAACATCTGTCATCCTATGCCCACCTTTACATAGATTCATCACAACAGAAAATAAATCAAATAAAGTAACTCAACAAATGATTAAGTCTCATAACACTTTTTTTAAATATAAAATTTAGTTATGGTAAAATGCCTTCAAGATCAAGTAATGCCTAACATGACGAGTTATAATATCTAATTCTCACAACCACAACATTAAAAATAATAATAAACAATAAAACATAATGTTTGCTCGCCCAGTGTTACAGGTCAAAGCAATAAAATCTAAATATCGCATAACAGAATTTGGTATTCCTTTTTTATACAGAACTATAATATACATTGTAGCAAAACCAAATGTTCAAATTTACATTTAGTCATCAACACATGAAAATGTCAAAACCTCTATATGTACAAATTCATCTTATAAAAAAAGAAAGACTATTGTTGTTGAATTTGATGACAAGATGATAAGAAGACACCAACCCAAATTGATCGAATAATATCTATCTCTTCTTGTGAGAATGGTGTATTGTCGTTAAACTCCTATAATTAGAACAAAGTTTAAATTATGGTAAGCTAACAACAACAACAACATTAACTTAAGAAATATACATAAATTACATGTATATGAATTAAGCTAATATCTTACGCTTGCCCCATCCATTTGTAATGCCTCCGGTGACAATATCATGCATATGTTTCATAACATAGTATCCATAAGAATAAATGTCAGGTTGTCTTCTCGACTACAAATAATGTTACTAATTAGTATAACATAGTTACTAATTCATACACACAAATAAAATAATATCAAAAAACACAAGGAATACTTACTTTTGGAGTAAAGATCCTTGTGGGTAAAAATTAAACATGCATAAGAACTATTTAAAACTAAAGATAAAATTTGAATAAAGACTAATAACACTTACCCGCACAAAGCATTTAACATAACTTCATTAAAGGGATTGTTCATAGAGCAAAGCATAACTACAATACTTCGTCCCGCGCATATAATAATAGTTGCCAATGGTTACTGCATAAACATTCAGAATAATTAATAATACGTATAAAATTCATTTATAAATGATAACACAAATTAATATATACTTACACGTGAAAAAACGGGGCCAAATAACATTCTTTCTTATCTTCTATAAACCTGTCTTGTAAGTAAACCTTGATATTGTTTGCTACCGTACCACCATGAAGGCTAATGGCATTTGGATCTACGATAAAATACTTTCTTAAACCCCTTTCAAGACACATGTCATGCAAGTACTTGCAAGACTAAAATGTTTATTGTTAAAGTACGAGAACATATGGATATAAATATAAATGATCGACATAAAAATTATACTTACGAGCACCACAATTGTAATATGGTAACTTCTAGTCATTCACCCCCTTCAAAAAAATCTTTAATATTAGACCTAGGAAGTACGTAAAACTGACCTGGAACATGACTTAATTGAATATTCAAGCAGATATATAGAATACTCTTTACAATCATTTTTAGTCTCTAAATATTATCTACTTGTTGTCGTGTGGTTTAAATATTGTCCTGGTGGGCAAACCAACTTTCTTTTGTACTTGTACCACCCATTACTTTCTCTTGAATGTCCAACTGATTTGAATTTGTTTGGTTGAGTAAACCCAATATACTCAATCTATGCATCATAAAAACAATACAAATACAATACAAATATTAAAATACAAACAATAACAACAACAACATACAACACAAATTTTTTTAACTTATACTTTAAGCACATCGCGGGTACATTTTTGGAATAACCTCTCATACTCCTCATCATTTGCCTTCTTTTGCTCCACCTCAGCCAACCTTTCTCACTCCTCTTGTAACACCCTTTCCCTCCCCTCCGTTTTCACCCTCCGGAGTTCTTCCTGATTCCACTACTCCCTTTCCTCCACCAACTCAAGAACAACTATATTTTCAATCTATTTCTTAATGTGTACTACTCTAATTGATTGAGATTGTCCAAAAAAATCTGGAAGCCAATGGATCTTCCAAGACCACGAACAGACACATGATGCCCCTCGGTTCTAATCGCTTCAACCAAGATGTCATGACGATCTTTTGGAACAAAAAGGCCGACTTTGGATTTTTTAACCAATACATTCTACATCACATATAAAATTTCATCTTTACCAAATTGATTTAACCAAAATAAATAATATTGTTGAAAAAAGAACTTACTTACAATCTTTTCAGCCACTTCGCGTGTAGCCTCTGATGTGAACTCACCGTCTTTTCTTTGAGGTGCCCTCTTCCATTTATCAAGGCATGATGGTGGAGATGAAGTGGGATCAAGGTTTATAGAATCACCTAACTCTTGTTCCCTTTATTTTTTCTTCAATCATCTTCTTTTCAAGTATGTCATATTCTTCACGAGACAATATTTATGGATAGAGATTTTTAGATCTATTAAGCTTTCCTTTTTTGCTCTTATCCAAGAATTTGGAAGTAGTGCGAGACTTTACAAATTCCTCCCATTAATCCTGATCAATATATAAATACATCAGGTATGGAGGATTTTCTATACTTTTAGTTGTTGGATTAGTGATATAATCATGAGTGAGTTGTGTCTTAAAGCCCCTCTAACGCTCATAAGCATATGTAAGCACCTTCTTTTTCACCTTACTATCATTCGAACTAACATTAAACACTTCCTATTTCGCAAGTGTTATTTGAATGCAATGCAGTCATTTCCTCCACCATCGCCTTAGGAATAGACACAGAATCCAAGAAGACATAAAATAGACATAGGAATTAGAGAGGCAATCATAATTTAAAATACAAGCATATTTAGGATTAAGATGATGAGATCGAATACATTTTTGTAATGCTATTGGAAGATCAAGCTCAAGTGACTTAAATGAAGGAGCACTTGGAGCAGAAAATGGTGTTGATGGATCAATATCAACACTAACCTTCGATGGAAGGTGTATCCTTCGCTGGTAGACCTGCAATGGAATTGTAATGGGTGTGAGGATGATGGAAGGGATATCTTGAACGTCTGAAGTACAATGCTCACCGGGTGACACAAAGGCAGAAAATAATAGGGAACTTTCAAAGAATGTAATATCGGAAGAAGCAATGTATCGTTGAATTTGGGGACGAAAACAACAATATCCTTTTTGTATACGTGAGTATGTTAGAAAGATACATTTGAGATATTTGGCAGAAAGTTTGTCTTTACCTGGACTGAGGTCATGAACAAAGCATGTGTAACTAAAGACGCTAAGAGAAATCGGGTAGAGATCATATTATGGATTCAAGATAGAGTATGGAATCTGATCTTGAAGGATCGTTAAAGGAATTCGGTTGATAAGGTGAAAGGTTGTAAGGAGAGCATCACCCCAAAAATGAGAGGGTACATTATGGTAAAGTAAAAGAGTATGCGTGCTTTTAACTAAATGACAATTCTTCCGTTCAATGACACCATTTTGTTGTGGTGTATGAGCACATGATGATTGATGAATAATCCTCTGTTATGTTAAAAAAGATTGAAACTGAGATGACATATATTCACGAACATTGTCATTGCATAAAATTTTAATGGAAGTGTCAAACTGGTTTTTAATTTCAGCATAAAACTATTGGGATATATGGAAAACATTTGAACAATCTTTCATTAGAAATAACCAAGTACATAAGTACATAGTGAGAAATCATCGATGAAAGTTAAAAAGTAATAATATCCTAAAGTTGACTTGACATGACTAGGACCCCAAATATTAGTATGAACTAAAACAAACGGTAACGCAACACTTTTATGTACTCGTTGACAATAAGTGTTACAATTGTGTTTTCCTAATTGACACGACTAACACTAAAATAATGAAACCTTAGAAAAACTTGGAACTAAAAGACTCATTTTATTAAGGCTAGGGTGACCTAAACATTGATGTGTAAGGTCTTGGGAAGCAATATAAGCACATGTCACCAGTGGAGATAGATGATATAATCCTCCGAACTAACTCCCTGATTCAATTGTTAGTTATGTACGTCGATCCTAGACATAAACAAAATTATCATTAAAAAGGAACGAACAATCAAGAGTATGAGTGAGCTTGTTAGCAAATATCAAATTAAAAGACCAACCAAGAATGTAAAAGAAAGAGTCTAAAGACAAGTTTGGAGGTGAATGTGCTTGACCAAGGTCTTGAACTTTAATTTTAGAGTCATCCGACACAGTGACGGAAGGCAAAGAATTCGAATAAGACAAGTGAGATAAAAAGAATTTATTACCAGTCATATGATCAGAGGCACCAGAGTCAAGGATCCAAGGACCAAGAGAGGATGTAGAGATAAAGGCTAGAGGATTACTAGACTGAGCAACAACGATAAATGATGATGCTTGATGGGTTGCTCTTAATTGAAGGAAACCATTGTATCAGCGACGAGAATAGTAACATCCTTAATGATCATCATTTGAGCAAGGACAATGATATGTGGTTGTTCTCTTGCCTTTGTATGACAATCAGCTTCAATGTGACCGTAATGATTGTAATAGTTACAACGAATACCATGGAGGTGACCACCGCGTCCTCCGATTCGTCCACCATGATCAAGGTAGTGGGAAGCAAGAGAAGATGTTTCGGTGGAATATAGAGTAGAAATCGGATCAAAAGCATGAGGTGTAGCCAGGCGCAACAGATGTTCACTAAGTGATTCATAGTTAAGACCAATAGATCTCGATAAAATTTGGTTACAGACAGAATTTAGTTCTGGTGGTAGTCCGACAAGTGGCAAGATTATGAAATATTTACTGAGTTGTTCAGCATGAGTTGTTGCATCTGTTGTAAAAGGCATTAGGATTTTGAAATTTGCCTTCAACACATCAAGCTTACTCAGATAGGCTTGCATACCCATATTCTCTAATTTCAAAGAGTTAAGTTTGAGAATGACACTATAAATATTATGGACATCGTTAGAGAATACTTTCTTAGTATTACCCCAAACCTCATATAGCAAGTGGTAAATGCTTGGTACTATGCTTGAAGATTAATTGCTATGAAAATCATAACACAATGCATAGAGAAACATCAGTTTGTTTCCACTTATCGCGTTTGGCGGCGAGAATATCATCTAATTTTGTGGTTAAGTGATCTTCATATCCTTGACCATGAAACCACATTTTGACAGCACGAACCCATATGTTATAGTTGGATGTCCCGATTAGTTTCTCACACAGGATAAGCGGAACGGTAGTAAACGTGACAGAATCAATGTCTTCCATGAGAGTTGATGGCTTGAAACGAAAAACTGAGTACAAATCTAGAAAGAGGGTAGGATTGCGATGTTGGCGATGAAACTAAATGATGGGTGATCTAGAAAGAGGGTAGGACTGCGATGTTGGCGATGAAACTAAATGATGGGTGATCTGATAGTAGGTGATCCAATAAATCTTAACGAGACTTTGATACCATGTGGTGATTGTGTTTCTCTGTGACGAATATGATCACACATTCTATAGACTTATATACAAATAGGATTATACACAATAAATAATAATCTAATTACACTTATGACTAATTAAATATTAATTATTTTTAATTGATTTCTAACTAATTCTTAACAAAAGACAATACTCTTGGAATAATCCTTCTCATAAGAATCCAAAAACAAAGGGCCACCGAGAAATCCAAAAGATGAAGCAAACTTTGCTCATCATAGCCAAAGTCCAATCCCATGGAGGTAAAAAGATATCACTGCTTATGTTGCTATATACTCTTGACAAAGGATTCCTTGTAGAGAGGACATAGTGAAAGAGGTCATGAATGAAAATGTTTAAGGACCTGAAACACATGAAATCTCTCGTAAGAATATGCCATACACACCATCAGACTTATTTCTAAAAAAACCACATATAGAAATGTACCATAGAACAGTAAAAAAAAATTAAACTCTTTACCCTTTAATTGTTGGCAGAGTAAAATGAATTACAAGTTACAACCCAATTTTGTTTAAAAATGGAAGCAAACTATTAAACTCTAAGAGCATCTGTTCATTCGTTTCTTGAATGGAAAATTTAAAGTAGATTCAAAAACCACTCAACAAGTAACTATAACCAAAAAAAATAACTAGGACAATCTCTAGCTTCCTTCAATTTTCGAATGCAACCATGTCATCACTGCTTCATTTCCAAATCTCTTTTCCATTAGAATCTCCCACCAGCTCCAACAAGAACACCATCAAAACACAACCATGCATTGCTCGATTATACAACAAAAAGACACATTTCATCAATCTTGCTTCCAAACCTACATCTTTACCAAACCAAAAGAAGAACTGCCAAATAGAAAAATGGAAAGCGCGTGGCAGCAACGACGTTTCTCCTGAATTCCTCCCATCAAGTCCTTCACCAGTGCACATTGTTCACGAATTCTACAAGGCTTTCAATAAAAAAGACACAGAAACATTGAAGCAATTACTTTCTCCTGAATGTGTCTACCAGGACCTACTTTTCTACTCTGCCTATGAAGGCCAAGAGGTTTCTGTTTCTTTCTTCCATTTATTTCATGATAACAACATGATACCAATGGAACAATTGGTGGTACTCTCATAGTAAATTTTTATATATATTTTTTTTTCATTTTTAGAACATCATACACTTTTGGCAAAGCGTGATGGATGCAATGGGTCCAAACATTCATGTTTTTGTGGAAGATGTCAAGGAGACCAACCATGTTATGGTCACTGTGTTTATGCACTTAGGTTTGTAAATTGTAACTAACTTTCACCCCCTCGGTTTCTTTATGAATGTTTATACGTAATATATCTTAACATAATTATTTGCAGTGTGGAAAAATAAAAAGTTACCCTTCACAAGTGGATGCAGATTCTTTACTTTTGAAGAGGTTGACGGAAAATTGTTAATCAGGTATTAATTATGATACTAATTATTTGTAAAATCCTTAAATTACATACATGTTAAGTTAATCTTTCATGGTAAATTTGTGTTGCGTGTGCAGCAAGATAACTGGCATGGAGGAATTTCCACTAAAACCCGGTGAATTAATGCTGGTATAAATTTCATAATGGTTCAATATTTGTTTTTCATTGAGATTTAAATACATTTTTATTCTCTAATTTGAATCTGTGTAGAAACTTCTAAAAGGAATTGGCAATATTCTGGATAACTATCCTCTAGCAGCAGGAGGTACAGATGTACACACACATTATACTTTGTTTTTCAAGTAAATATTCACACATGAATTTGAAATATATTTTACATTATAGTTGATATGATATAAGTATATAATTTCAATTTCAGCTATGCTTGATTCTCATGCCTCACACCATGATGGGGGAAGTGACACGCATTTTGATTTCGATTTCTTTGGAAAGAAACATTAACAATGCTTAGCTGTGTAAATTACTTACTGTATCCTCATATGTCATTTTTCATAAGAAAAAAAATTGTATTTATTGGTCCTATATGTATAACAGATATAACTGAGCATTAATAGAAACTCGGAGATCAGTGTTTATGGCATGCTTATTGTAAAAACTGTGTACTAAAGATCATCTGATGGTTGATCATGTTCCATAATATTTTCTTTAGAAAATCTTAATTCGTTTGATGATGATGACTTCTAATTCAAAGGTTCTATAGTTTCTTCCTCCTACCCGTCTTCCTCCTCTACCAAACTTAATCTAGTGTACGAGATTTTTACATTGAATACTCCATCTGGGCTTGTGCACCATCAAAACTTATCTGCTGCAATTGGCTTAGGCTCAACACCCTTCAGAATTTTTGCTAGCTCTAATCTCTGCTCTCTAACCTCTACATTTTCATTATTCACTTCCAAGAGGACATACCATTTCCAAACTCCATCAAGCAATTCTCACATATCACTAATCAAGTCATTTGGTTTGTCATTCACATAGAACAAAGCAGGAAAAGTAAACCTCAGAGGCCTGCTACCTATCCATCTATACTTTCAAAACAAAATCTTGCTTCCTACACCTACTTTGCTTGAAATGTTATTATCAAACAAAATGTCTTCAGCTTGGTTTTTCCTACCAATTTGTTGATTGTCATTCCACCAACTTGATGCTTTTCTACTTCCATTACCACACCGAACCTGCTTTTGTAGGTTGACATACCTGAAAGTTAGAATATCCTTGTGGGTTTGGACTCTCTTCCTATGTGAAGAAAGACTTAAATATGATTATCTCATTTGTCTCACTTATTTAAGTGGAGATGATCAATTTAGGGTTGAGAGAGATAGAGAAAAAAAATAAGGATTCAAAAGAGAGAAAAGAGGAGAGAAACTAATTCCTGTTTTTCTGCAATCAACCTCACTAAATCGACGATCCCCAATTCGTTAACCGTTGGATCAAGTTCAAATTTGGTGGACAGGTTCGTAACACATATATCTAACTTTTGACCGTTCATAATTTCAAAACAACGTCTGAGATAAAAGTTACTTGTTTCACACTGAAATTGTAGATTTGAGAAATAAACTAGTTTGCTTTGTGATTTGTGATTGTTAGCACTAGTTTGTGAATCACTTTAAGACTCTCTTGTACCCTTAATTGATTATAGTGAAATTATTTCTTTGGTCTAAACAAATCGGGATTTTTCCTCTCATATTGAGGGGTTTTCCACATTAAAAATATCGGTATTCTTTTGTGTCTTTATTTGTTTGATTTTCCATCTTATATTTGTTTTTGATCCTCAAGATTTCTACAAGTTTGAGAAAGCTTTATATCCGCTGCGTATTGGTCTTGTGAGATGTTTGATCGAACTCTAGTATGGTCGAATTCTGTTCGCGAGTAACGTATGTTGTAGTCGAAGTCTGTTTTAACATGCATTAGTAAATATTGCTAGGGTTGTTAGCATGTTGAATTGGGCCTTGCTTGTAAGCCCAATTGTTTAAGTTAGCTTGTACCCTAAGTTAGCTTGTAATGGGTAATTGTTAAAAAGCCCATTAGGTTAGTGTGCTATTTTATTATAAATAGGATGCTAGTTTCTCAATCTTTATATAAGGAAAAATAAGAAGATAAAATTCTAATTTCAAGAGAGAGAGGTTATTTTGTTATTCTTGTATACTTGTAATCTTGTTCTAAGAGAAAGAAAAGAATAGCAGTTTAATAACCAATCCTTGTTGTTTTCTTCTTTATTAACCCTAACCCTTGTGTGTTTCTTGCTAAGGAATCGTTTATACTTTGTTTAAAGGTATCTGATTCACAACAAATTGGTGCGGTGAGCGTGCATAAGATGTCTTCAACAAAGTATGAGATTGAAAAGTTCACCGGAGTGAACGACTTCGGTCTGTGGCGCTTGAAGATGAAAGCTCTGTTGGTTCAGTAGAGTTGTTTGGAAGCGTTGAAGGGTGAGGCAGCCATGGACGCAACGTTAACGACAAAAGAAAAGACGGGCATGATCGAGAAAGCTCACAGCGCAATATTGTTGAGCCTTGGTGATAAAGTTCTTCGACAGGTATCAAAGGAGACTACAGCATCGGGATTATGGGTGAAACTTGAAAGTTTGTACATGACCAAATCTCTGGTGAATCGACTCTACCTGAAGTAATATTTATATTCATTCAAGATGAGTGAAGACAAAGTCTTGGCTGAGCAGTTGGATATGTTCAACAAGCTGATTCTTGATCTTGAAAATATTGATGTGAAGATCGACGATGAAGATCAAGCACTATTGCTGCTGTGTGCTTTGCCCAGATCACATGCTCACTTCAAAGAAACTCTCTTGTATGGAAGGGAGTCCCTGACCTTTAAAGAAGTTCAATCAGCCTTGTATTCTAAGGACTTGAACGAACGAAAGGAGCATAAACCTTCGACGGTAGGTGAAGGTTTGACCGTTAAGGGAAAATTCTTGCGAAAGGATGGTACGTTTGACAAGAAGAAAGATAAAAGTCAACAGAAGTCTTATAGTGGCGAAACATCTAGTATTCGATGTTATCACTGTAAGAAGGATGGTCACATAAGAAAGGTGTTCCCTGAACGCCTGAAAGATCATGGAGGTAATGGCAATGCAGCCATTGTTCAAGATGACTTCGACTCATCTGATGTTCTTGTGGTTTCAAGTGGCGACTCAAGGAAATATTGGATTATGGATTCAGGTTGCACTTGGCACATGACTCCAAACAGAGAATTGTTCGAGGAGCTATGTGATCAAGATGGTGGATCTGTGCTGCTAGGAAACAACAAATTTTGCAAAATTGCAAGTATTGGATCTGTGATATTCAAGCTCCATGATGAGTCAATAAGGTTATTAACTGAAGTCAGGTACGTACCTGACTTGAAGAGAAATTTGATTTCTCTTGGTGAATTCGACAGAAAACGATACATTTTTCAAGGAGAGAAAAATATCCTAAGAGTCATGAAGGGGTCGAAGGAATTCTTGAGAGGCATGAAGAAACAAGGCTTGTATACCCTTGAGGCTGAGGTTGTAAGTGGTTTGACAAATGTTGCATCCACGAAATCTATGTCAAAGACAGAATTATGGCGCATGAGATTGGGCCATGTCAACGAAAGAGGCCTGGTCGAATTGGGGAAGCAGAACCTTCTAGAAGGTGACAAAGTCGAAAAGTTAGAATTTTGTGAATCTTGTGTATTTGGTAAATCCTGTAGGGCGAAGTTTAACAAAGGCAAGCAAATAACACATGGATCCCTGGATTACATTCATGTTGATGCTTGGGGGCCTGCAAGGAATCCTTCACACTCAGGTGCAAGGTATTTTCTATCCATCGTTGATGACTATTCCAAAAAGCTATGGGTATTCATTCAGAAGACGTAGGATGAACCTTTTGAGAATTTCAAAAGTTGGAAGATTTTGGTCGAAACTCAAGCTGGCAGAAAGGTTAAGAGGTTGATGTTGCGGTTAGAATATGATATCAAATTATTAATTAATTTGAATCACATCTTTAGTTCACAACCGCTCTTTGATTTATCCAAAGGAAAATGTCAAAAGAGGGAAAACCTAATTTTGCATCGTAAAGACAATGCGGGGAGAGATCTAGGTAAGGGGTTGGTTAAGCTTAGGGAAGGTACTAGCACCCTAAACTTCTATAGTACTTTACAGGAACCTTTTGTTTATTGTATGCCTTTTTACTTTTATTATTTACTTAAGGTATATATTGCTAAGGGATAGAGTGACCTAAAAGACCTAAGGGTTAGTCCTAAGTTTACTCGGCAAGACGTCGTATCTTGTGCCTACATATCCTGACGGGAATGGAATCAGAGTAATTGTAGTTCCCCTCGAGAGGGAGGTTAGAAACTTCTTGACTATGGTCAAGGTTTCAAGGGGAGTAAACGTATTTTAAGGACACGCTTACATGGAGTCTTGAAACTCCTAATTCTATGTTGAAAAGTTGAATTAAAATTAGGGTTGAAATTAGGGATTCCACGGCGGGAAACCCTAAAGTAGAGTACGACGACTCTTTGACCTAATGCTAGGGTAAAGGGTGTTTTCGTCTACGGCGGGACACCTAGGCTATTAGGGTTTTGAAATGGTCAAAGGTTAGGGTTATTGACTCGACGGTCAAATAGCTAGACCTAATCCTTCGAAAGGGATTCTAACGACAAATCATGCAAGATATAGCAAATTATTATACGGCGGAAATAAAGTACGGAAAATAATGAAAGCAGTAAAAAAAGCATCGCGATGATCACTCGCGTAAATTACAAATCCCCAAAATGCAAAAAATAAAAATAACCGCGATCATGGCCTCGCATAAATTACATCCCTGAAAAAAACTACGGAAACTAAAAGAATTACTAGTCAAAGTCAAACGAGAGACGATGAAAGCTAGATGAACAGTTAACAAGAACGGTTAGAAGATTTTTATTTTTTTTAATTTTTATTTAAAAACAATTAATTACAATTTATTAAAACTTTAATTTAAATTAGAAATCTAAATGTTTTTTTAATTACCATTAACTATAAAAAATTGTTACTAATTATTAATTATATAAAAAGAATTACTAACTATAAGTTAAAAAAAAGAATTACTAACTATAAGTTTAAAAAAAGAATTACTAACTATACGTTTATTAAAAAATGTTTTTAATTATTAATTATTTAAAAAATAAAGTAATTATTAGTTGTTCCAAATAATAAAAAGGGGAGAGCGATATTCATAGAGACAACTTCTAGGTTTTATTCCAAATCCCTCTTCTTCTTCCTAAACGACGGCGGCTCCCACGACCATTGGCGATTTTCGACGGTCATTGGCGATTTTAGAAGCCTTTTCCTTCCTTCTTCTTTGCCTGTTATGCCTCCCTTTTTGTCTTGCTGAAACCTGAAAAATGAAACCCAGGAATTCCATTATTTACAAAATTAAATGCTCACCTCGTTAGCGGTTGGGATTTGTTGATGATGATGCTTAATGAAGGAAGGTGATGATGATTCTTGTTGATCTTCTGAACCTTCTCTTCTTCAAAACTCCTCCTCAGCTTTTTCGGTCTCTTTTCCTTTTCTTCTTCCTTCCCGTATTCTCAAATGCAACTCATGTTTATATAGGTAACAAATTGGGGTTAACTCTAACCTAATGCCAACTTTAAAGCCCACCTTAAATAGTTAGTCAAAACTAAATAAAATTTAAACAAATTAAAATAAACTTAAAACTCTATTTATTTATACTAAACATTAAAAATATTATAAAAAGAATAAAATATTTTCTAAAAAGTGAAGAAGGTGGGATTCGAACTCTCGACCTCTCACACTCACAACTCCTTACACACGGTCTCTTGCCAATTGTGCTATTTTTTTCATTTAAAATAAAGTGGCACTAGAAACCCTGTAAAGGTAGGACAAAATTTGAGGTACTACAGTTGAGAACCGACAATGGCCTTGAATTCTACAACGAAGCATTCAGCAGTTACTGTGTTGAGTCTGCGATTGCAAGGCATAAGACTGTAGCAGGTACTCCTTAAAAAAATGGCTTAGCTGAGAGATTTAATCGAACAATCCTTGAAAGGGTTAGATGCATGTTGGTTAATGCTGGATTGAAGAAGGTGTTTTGGGCGAAAGCTGTTTCGACAGCAGCTTACCTGATAAATAGATGTCCCTCGACTGCCTTGGGAATGAAGACACCTGAAGAAGTTTGGTTAGGACATCCACCTAGTCTCGACAGACTGAGAGTATTTGGTTGTGTGGCCTATGCTCATATTAGGCAAGACAAGGTCGAACCTAGAGCTCTGAAGTGCATGTTCATGGGATACCCTGAAGGAGTCAAAGCTTATAGGCTATCGTGCCTAGAGCCAGGTCACAGGAGGTGTATCACCAGTCGAGATGTAGTTTTCAATGAAGCAGAGATGGCTTTCAAGAAAACTAATGATGCTGACGAAGAGCTGGAACAGGGAGAGATTCCTGTTGAGGTAGAGCATGTTGATGCTGAATTGCTTATCCTAGATGAAGTTGAAGAAGACGCAGAAGATGTTGTCGAAGATGAGGAGATTGATAATGACTACCTGTTAGCAAGAGACAGGTCGAGGAGAGTCATCAAGCCACCTCAGAGACTTGGGTATGCAGATCTTATAGCTTATGCCTTAATCTCTGCTAGTGAGGTTCTAGATGAAGAACCTAGAGACTATATGGAAGTTATGAGGAGTAGAAAGAAAACTGAATGGCTGAAGGCCATGGATGATGAGATGAAATCTCTTCGTGATAACAACACATGGGAACTGACAAGAAACCTGCTGGAGCCAGGTTAGTCAGCTGTAAATGGATTTTCAAAGTTAAGGAAGGAATCAAAGGAGTGACGTCGAAGAGATACAAGGCAAGATTGGTTGCTATGGGGTTCACTCAGAAAGAAGGTATCGACTTCAATGATGTGTTCTCTCCTATTGTGAAGCACAGATCCATTCGAATGTTGCTTGCCATGGTGGCCCAGTTCGACCTTGAACTAGAACAGATGGATGTGAAGACTGCGTTCTTGTATGGTGATCTAGATGAAACAATCCTGATGGGGCAACCTGAAGGGTATGTCGAAAGGGGGAAGGAAGATTATGTGTGCAAACTGAATAGATCTTTATATGGACTGAAACAATCTCCTCGACAGTGGAATAGGAGATTCGACAAGTTCATGGCACACATAGGTTTCATCAGAAGCCAATTTGACCACTGTGTTTACTTCAGATTTCGACCGGGTAATTCATTTGTTATTTTGTTGCTCTATGTGGATGATATTCTAATAGCAAGCAACAATGTCGAAGAGGTAATGAGGGTGAAGGCTGAACTCAATAAAGAGTTCAACATGAAGGATCTGGGAGCTGCGTCCAGGATTCTTGGGATTGACATCCGGAGAGATAGAAAGCAGTCGAAATTATGTTTATCTCAAGAGGCATACCTACAGAAGATTCTCAAAAAGTTTGGTATGTCGAATTCAAAGCCTGTTGTGACTCCGACAAACCCTCAATTTAAGCTAAGTATAGATCAGTGTCCCAACACTGATGTTGAAAGAACTTATATGAATAGCATTCCATATGCTAACATAGTAGGCTCTTTGATGTATGTTATGGTTTGTACTAGACCCGACATAGCATATGCAGTAAGTATTGTAAGCAGGTACATGGCGAATCCTGGAAAGGCTCACTGGAAAACATTGAAGTGGATTTTAAGGTACATAAATGGGTATCTGAATAGAGTCCTAATTTATGGTGGAGCCTTGGGTGAAGATAGTAAAGCAGCAATCGAAGGATATGTCGACTCTGATTATGCAGGTTGTATGGATTCCAGAAAATCTATCTCTAGATATGTGTTCACTATGTTTAGGACAACAATCAGCTGGAAAGTAACACTTCAGAAGGTCGTTACCTTATTAACCACTGAAGCGGAGTATATTGTCCTAACTAAAGTTGTGAAGGAAGCATTGTGGCGTGAAATTTTTGCAAAGGAGCTAAAACTTCAAGGTCGAGTTATCACTGTTAAATGTGATAGTCAAAGTGCAATACACCTGTCAAAAAGTTCAGCCTATCATGAGCGAACCAAGCACATTTATGTGAGGCTGCATTTCATCAGAGGGGTAATCGAGCATGGAGAAGTCCAAGTGTTGAAGGTTTTGACAGATCATAATGCTGCTGATATGATCACCAAGACGTTGCCCAGTTGCAAGTTTTTCCACTGTATACAGTTAATAAAGCTGCATGAAGAAAGCTAGTTTCTTGATGTTATAGAGTTAGATCCAAGGTGGATATTTGTGAGATGTTGGATTGAACTCTAGTATGATCGAAGTCTGTTCGCGAGTAATGCATGTTGTAGTCGAAGTCTGTTTTAACATGCATTAGTAAATATTGCTAGGGTTGTTAGCATGTTGAATTGGGCCTTGCTTGTAAGCCCAATTGTTTAAGTTAGCTTGTATCCTAAGTTAGCTTGTAATGGGTAATTTTTAAAAAGCCCATTAGGTTAGTGTGCTATTTTATTATAAATAGGATGCTAGTTTCTCAATCTTGGTATAAGGAAAAATAGGAAGATAAAATCCTAATTTCAAGAGAGAGAGGTTATTTTGTTATTCTTGTATACTTATAATCTTGTTCTAAGAGAAAGGAAAGAATAGCAGTTTAATAACCAATCCTTGTTGTTTTCTTCTTTATTAACCCTAACCCTTGTGTGTTTCTTGCTAAGGAACCATTTATACTTTGTTTAAAGGTATCCGATTCACAATAGGTCTATTATTGAGTCTTAATTTTCCATCATATCCCTCAAAATTGCCTCATCTTCATGCAACATATTCTATTTACACTTGCATAGTAAAGCAATGTTAAAAGATTCTATGTTCCTAACTTCCAAGCTACCAACCACTTTTAGTTTGCAAATATTACTCCATTTTATCTAATTGATTTCTCTCTTATCTTCATTTCCATGCCAAAGAAATCTTTTTTGAATTTGGATAATCTCTTTGATGATTTTCTTAGGATCTTTATAGAAAGGCATGAAATAAATAGGTAAACTAGATAAGACATAATTCAACAATGTTACGCTTCCTCCTATTGATAGCCATCTACCTTTCCAAGATGAAAAAATTTTTCTTCATGTTATCAATCACTGGTCCCCAAGTTGCACACCATCTTGGATTGAACCCTACAGGAATGCCCAAGAACATGAATGTATTAGATTCTACACAACAAGATAAGAATTGAGATGCTGCCTCTAAGAAATGGTCCTCTAAATGAATGTCATATAACTTGCTTTTATAGAAGTCCACTTTTAACCCTGACATCATCTCAAATCGCCTCAAAGCTGCCTTCAAATTCCACAATTTATCTCAACTACCTTTCCATATTAGTACTGTGTCATCAGCAAATTGAAGAATCTTGTATTCAGTGTGATCATCTATTTGATTATATCACCTTCCAACAAGTTCCAAAACTTTTGAATGAAGTCAAAGTGCAGTCCATTAGTACCTAGAATTTTGTCTCCATGACAATCTCATTTGGCAGTCCTAATTTCCTCAAGATTGAAATCCTTTTCTAAAGCCACACTGTCTTCCACATTAATCTTCCTAAAATTCATCCCTTCCATGAATGGTCTATGTTCATTTGGTTCTTTAAATCTTTCCTCAAAAGTTCTCTTCACCTCCCCCTTCACACCAACCACATCCTTAAATCTACCTCCACCAAATTTAGGCATAAACACTATTGAGTTTCTTCTTCTTCTTTCCTTCAAGATTGAGTATAAAAATATGGTGTTATGATCCCTTCCCTTAACCACCTTATTCTAGATTTTTGTCTAATTAAGCTTTTCTTATGATACAAGTTTCTCTATATTTCACTAGTATCTTTCTCTTTTGTTCAACCAACTCATCCTTTCGTTGACAGGTCTTGATTTATCATTGATTTCATCAATCTCATTGAGATCCATGACTGCCTTGCCCACCTTCAAACCCAGCCAACCAAACACTGTAGCATCCCTTATAATGAATTTGATGATATCGCTCCACAACAACCTCTTTTTATCAACAAAGCACAAAGAGTAAATGTTACACAAAGAAACAAACTTTATTTTTGAATTTTGCACACACTCCTAACATATCTTACCCTGAAAAGCTAAATAAAAGTGTTATAGCTCTTTTCCTTCATAAATTGACGATGCCTCATGCATTGGCACACAATCCCTTAGCCGACCACTCAACTTCTTTATTACCCCAAAATCCTGCTAGCTCGTCATTCATGATCTAGATTTTTTATTCTTGTATGAAGACCATGTCTGGTTTGCCTCTTAAAATCGACTGAGTGAACCTTTTTCATTTAATTGCATCGATTTCACCAAGGGTTGTCAAGGGTGTCAAGTCTACTTAGGCATTCAACATGTCCCTACAAGCGAATTGCGCGCAATTGTGAACCCATGACCATTTGGAGGATGGGCCTTGGATTTGATTGGTGAAATTCGACCAATATCTTCTAAAAGTTAGAAATACATTCTAGTATGCATTGATTATTTTACAAGGTGGATCGAAGTGGTTCCTTTAGTTAATGCTGACCAAGATGCTAAAATAGAGTTTATCCAGAAACACATTTTGTATAGATTTGGATTTCCTGAGACCATTACGACGAACCAAGGGTCGGTATTCACCGGTCAAAAGATGCAAGAATTTTCCTCTGAAATGGGGATTAAGTTATTAACTTTGACGCCTTACTATGCTTAAGCAAATGGTCAGGTTGAAGCAGACAATAAGGTTGTTATTGGTTTGATTAAGAAGCATGTTGGGAAGAAACTAGAGAATTGACACAAAATGTTAGACCAAGTCTTATGGGCATGTCGAACATCTCCTAAAGAAGCAACAAGTACTACTCCATTTCGACTGACTTATGGATACGAGGTTGTACTACATGTCGAAATTTACTTGCAATTAGTTTGAATTCAAAGGCATGGTGAGATTTCATCTGACCATTATTGGAAAATGGTTTTGGATGAAATGGTCGATTTGAAAGAAGAAAGGTTGGCAGCGATGAATGTCTTGATACGACAAAAAGAGCAAGTAGACAAGGCATATAATATAAAGGTTAAAGTGAAAGCCTTTTCAACTGGAGATTATGTTTGGAAGGTCATATTGCCTATGGATCGAAGAGATAAAGCTCTAGGAAAATGGTGTCCTAATTGGGAAGGTCCATTTCAGATTGTTTAAACATTCTCGAATAATCCTTATGAGATCTGTCGCAGTGAGAATCGGATATCAAGCTATTGAATTAACTTGAATCATAAATCATAAAATATCACCACCGATCTTTAATTTATCCGAGGGAAGGGGAAAAGAAAGAATAACCCATAAATAAAATGCAAAGCAAAGAGTAAGGTCTAAAGCTAAGCAAAGAGAAATCAAAGGTACGGGGGTTGGTTATACTAAGGGAATGTATTAGCATCCTAAGCATCTGTAGTACTCTACAGGAACCTCTTGAAATATTTGTGTTTTGCTAAAATTGTTTGCTAAAGGTGAAAAGATGGGCAAAGAAAAAGGTGGAAAAAGAAAAAGGTAGCTCGCTAGGATTATCGCAATCCTAAGCCTACGTATTATGTATAGGAAATCAGAGCAATCGTAGTTCGGCAACTACGTGTGGAAAAGAAGGAAAGAGTGAAAAAAGAAAAGGTTGCTCATCAAGGATCAGAGCCTTGTGTCTACGTATTCTTAAGAGGAACTTGAGAAATCAGAGCGTCTGTAATTCGTGGAACCACGAATTGCCAGTTTCTAAGAACCAAGAACAACTAAGACAGGTAAAAAATAAATAAGGGACACGTACAATGACGATAAGTCAACATACAGTCTCTCCCCTTGGATTAGGTCAACAAGGAACATAAAACAACAAATACATGGAAGAACATCATGTAAATGGCAATCAGATAAGACATAAACATGGTACACGGAAAAGCCTCATGTATGGTCAGACAAATAAGATATCACAAAATACACATGGAAAAACATCATGGTATCAAACAACAAAAGTCAACAAAAATACACGAAAAAACATCATGTATAACAAACAAAGATACATAGCAAAGCATCGCGAGTAACAAATAACAGTCACGCGGAAGAGCATCACGACAAACAGACAGTGCACGGCAAAACATCGTGTAATAGATTAAACATACCAATAGTCATAGAATACACATGGAAAAATATCATGGTAATTAACAACAAGTAAAATCAGTAACAGACACGACAAAACATCGTGATAAATATCCACAGACAAACAACCACATACACGACAAAGCATCGTGTAAATCAAACAGAATATGCCCAAAACATAAAAATAAATCAGTCACAAATAGAATCAAGCAACAAACAGAATTATTAATCAATTTAAATATAAATATTTAACAAGATTAACTAATAATTTAATTAATCCAATTAAATACAAATATTTAAATTAATTAATAATTACAACATATATTTTTGCATTTTTAATATACTAAAACAACTTTTTATATTTACAAATATTTAACAAATGACTAGTAAAAATAATTAAAATATTTTTGATCTTCTATTTCTTTTTAAACATTATACAAAGATAAAAAGTAATTAAAACAAAAAAATTCTTAATTTTAACATATTACACAAACAACTAATAAAAATAAATAATAAGAAATTAACTAAGAATAGAATGATTAAAACACAACATTTTAAAAAACAAAACTAAAAATATATCTCTAATTAGCAACCGATCAAAATAAAGTATTAAAAATACATGATAAGATATAATAAACAAAAAGAAAAGTTGGAATGAAAAATATAGGGAATGCAACGTTACTACATGTAATATGAACATGATATAGTTAAAACAAACATCGCCACATAAAAGAATGTCACTGTTGGAAATAATAATTTATTTTCATTAATGTTGTTCCAAAAATGACAAAGTGGGTGTTATAGTTAATTGACAATAAATGCTTAGTCCCACATTGGAAGTGGAGTAAAATTAAATAGCATTTATAAGGCACTTGGAACAATGTAATTTCCAAAGGAGCCAAAGAGGATAAAGTGCCACATAGTCATATGTGGTGGTGCCAAAACTTATGTCACTTGTCTCATACAAAACACCTCTCGCCGGTGTCGCCACCGGCGACACCGGCTCCGGCTCCGGAACCGGATCCGAGGGCGTGGGCATAGAGGCGCTAGTGGCGGCTTGTAGACGGCACTTGAGCACTTAGGCACGACGCATCGGGCGGCGCCAGTGGCGCTCCGGTCGCCTCCGACGGGCGGACCGGCCTTCGGCCGGTATACTGCGAATTTATTTTAATTATCGCTCAGATTTATTCGTTGCCTAGAGTTTGATTTTTGAATTTGAATTTGAAATACATGACACTTCACGAAGTGGTGCATGACATTTTATTTGAACCATTGTGTCGCTACTGCGAAAATCGGCGCCGGCTTGACAGGAGAGTCGCCACCGTGCGTTATTTATCCCTCAGAGCGGGAAAGGAAACGCTCGAAGTAAACCTCACAAAGACGGGAAAAGGTATGGTCATCGCAACCAAAACCTGGATTCGGGAGTCGGTTACGCAAGGGGAAGGTATTAGCACCCCTCACGTCCATCGTACTCGATGGGATCCACGCTTGGTGTTTATAGGTAAAAGGGTGTGTTATCTATCTACGCTACTGGCTGGTCTGAAAAGAAAACAAAAGGACAGGACTCGACAGAACATACGGTGTTCCGGGCCTACGTATTCCCTCGTGCAATGGGAAAGTCAGAGTCAACGTAGTTCGACTGCCTACGCCTAAACGGGGAAAAGGTTGCTCGCCAGGACATCGCGTCCTGTGCCTACGTACTTCCATCTGGTATGAAAGATCAGAGCAAACGTAGTTCAGCTAACTACGGGTAAACAGGGGGCTCTCACACAGCAGTGAGAAAACAAACTGGTCTCTAAGGCTCGGGAACCTACAAATACGATCTGGTCTCAAATGCACTCGGGCAGGAGAAAAGGATAACAATTAGCCGTTAGCGGGGAAGTCTCGATCGCACAGCCGCGAGAGAACTAAAGTTAGTTGTTAGTGTGCTCTCTAGGATATCGCATCCTATGCCTACATATCTTCGTC
This sequence comes from Lathyrus sativus, assembly GCA_963859935.3. NCBI lineage: Eukaryota > Viridiplantae > Streptophyta > Magnoliopsida > Fabales > Fabaceae > Lathyrus > Lathyrus sativus. The sequence goes on from OZ012739.1 coordinate 520,037,741, forward strand.
TGGAACGAAGAATCAGAGCAGCTGTAGTTCAGCTAACTACGGGTCAAGCTACTCAAAAGCTCCTACAGAAAGGAAAGGGAAACCCTAGAACTATACCTGAGAAACAGGGGAATCTACCTACTGTTATCACACCTGGTTGACCGTCCTAATGTCTATCATAACGACTCCGCAGCGGAGAAGTCAGAGCTCCTAAGGGATCATGGTAACAGGACTAAACTACAAACAAGAGACTGCAAAGTACAGGAATACTGAAAATATGCATGAATGCAACGACTAAACGAACAAGGCGCAAAGGCCGCAAACCACAGAGGCAAGGGAGCTCAGCTCTACCAAATACCAACAAGCAAAGCCACTCAATAACAAACAAGCAGAAGGAGGACCACCTCAACTTCTCATGCACACCAAGTCTACTTCTAAGATGCACCTATTCAGAACTATCTAGATGAATACCTAAGTCTAATGCAACACAACATCATACAAGTCAAACAACCCAAAGAGACTAACCCTGAGCAGGGCCTCTAACTATAAACAAGAAACTACTCCTGGGCAAGGCCCCTAACAAACCTGAAACAATCTCCTGATCTATCTCTAAACAAAACTCTATACAGCACCCTAAGCAAAGATCTAAGCAAACTCTAATCCAAACCTTAAGCAAGAGGAAACAATCCCAGTCTCCAAGCTTCAGAACAAGCTTACCAGAGAAAGGAAGCTAAGCAGGCAAGCTCATAGTGCCTTCCTCAGGAAAGTACCGGGAGGTTACTACTCAGGAGTCATATCCTATGCGGCTCGACAACTGTGATCAGTTTACATTCCTCCTCAGGAGAAATTAAACTCACATGAAGGCTCCGGCATCACGGGATACTTGAGAAAACCTATATGCACTAAGGGAACTAAGTGAACAGACTCATAGGACCTTCCTCAGGAAAGTACTAGGAGGCTGACACTTAGGAATCGTATCCTACGTGGCTCAACAACTGTGATCAGTTTACATTCCTCCTCAGGAGAGATTAAACTCACAAGTTGGCTCCAACATCACTGGATACTTAAGAAGTCCTAGATAAACTAATGGAACTAAGTGAATAGACCCATAGGACCTTCCTCAGGAAAGTACTAGGAGACTTCCACTTAGGAATCATATCCCATGTGGCTCAACAACACGTGATCAGTTTACATCCCTCCTCAGGAGAAATTAAACTCACATGTTGGCTCCGACATCATTGGATACTTACGAAAGAGGTGAGAGGAAAGAATGAAAGTCATTCATAGTGCCTTCCTCAGGAAAGTACCATAAACTCCCTTCAAACTTCAGGATCTCGAACCTCACAAACAGACAACAAGCTCCTAGACTAAGCCTCAATCCACTGCCTCTTTGCAAGCTCCAACAGGACCTCAATCAGCTCCCACCTTCAAGAAGAACCCACAGGCCAAAAAACCACAAGAGACTATCTCTGAAGTTCAACCACAGTTGAACTTCAAAGTCAGAAGTCACCAAGACTTCTCCTATCTTCAGGCTCAGACACATCACCTCAGAACATCCTACAAAAATCTAATAAAAAATCTATGGGAAACCTACATGGCTCTAGGGTAACATACTGAAAAATCAGAACAAAATTCAACACCAGATGAAAGAACTAAAATCAGCAACACAGACATATCCACAAACCAATTTATTCAACATCAATAACAGTGAAAAAATGCAATTAAAATGAAAATGCATGATTAAGCTAATGTTTTTGCACTATAAAATTCTACACTGAATTACGAGTCTACAGAAAAAAGAACGGGATTATTTGACTAAATCTACCATTTTTTATGAATTTTCTAATGATATGCATACATTGAAAATATTAAAAAACATCAATTAAAATGGAAAATATACAAAAAATAACAAACAAAAATAAAATGTCATTTTTATTTTTATATGATTTTCTAAACACTATGATGAAATGGTAGAAAAAAGAATTATTAAAAAAATCACTTGTTTACATTTTATTATGAATTATTTAATATGCAAGGAAAATAAAAGAAATTGAAAGGAATAAAATTGAAATAAACTGGAGGGGGGTTTAAACAGCAAAGAATTCAGTTTATTCTACATTGGGCCCTGAAGGTGGGGGTGCTAAAAGCAATTAGAGCGCAGGGCCCAAGTTATCAAAAACAACTAACAAACACTGAAATGAAAAAAACGCCTGGGGGGTGCCGTTAGCAGCTTTTCTCAGTTATTTTTCATTGGGCCTACGCCCAGGGGGGTGCAGATAGCCATTAGGGCCTAAGGCCCAGCTCAATTCACTCTGATCTCACACGCCAGGGGGGTGGGGAAGTAAAACATAGGGTGTGCATCAGAAAAACACCTTTGGGCCTAAGCCCAATACGCTAACCCTAATCCAATTAGCTGCTGAACAAAACCTAATTCTTCTCCCAAACCCTAACACTGTTCATCAAACTGCTTAGCCGCTTCGTCATCTTCCTCCTCTCCCTCACCCTATCTGAAACCTTCGTATCCCTCTCAAGAAATCTCAATCAACCATCAAACACCCACCCAGCAACATGATCAAGCTAAGCCTAACTGTTCTAAATCATCATCAACCATATTATCAAGATCAAACCCAAATCCCAGCATTATACAACAAACCACGCACTAGTTAATCCCTCAAAACCCTAACCGCTCTATGAATCATTGAAGGCAACACAATCTAAAGAAGAACACGCAAGGAGTTTTAGAAAGCACACCTGGGGATATCTTGAGCGAACTGGAGCGTATTGGAGAATGAAGCCCCTTCAACGAAGATCCAAGTCGCGTACGAAGATGAAACGAAGATGAATTTGAAGGATGACGCTTGAGGATCGTGGCGAATGGAGATGGCTTAGATGAAACTCACAAAGATTTTCTGGAAAAAACCAAGGATGAAGGTTCCTGACGAATCCACAAAGCTCTCGACGATCAATGTTGAAGAACGATGATGTTCTGGGGAAGGATTGAAGAGCGATGATGGCGTTCTGGAAAAGTAGCTCTTGTAGAACGAAGGGGGTTTAAAGGTTCTGGAAATATTGCTTGAAGATTGAACGGAGGAGATCTGGGGAGAAAGAAGAAGATATGAGGATTCTGGGCAAAAAAGTAGCTCCGGCGGGTTGGACGGTGGCCGGAAGACGTTGGGGGTCACCGGCGGTGGGAAGTTACGGCTGATGCATGGCCGCCGGTGGTTTTCTGGTGAAGCTCCGGTGAATGATGGCGAGGTGACAAGTGGCGCGCATGCGCAGAGAGAGAGGGAGTGGGAGACAACTGGGGGACACGTGTGTGAGTCTGGGAGCGTCTCTGAGTGTGTGGTGGCGTGCAGAGTGTGGAACGCGTGGGCCTCTCTCTTTCCTACACGTGGCGTGAAGCATTTATACTGATGAGCTCGCTGGAAGCTTCTGGACCCTTCTGGAGGGCGCTGGATAATTCTTGGACTGATCTGGATTATTGGGCTGCGAATTGCTGGAGAGAATTTGGACAAAAATGATAACTGGGCCTCTGCACTGCTTTGGGCCCAATACGAAAATGAATAAAAAAAACCCAAAAAAAATGAAAAACTGATTAATCTCTTGATTAAAACATTAAAACCCTAATTAACTCTATAAAAATGATTAAAGCTCTAATTAATTCTATAAAAATGATTAAAAGTCTAATTAATTCTATATTATCCTAATTAAACCTAAAAATCAATTAACCTAATCAAACTCTAAAAAAAATGATTAAAAGTCTAATTAATTCTATATCAACCTAATTAAATCCAAAAATGATTAAGAACCTAATTAACTCTAAACCAACCTAATTTCTATTAAAGTTCTACCACTATTTAATATCTATTAAAATCTATTATTAATAAAAGAAAAAAAACTATATTATTTTCTATATTATCTAAAAAAAACAATCAAAACTCTACTAATCCTAATTTTTATCATTCTATTTAATATGCTAAGAAAAATTCACTAATATTCTGAAAATGATAAAAGCTATTTAAATTCTATTAAAAAAAATTCTACAAATGATTAAAATCTATTTAAAAGATTCTATAAAATTCTAAAAAGAGAATTAAACTGTTAAAAAATACAAAAACCCTATTTAAATTCCAGAAAAATCTGTAAAGCCTATTAAAAATTCACAAAAGTCTATAAAAATCCTAAAAATGCAGATGAATGCAAATGACCCCCATAAAAGAGCGCACGAGACCAGATCGAACTGAACAGAGAACCCCGGGCATCAGAATATCCCCAAAATTACTGTGCAAGCTGAAAATCACCGAGGAGCGCATAATTTCCTGAAAATAAAACCCTGGTGATCTGGACTGGATCTGCCGTATCTGATAGATGAAAATCAAGCTGTAAACTCTGATATCCTCTGTCTGTGCACAAAAATCATATATCTGAGCTGTGAATATGAATTTTAATCATGAGTCAGATAGGAGAATCGGTTGGTCAAATTTTAGGGTGCAACAGCTGCCCCTATTCAAGCGACTTGGACCTGAAGGGTTTGAAGAGCGCTCAGCCTTCAAACATTCAGAGGTACGAGACGGTTGAATACAAATAAAACCCGAAAATTTGCCAACCGCGAGCATATACTGTAAACTGCTTGGGGAATAAAGTCCAGAAAACCGAGTCCAGTTATTGCGGCACCAAACTGATTAATCATCTGATAAAGAACTCCTGATTTGAATACCCGTCGCTTGTGATACCCCATATTACAAACCCTGAGGGTTGCAACAAAACACGTGATTCTTTCACATTGCCTACTGATAGGCAGGAAGAGAAATATACCCACATCGTCCAAAGATGGACGGGAAGACACCCTGATTGAATACCCACCTCGTCTAAGGATAGACGGGAAGACAACATTATCTTCATTCGCACATCGTCTAAGGATAGACGGGATGAAGTAATCTCCATACTCACATCGTCTAAGGATAGACGGCATCATCCTGATTGATGAAACATATCAATATCCACATCGTCTAAGGGTAGACGGAATCATCCTGATTGATGAACAAATCAATATTCACATCGTCTAAGGGTAGACGGCATCATCCTGATTGATGAAACAAATCAATATTCACATCGTCTAAGGGTAGACGGAAAGGAATAATCTCCAAATTCACATCGTATACTGATAGACGGGAAGAAATAATCTTCAAATTCACACCGTCTAAGGATAGACGGAATCATCCTGATCGATGAACAAATCAATATTCACATCGTCTAAGGATAGACGGGAACAAATAATCTCCGAATTCACATCGTCTAAGGATAGACGGGACCATCCTGATCGATGAGACAAATCAATATTCACATCGTCTAAGGGTAGACGGGAAGAAATAATCTCCATATTCACATCGCCTAAGGGTAGACGGCATCATCCTGATCGATGAACGAATCAATATTCTCATCGTCTAAGGATAGACGGGAAGAAATAATCTCCGAATTCACATCGTCTAAGGATAGACGGGAACAAAGCCTGAGCGCATACTCACATCGTCTAAAGATAGACGGGAAGACACCATAACGCAATTCAACACCATCCTTTGAATTTCAGAATTCTTCTGTCTACGGGCATTGATGGAAAGATCAATCATCCTTGAAGGGGCCACATCGTCAGTGTGGACTGACGGGAAGAAAAACCACCTTTTAAAGAACCATGTCGTCAATAAGAATCAACGATCACGCAAACTGAACATTCTTCGAAGAGCCTCGCCATCAATAAGGATTGACAGTCAGAAAAGTACCTCTTGAAACGTCATCTCATCCAATAAACAGAAAGAAGACCATTATCGGAAATATCGTTTTGAAACCCCTCAACAACCAAAGATAGCCGGAGAAGGCTCGCTGGGGAAACACCTCATCATATGTATGATCTGGCAATAAGAAACCCGCTGGACAGTAACCAAAACTTCACATCGTCTACTGATAGACGGAAAGAAAAGCCACTCGCTGGAGAAACCCTATTTTGAACCTTATTGAAAATCCATCAAAACTTCACATCGTCTACTGATAAACGGGAAGGAAAGCATATCCTGGGGAAACCCCTTATTGAAGCCCCACTGTGATCACCCGTAACTTCACATCGTCTATGGATAGACGGAAAGAAAACCACATTCGTACTCAAGACGTCGGAGAAGTCCATTCATTGGAGGAACACATCGTCAATATGAATTGACGGGAAGAAAAGCTTGTCGACATCAGATGACTGCTTGATCAAAGCATAATCGTTGTATGATCTGAGATACAAATAATCTGCTGAACTGTCTGAATACTGTTGCTGGATAGATGCCCCTGAACTGATCACAGAGTAATTCACGCGCCATATGAGGCTGATAGAAAATCTGACTTATGCTTCGTATGCCCATGCATATGCTTTAATCTTTCTACAGCGTAATGCTTCATTCAGGATGGAAATGCTACGCATTTTGACGATGCAAGTATGATGCAAATATGATAATGCATGCAATATGCCAATGCAGGCTCGAGCTGCCGGAGAGGGCCAGGTACAGAACCACTTCAGCCAAATAAATGCTGAAGGCGAGGCCAACTCTGCTGGGGATAAACTGGACATCACTGCATTATCCTAGCAAAATAAATGCTGGGAGAGTGCAATCAACTCCGCTGGGAATATTGGGAACTTAACCGAACACCTCAACGAAGTAATACCCTGCTGGGGTATATAACTCCGCTGTGAAATGGCAGACGTGTTGGATATGATTGGACCCCTCTGGAGATAGCTTACCCGTGCCAATGACAAATTGGACTTTGCTGGAGAAAATAGAGGGGAGTCCTCCTGCGCGCTGATGAAGCTCGGATCTGAAAACTAATGCGCCAACACGGATGGGCTTCACAGTAATCGCAGACTTGGATTTGAGCTCTTAAGCTTATCTTACTGGGTCAGGTACAACTGACGCTGGAAAATATTCTTCCTGAATACACAGCCTTTTAGTGAAAGGGTCAAGGGATAGTAACACGACTTCCCGCAATCATCTCGGTCTCGAAAATCGACTGCATCTGCTTGAATAACCCTGAATGGCTCTGCTGATACGGAGAAGAATAATTCTTTCACTCCTGATATGCCCCGGCCTGCGGGATCTCTGTGGGGATAGTCCCTGAAAGGAAATTTGCAAATCTGAGCCCTGATGGTCTGATATAACGGGCCTCAGCGTTCTGAACTTCCAAGAGATACTTCACCTTGAATGCTTCTCGAGTAACTTCTGCGTGCTTAAGATGGTCTGCCCCTGACTGCAATGACCTTGCCCCGATTATCTGATTCAGAGTAGTACCTCCTGACTACGACGTATTCTCCGAACCTCAACCTGATTGCCCCAGAATAACTGACTTCGAAAAGCTGACCTGACTGGGGATCACAATAAAAGCTTGCCCCTGCTCTTGGATCATTCGGGCGTTCTACATTCTATCTTGACCATACTTTCCATTGTAGGAAGCTTTTCTGCTGACAAGCGCTTACTTGCAAGTAAAACAAGTTGTTCTGCATAAAAGATGTATTAATGCAACACATATGACAGCCTTGACATCCAATCTGTTCACTGGGAAAAAGAAACAGTTTACGACGTATAATGCACAAAACATTTATCAACATCAGTATCAACATGGCAAGAGGAACCTTTTTAGGAGTCAGAATCGACGCGACCTTTACCGGTGTATGCTTTCGAAACAACCTGCTTCAATTAGGACTTTTGGAGGTTGTAACGTGGTCAGGTTCATGGTTTTGAAAGGAAGGATAAAGGCTCAAAGTTTATTTTAACCCACCCGTTCTCCTTGATGTTCTCCCATCCTACGTTCAACTAATTTGACCTTAGCGCTCACCTCTCGGAGGTTGAAAGATAGGAGTGATAGTTCAAGAAACTTTTGGATTTTGGAGTGACAGCCACTCGTTTTTCGTCTTTGACACTTGAGGTCATACGACTCGTATTTCCATCGAGGATTTTTCTTTTGATCCTTTTCATCTTTTTCTTTTCATATCCCTAACTTTTGCCTGGACTGACTCCTTTTGAGTTTCTTTTGATTTTGGTTTAAGTCCAGCGGGATGCCCTCATTTTTTGCCTAAGTCATTTGTTTTGAAGTTTTCTCGACTTAGCGGGCTTTTGATTCTTTTTTCATTTTTCCTTTCGAACAAGTCGTGTGACACTGGTTGCCTGACTCTTTGGGAAACGATGTGGCCGTCACACTCTTGATTGAACCATTGTGGTCTTTTAGGCACGACCTCTAGGGGTGTGATTGATCCTTGAACGGACACTCCTTTTGCAATTTGGACGCTCGGTCAAATTAGCTAACACCTACCCTGCCCCAGGTTATGATTGAGGGTTTTTCGTTTGCAGAAAGAAACTCCTACTACAAGGCTCAAAGGGGTTGACAAGGGATTATCTTCCTTATATCTCCGGTGTTTAGGGATTTGAAACAATGCCTGTACATCATCAACAGGTTCTATTTCAAAAGCATACAATATCGGTAGTTGCATGTCGGTCATTTTCGTCATCCTCCCCAAATTCTTCTTAACCAAGTGTTGGACATTTGTAAAAAACAGTTAGTGAACACGAATGGATTTAATCAAAACCATGCATATTTATTTCATTATCATCAATTGAAATGAAAACAACAAGTTTTACAAACAAGCTTACGAATTCAAACAGGAAAGCAACTACAAATGTAAAGAAATGACAAGCTAAAACAAAGAAAAATGCTGGCTTCCGAGAACCGGGCTTTTGCATCCGCCCTGCTGCTGAACCAGCTATCTTCGCAATCAGTTATTAGAGACAATTTGATGCTGTCCTGATCTGCTTTCAACGACCCAGCCAAATTATAGAGCCCTTCCTCCTTCATTCAGATGACCCTAGGACCTCTTGGCCCGAAGCTGATTGCTGCACTGTCAAGCAAATCCTGCACTTGGTGCTTAAAAGCATGGCAACCTTCTATATCGTGACCCGGGGCTCCAGAATGAAACTCACAGTGCTTGCTTGCATCGTAGCCGAACGGGGGAGTTCCCGTTATTGGTGCCAGAGTTCTTTTCTCTACCAGATTCAATCCCAACAATGTCTGCAAGAGCTCAGCATATGTTGAGGGAGGCTTCTCAAACACTCTTCTCGGTTTACTACCCTGGAATCTTCGTTGAGCCTGCTGTGCCCCCTGCTGCGGCTGCTGCTGCCGGTATCGGGTTGACTCTTGAACACCCTTTGTATCAAATGCAACATTGGTTTCTTGATCTTCAAAGTATTGATTAACGCTCTCCTTATGCTTAACCATTTTCTTTCTTAGATCTGCCCCAGGAATAGGCAACAGTTGTGGGCCTGGAGATTCTGACACCATGGAGTCCAGGATACGCTTCTGACCCACTGCAGCTTTAGAAACATCTGTCATCTTAGCGTCGATCGGGACAGGAGCAATGTGCACTGCTACGCCGCCCGGCGTGAATTCAATATCGTGCGAGTCAATCAGGTCTTGAACATTGTGCTTAAAAGCATGACAACCCTCGATGTCATGTCCGAATGCCCCAGAATGAAATTCACATTGCTTATTGGCATCGTACCCATGAGGAAACACTCTCGTTGGTGGTGTCAACGTTCTTTTCTCAACCAGATTAAACCTCAATAAGGTCTGCAAGAGCTCAGCATAGGTCATAGGTGGTGCCTCAAACATTCTCTTTGGCTTCCCTTCCTGGATCCTCTGTTGAGCCGGATGTATCTTCTGTTGCTGCTGCTCAGGTTCCACATGCACAGGTGGCGCGAGCTTCTTCATTGCGACTTCAAATAGCTGATCGCCTTCTTTTCTAAGCACATTCTTGACTACCTCCATGATCAAGCTCATTTGGGTCTTCAGCTGACTGTTCTCCTCCTTGAGAATCTTCTGCTCCAGACGCATCTCTTGCATGTCTCTCATCATCTGCCCCAGCTGGCTTCGGACTTCAATCAATTCAAACTGATTCTGTTCCATATCTCTGAAGGAGTTCCTGCAATAAACTGGATGATGATGAAATAAGGCCCACGGTTCTGATATACCTGCTAAATGATAATGCAGCGTAGCAAGCAAACACATATTCACAACGAGATAAAGAGAAACTCAAGCTATAAGCACACAGACAAACATCTCCCACATATGTACACCCAACAAAATCAGCAGGTGAGCACAAATAAGTATGAATATAACGACCCCAGCCAACAATCCTGGTGGTGGTCGGCAAATACTAGTGCACAAAAGCTAAACGGATTAAGCAAAGAAGACAGATGCGACACCCGGCACAGAAACCTCTAGAGACTTCTCCCATATTCAACTGAACTTTCTGATTGACAATCTTCAGAGCACACACTTCCTGTGGAGTCTTCCATGACATTAACTGACGAACCCCCACAACTGGAAGATGGAAAATCATTAATCTGAACACAACCCTGAGGCGTGATGCAAATACGGTCAGAGTCTAACAGATCCTGAATCTGACTTCTAAGCACCTTACAATCATTCGTTGAATGCCCCTGTGCCCCAACATGGTACTCACAGCGGGCGCTGGCATCAAAACCTGGAGGATACGGTGGAATCACCGGCTTAGTCTCTTTCGGCACTATCAATCCACTTTTGACCAGATCTGGCAACAACTGACTGTACGACACTGGTAGCTGAGTAAACTGCCTTTCAGGTTTCCTTGGTCTTCGTGGGGCATGCTGACGCGATCGGCGATAGGATGATCGTTGACTTGAGGTGTCTGAAAACTGATCCTGAGATGCTAGAGATTCTGAGGTGACGTCAGTTCCTACTTCCCACTCTTCTTGAGAACTGACAACTGACTCAATCTTATCAACTGGGACGTAAGGAACACCTCGAAACTTTCCACTCCTGAGTCCTCTCTCAACAATCTCTCCCAGCCTCATCAGGCCCACAAAGTTTGTGCAACTGAACAATTTGTCAAAATAATGGCCTTTCAGAGTACCCAAGAAGATGTCAACCAGTTCTCTTTCCGGAAGCGGTGGTCGAACACTAGCAGCCAATTCCTTCCATCTTCGCAAATACGCTCTGAATGATTCATTCTCCGCCTGAGATAACTCTTGCAGATCTACGAGACTAGGAGTCAAATCCAGGTTGTAATCGTACTGCTTCATGAAAGCTCTGGCTAAATCCACCCACGATCGAATCTGATTACTTTCCAATTGCACATACCATCTCAACGATGCCCTAGTCAGGCTATACTGGAAGCAATGGATCATCAATTTGTCATTTCGCACAAACGAAGTCATCCTTCGACAGAACATCATCAAATGCAGCTTCGGACAGCTATCTCCTGTGTATTTTTCAAATTCCGGCACTTTGAACTTGTACGGCAACACGAGGTCAGGGACCAAGCACATGGCTACAGCATCCAGGTTAACGGCATCTTTCGCTTCCAAGGCTTTCATTTGCTCTTCCAACACTCGGACTCTTCTACCATCGTCAAGAGCTCTTGGATCTACTAACCCGGTCACTGGAATATCTCTCCGGTAACTCATCACAGGGAAAGCAACACATTGATTGTTAACCGGAGGATAGCGTTCATTTCGGGCAACAAACTGCTCATGCTGATCTCGATTCTCAACAGTTGGCTGTACAACTTGGTCTGCAGTGAGATTGTTCGCTTGCGGGAAGCCTTCCATAGAATCATACTGATGGTTGGGCGCCGTGGCGAACCTTGCCAAAGTGTTAGGAGCCTGGAAATTGCCTTCAGACATAGCCACCAATTACCTGTAACCGACTATGCTGCTTGATTCTGCTCAAATCCGCTTCAGCCCCTTGGTTGTCTTCAACACTCCACTCTTGCCTCAAACAATTCCCCGAGAATCACTTTCTGGTGAAAACAAAGGCTGGATAAGTGCTCTGACCTGCTAGAGAAATGCTATGCAGTATGATTTATGCAAACAGGAATACAAAAATGCTAACGTGCATGTGTGCATTGGAGATATTTCCCCTCCAATTCCAGTGTCAGTGGTAGCAAGACGAGATAAACCGTAAAGACAATATTTGGAAAAACCCTCATATATTGATTAGAATAACAGTCTTGTCAAGAAGTTACACAACTAGGCTCCATACAACTGATATGACAAAGAGGATCCCAGCCAACATGCCTGGTGGTGATCTCAACATACGGAATACAAGAGAAAAATCAAGTACGGGTACGGTTGCGGAAGTCCTCGACCATCTTCTTTGTCTCTGCATGATCTGGTTGATAAATCAAACCTTCTATCAGCCGATCCCTCTTCCTGACCGTCCCCTGGATGTCTCTGACAAAGTCTTCCCAAGCCTTATCATTGGCACCGCCCCCAGGTTTGGGTCTCTTGGCATCTGCTCTATGCTGGAAATCTTCCACATTCTTCATGGCATCTGTCAACTTGCGCTCGGCCTCGTATCGGCGACAGGCTTCTTTTTCAAGCTCCTCAGTCTTCACTTTGACCTGCTCTTCTAACTGAGCAATCTGTGTCTTCAGCTCTTCTTCTCGCTCCTTGCGCTTGGTCATAGTGAGATCCCAGTGTTCTCTGAACTTGGCTAGCTTTGTGTAGGCCCTTTCCAACTCTTGCTTCTTAGTGGTCAACACACTACTAACTGAGTCTACATCTAACTCCAGACGCTTCTTGGTTTCAGTCAATTCCAATAGCGTAGTCTTCAGATGTTTCAGAGTTTCAGCCTGTTGCTTAGAAACATATCCTGTTTCAATCTTTTCATGCCGAAGCTGGGCATTCTCCTGCTCTAAAGCCTCTTTAGCCCTGGCTAGCTCTTCTTTCTCCGCCATCAGCTGCCTGAATACCTGTATATCCACTGTGGTAGGCTCCTCTACCGGAGCAGGATGCAATGGCTGAACCGCTGGATACGGCATAAGGAATTTCACAGCTCGCTCACGAATCCATTCTACATATGGGCTAGGAACTCGAGTATCCCCTCTGCTACCTGAAAGCTTCCCTCTCTTGTGCAAGTTTTTCCAGGCTTTCTCAAGTTTGGTCAGCATCTCTTTCCCTATTGCCCCAGTGAGATACAGAGATTCCTGTATCTCCTCGGGCTTTGGCGCTCCTTGAGGTATATACCCAAATTGCTTGATCAATAAGGAAGGGTTATAGTTGACACAACCTTTCCTTCCTATTAACGGAACATTCGGGAATCCTTCGCCTTTGAGTATGACTTCAGCTCCAAATACCTCTTTATTGACCCATACCACATTCTCAGCAGTCAATCCCATTAAGCGCTCGGGCCATCCTAGAGAATTGATAGAGGTAACAAAAGGGCCTGACTTAGGCATATGACTGGTGAACCACCTGCATAGGAGAGGTACACAGCAAGACACATTCCTTCCTCGCCGCTTTTCATTCTGGTAGTGAGTTGAATGGTGGATATCTCCCAGCAAAGTAGGAACTGGGTTCTTCGCAGCCAAAATATAGAAGGCATCAGAATCAACAAAATCAGGAATGTTCGGGAACAACACGATGCCATACACACATACAGCAAGGATGACGTCAAAAACATCCCAGCTACCCTTCTGGGCATATTCTCGAGCCTTCTCCACCAAGACATCCAACGGAAATCCCCATACGTCTCCTCTTCTGATCATCTTCCCAGACAGCTCAGACTCTTTCAAGCACAGGATGGCAGAAAGCTCAGCCAGCTTAGGCTCAGCGTCCGTACGATAAAAAGGCATCTGCTCACGGATCGGTATATCCAGAAGTGCAGAGTACTCCTCCAGGGTAGGAGCCAAAACGAAGTCGGGAAATACAAAACACCTGAGCTCCGCGTCGTAACACTGTAACAAAGTATAGATGCCGCTGGTCTCGTAGGCAGATGGCTGATACACGTAGGTCAGAATCCTCCCATATCTCTTTCTGAAGTCACCCATTCCCCTCTTCTTAGCAATAGCAATCAACTCTAACAATAGACTGATATTCGGCGACGGAAACTTATAGGGCAATACTCTCTTCAGGTTTTCCATGTCTTGCTAGGAACAAACACCAGAACTGGAAGGGAAAATATGTACCTGCAATACACACACGTTAGTTGAATGCAGATGGTAATGCAATGATGCAATATGATAAATAATGCAATCTGCGAACACAGGGGCTATGCTGTAGCCTGAAGAGGAATATCTCTGTGATCAAGAACAGAAAACCAACACGGTCACCAGAATCTCATGCCACTAACTATCATCTGATACTCAAAATATCAATCCCCTGGTAAGAAAACCATCTGAACCTCTGTATCTGACGAGAATACCATCTGATAATAGCCTCAACCTCAGATAAGAAACCCATCTGACCCAGACAACACACCTGGAGATGAATCAAGAACACCATCTGACAAAGGTACTGAATCATGGTTTCTGAAGGCCAGCTTTCCTGCAATAACCCAGTCCCTCTCACAGGTAGGATAGACCTAATCCACGGACAAAGGTACGGCATCCTATGCGGTCATCAGCGTCACAGACTTTCATGAATGACGATACGATTCCCAGAAGGAGTGGCATCATCAAATCATGAAGAGGCATCACTTAGCTGACTTCCAAATGATCGGTCCCCAGAGTCGACAACCCTCACGTCTGGACTCCCCTTAGATCCTCAGGACCGGAAAGGAGCGCCTCTGCAAGAATCTCGTCTGAGCGCAGATTTTCGTAGGGAACTGTGCCTGCTCAGCAGACAGGTTCGTCTACTACTTCTCCGCAACTATATCTAGGTGTGTACTCAAGCCCAGGTCCGGCTTTTCACTCACAGTAACATCCCTTTGCCCACAGCAATAATCATAATAATATAATGCTGGAAAATAAATGCGGAAAGGTAAAGGTACAGAAAAGTAAAGTGCAGAAAAGTAAAACACAATATGCACAACACCCAACAAATAAACACCTAAGCGCTAGGATTGACTCGCGTAGGGGATGGGAAACGGTCCCAGCATAAGGGATGGGAAAAGTCCCTATATGCAATGTCCCCAGCAGAGTCGCCAGCTGTCGCTACTGCGAAAATCGGCGCCGGCTTGACAGGAGAGTCGCCACCGTGCGTTATTTATCCCTCAGAGCGGGAAAGGAAACGCTCGAAGTAAACCTCGCAAAGACGGGAAAAGGTATGGTCATCGCAACCAAAACCTGGATTCGGGAGTCGGTTACGCAAGGGGAAGGTATTAGCACCCCTCACGTCCATCGTACTCGATGGGATCCACGCTTGGTGTTTATAGGTAAAAGGGTGTGTTATCTATCTACGCTACTGGCTGGTCTGAAAAGAAAACAAAAGGACAGGACTCGACAGAACATACGGTGTTCCGGGCCTACGTATTCCCTCGTGCAATGGGAAAGTCAGAGTCAACGTAGTTCGACTGCCTACGCCTAAACGGGGAAAAGGTTGCTCGCCAGGACATCGCGTCCTGTGCCTACGTACTTCCATCTGGTATGAAAGATCAGAGCAAACGTAGTTCAGCTAACTACGGGTAAACAGGGGGCTCTCACACAGCAGTGAGAAAACAAACTGGTCTCTAAGGCTCGGGAACCTACAAATACGATCTGGTCTCAAATGCACTCGGGCAGGAGAAAAGGATAACAATTAGCCGTTAGCGGGGAAGTCTCGATCGCACAGCCGCGAGAGAACTAAAGTTAGTTGTTAGTGTGCTCGCTAGGATATCGCATCCTATGCCTACATATCTTCGTCTGGAACGAAGAATCAGAGCAGCTGTAGTTCAGCTAACTACGGGTCAAGCTACTCAAAAGCTCCTACAGAAAGGAAAGGGAAACCCTAGAACTATACCTGAGAAATAGGGGAATCTACCTACTGTTATCACACCTGGTTGACCGTCCTAATGTCTATCATAACGACTCCGCAGCGGAGAAGTCAGAGCTCCTAAGGGATCATGGTAACAGGACTAAACTACAAACAAGAGACTGCAAAGTACAGGAATACTGAAAATATGCATGAATGCAACGACTAAACGAACAAGGCGCAAAGGCCGCAAACCACAGAGGCAAGGGAGCTCAGCTCTACCAAATACCAACAAGCAAAGCCACTCAATAACAAACAAGCAGAAGGAGGACCACCTCAACTTCTCATGCACACCAAGTCTACTTCTAAGATGCACCTATTCAGAACTATCTAGATGAATACCTAAGTCTAATGCAACACAACATCATACAAGTCAAACAACCCAAAGAGACTAACCCTGAGCAGGGCCTCTAACTATAAACAAGAAACTACTCCTGGGCAAGGCCCCTAACAAACCTGAAACAATCTCCTGATCTATCTCTAAACAAAACTCTATACAGCACCCTAAGCAAAGATCTAAGCAAACTCTAATCCAAACCTTAAGCAAGAGGAAACAATCCCAGTCTCCAAGCTTCAGAACAAGCTTACCAGAGAAAGGAAGCTAAGCAGGCAAGCTCATAGTGCCTTCCTCAGGAAAGTACCGGGAGGTTACTACTCAGGAGTCATATCCTATGCGGCTCGACAACTGTGATCAGTTTACATTCCTCCTCAGGAGAAATTAAACTCACATGAAGGCTCCGGCATCACGGGATACTTGAGAAAACCTATATGCACTAAGGGAACTAAGTGAACAGACTCATAGGACCTTCCTCAGGAAAGTACTAGGAGGCTGACACTTAGGAATCGTATCCTACGTGGCTCAACAACTGTGATCAGTTTACATTCCTCCTCAGGAGAGATTAAACTCACAAGTTGGCTCCAACATCACTGGATACTTAAGAAGTCCTAGATAAACTAATGGAACTAAGTGAATAGACCCATAGGACCTTCCTCAGGAAAGTACTAGGAGACTTCCACTTAGGAATCATATCCCATGTGGCTCAACAACACGTGATCAGTTTACATCCCTCCTCAGGAGAAATTAAACTCACATGTTGGCTCCGACATCATTGGATACTTACGAAAGAGGTGAGAGGAAAGAATGAAAGTCATTCATAGTGCCTTCCTCAGGAAAGTACCATAAACTCCCTTCAAACTTCAGGATCTCGAACCTCACAAACAGACAACAAGCTCCTAGACTAAGCCTCAATCCACTGCCTCTTTGCAAGCTCCAACAGGACCTCAATCAGCTCCCACCTTCAAGAAGAACCCACAGGCCAAAAAACCACAAGAGACTATCTCTGAAGTTCAACCACAGTTGAACTTCAAAGTCAGAAGTCACCAAGACTTCTCCTATCTTCAGGCTCAGACACATCACCTCAGAACATCCTACAAAAATCTAATAAAAAATCTATGGGAAACCTACATGGCTCTAGGGTAACATACTGAAAAATCAGAACAAAATTCAACACCAGATGAAAGAACTAAAATCAGCAACACAGACATATCCACAAACCAATTTATTCAACATCAATAACAGTGAAAAAATGCAATTAAAATGAAAATGCATGATTAAGCTAATGTTTTTGCACTATAAAATTCTACACTGAATTACGAGTCTACAGAAAAAAGAACGGGATTATTTGACTAAATCTACCATTTTTTATGAATTTTCTAATGATATGCATACATTGAAAATATTAAAAAACATCAATTAAAATGGAAAATATACAAAAAATAACAAACAAAAATAAAATGTCATTTTTATTTTTATATGATTTTCTAAACACTATGATGAAATGGTAGAAAAAATAATTATTAAAAAAATCACTTGTTTACATTTTATTATGAATTATTTAATATGCAAGGAAAATAAAAGAAATTGAAAGGAATAAAATTGAAATAAACTGGAGGGGGGTTTAAACAGCAAAGAATTCAGTTTATTCTACATTGGGCCCTGAAGGTGGGGGTGCTAAAAGCAATTAGAGCGCAGGGCCCAAGTTATCAAAAACAACTAACAAACACTGAAATGAAAAAAACGCCTGGGGGGTGCCGTTAGCAGCTTTTCTCAGTTATTTTTCATTGGGCCTACGCCCAGGGGGTGCAGATAGCCATTAGGGCCTAAGGCCCAGCTCAATTCACTCTGATCTCACACGCCAGGGGGTGGGGAAGTAAAACATAGGGTGTGCATCAGAAAAACACCTTTGGGCCTAAGCCCAATACGCTAACCCTAATCCAATTAGCTGCTGAACAAAACCTAATTCTTCTCCCAAACCCTAACACTGTTCATCAAACTGCTTAGCCGCTTCGTCATCTTCCTCCTCTCCCTCACCCTATCTGAAACCTTCGTATCCCTCTCAAGAAATCTCAATCAACCATCAAACACCCACCCAGCAACATGATCAAGCTAAGCCTAACTGTTCTAAATCATCATCAACCATATTATCAAGATCAAACCCAAATCCCAGCATTATACAACAAACCACGCACTAGTTAATCCCTCAAAACCCTAACCGCTCTATGAATCATTGAAGGCAACACAATCTAAAGAAGAACACGCAAGGAGTTTTAGAAAGCACACCTGGGGATATCTTGAGCGAACTGGAGCGTATTGGAGAATGAAGCCCCTTCAACGAAGATCCAAGTCACGTACGAAGATGAAACGAAGATGAATTTGAAGGATGACGCTTGAGGATCGTGGCGAATGGAGATGGCTTAGATGAAACTCACAAAGATTTTCTGGAAAAAACCAAGGATGAAGGTTCCTGACGAATCCACAAAGCTCTCGACGATCAATGTTGAAGAACGATGATGTTCTGGGGAAGGATTGAAGAGCGATGATGGCGTTCTGGAAAAGTAGCTCTTGTAGAACGAAGGGGGTTTGAAGGTTCTGGAAATATTGCTTGAAGATTGAACGGAGGAGATCTGGGGAGAAAGAAGAAGATATGAGGATTCTGGGCAAAAAAGTAGCTCCGGCGGGTTGGACGGTGGCCGGAAGACGTTGGGGGTCACCGGCGGTGGGAAGTTACGGCTGATGCATGGCCGCCGGTGGTTTTCTGGTGAAGCTCCGGTGAATGATGGCGAGGTGACAAGTGGCGCGCATGCGCAGAGAGAGAGGGAGTGGGAGACAACTGGGGGACACGTGTGTGAGTCTGGGAGCGTCTCTGAGTGTGTGGTGGCGTGCAGAGTGTGGAACGCGTGGGCCTCTCTCTTTCCTACACGTGGCGTGAAGCATTTATACTGATGAGCTCGCTGGAAGCTTCTGGACCCTTCTGGAGGGCGCTGGATAATTCTTGGACTGATCTGGATTATTGGGCTGCGAATTGCTGGAGAGAATTTGGACAAAAATGATAACTGGGCCTCTGCACTGCTTTGGGCCCAATACGAAAATGAATAAAAAAACCCCAAAAAAAATGAAAAACTGATTAATCTCTTGATTAAAACATTAAAACCCTAATTAACTCTATAAAAATGATTAAAGCTCTAATTAATTCTATAAAAATGATTAAAAGTATAATTAATTCTATATTATCCTAATTAAACCTAAAAATCAATTAACCTAATCAAACTCTAAAAAAATGATTAAAAGTCTAATTAATTCTATATCAACCTAATTAAATCCAAAAATGATTAAGAACCTAATTAACTCTAAACCAACCTAATTTCTATTAAAGTTCTACCACTATTTAATATCTATTAAAATCTATTATTAATAAAAGAAAAAAAACTATATTATTTTCTATATTATCTAAAAAAAACAATCAAAACTCTACTAATCCTAATTTTTATCATTCTATTTAATATGCTAAGAAAAATTCACTAATATTCTGAAAATGATAAAAGCTATTTAAATTCTATTAAAAAAAATTCTACAAATGATTAAAATCTATTTAAAAGATTCTATAAAATTCTAAAAAGAGAATTAAACTGTTAAAAAATACAAAAACCCTATTTAAATTCCAGAAAAATCTGTAAAGCCTATTAAAAATTCACAAAAGTCTATAAAAATCCTAAAAATGCAGATGAATGCAAATGACCCCCATAAAAGAGCGCACGAGACCAGATCGAACTGAACAGAGAACCCCGGGCATCAGAATATCCCCAAAATTACTGTGCAAGCTGAAAATCACCGAGGAGCGCATAATTTCCTGAAAATAAAACCCTGGTGATCTGGACTGGATCTGCCGTATCTGATAGATGAAAATCAAGCTGTAAACTCTGATATCCTCTGTCTGTGCACAAAAATCATATATCTGAGCTGTGAATATGAATTTTAATCATGAGTCAGATAGGAGAATCGGTTGGTCAAATTTTAGGGTGCAACACATTGCAAATGCTCATTAGAGAGTGTGTTTATGAAGAATTGCAAACTTCTGAAAAGACACATGCATGGCTATAAATATATGCTTGATAATTCGAAATCAAATACTCCAAAATCTGATATCCTCTTCCATATAATTCCAACGTTTTCTTTGCATTCGAAACTTCACCAGTCTTGTGCAGTTTCGAGAAAAAGGCTGACTTATCCTGGGTATTCAGGCCGTTCCAACTCTAAGACAATTTGAGAGTGTGCTTGAAATACTTTTAAGGAAAGTGATTTCGTTCACGATTCAGTCTGGATCCATTCGACATTGAAGGATTATCTAACAATCTTAAAAGTATTTGTATCATGGATTCTGACGCTTCTGTTTCAAGCATCAAGGTTATGAATCAGGATCTTGTCAAATTGGATCGCTTCGATGGAAACAACTTTACCAGATGGCAAGACAAGATGACATTCCTGCTTACTGCACTCAAGGTTCACTACGTCTTGGATCCCGATCTGACACCAATTCCAGAACCAACTGAAGATGATTCTGACGAACTAAAGAAGAAGCGCATGCTGCGAAGGGAGGACGAATTACTATGCCGTGGACATATTCTGAACACGCTGTCTGACCGCCTATACGACCTATACACAGACAATCCGTCCGCTAGAGACATATGGAATTCACTGGAGTTTAAATTCAAAGCCGAAGAAGAAGGTACGAAGAAGTTCTTAATTTCTAAATACTTTGATTTTAAATTTATAGATTCCAAGCCCATACTTCCTCAAGTGCACGAATTGCAAGTCCTGGTGAACAAAATCAAAGCGGTGAAAATAGACATTCCTGAAACCTTTCAAGTTGGTGCAATCATTGCTAAGTTACCAAGCTCGTGGAAAGGCTATAAAAAGAAACTGTTGCACAGTTCTGATGACTTTTCCTTGGAGAAAATCCAGAAGCATCTTCGAATCGAGGAGGAATCGAAGGAGAGGGAAAAATCAGAATCTGCGGGTCTTTCCAAAGCCAATGCTGTGACCAGAAAGGAAAAGAAAAAACATAATGTCAAGAAAAGTCACATCGCACCAAAAAGGGAACATACCAAGTTCAAGAACTTTGGTGTTCCAAAGGGTCCGAAAAATGGATGCTTTGTATGTGGAAAACCTGGACATTATGCTCGAGATTGCAGGCAAAATAAATCAAAAAAGGAGATCAATGCAGTGAATGCTAATGATGATATAATTGCTACTGTAAGCGAAATTCTGGCAATCAAAGGCAAAGTCCAAGGCTGGTGGTATGATACATGTGCCACGGTTCATGTCTCATATGACAGGGCTGCATTCAAAATATATTCTGAGGCAAATGATGAACAAGAAGTACAAATGGGAAATGAAGTACGATCCAAAGTTGTTGGAACCGGAACGGTCGAATTCAACTTCACTTCTGGAAAGAAAGTTACTCTTGTTAATGTGCTTCATGTCCCAGACATGAATAGGAATCTTGTTAGTGGGGATTTATTGGGAAAACCGGGTATTAAATCTGTGTATGAATCGGGAAAACTTATTTTGACCCGTAATGGTGTGTTTGTTGGAAAAGGATATTCCGCTGAAGGAATGATCAAACTATGTATTACTGATAACATGATTAATGAAATTTCTAATTCTGCTTACATGCTTGATTCAGTTACTTTATGGCACAATAGACTAGCACATATTGGTATTAGTTCAACGAAGAGACTAATTAAACTTGGCTTGATATCATGTAATATCAAAGATTTCAATAAATGTGAATTATGTGTTAAATCAAAAATGATTAAGAAACCTTTCAAAAGTGTTGAAAGAAATACAAATCTGCTTGATCTTGTGCATTCAGATTTGTGCGAATTTAATGGCATGTTGACCCGTGGGGGAAATAGATATTTCATTACATTTATTGATGATTGTTCTAGATACACTTATGTATATCTCTTAAAGCATAAAGATGAGGCTTTTAATGCCTTTAAGAGTTACAAAGCAGAAGTGGAAAATCAATTAAGTAGAAGTATAAAAGTCCTTAGGAGTGATAGGGGCGGTGAATACTTTTCTACTGAATTTGATGCATTTTGTGAAGAACACGGTATAATACATGAATGTTCGGCACCTAGAACACCACAACAAAATGGCATAGCAGAAAGAAAGAATCGAACATATCAAGAAATGATGAATGCCATGTTATTGCATTCCAAACTACCTTTCAATTTGTGGGGCGAAGCTTTATTATCCGCTTGTCACATAATAAATAGAATTCCCTTAAAGAAAAGTGGAATTTCTCCATATGAGGTATGGAAGGGCATGACACTAAATATTGGCTATTTTAAGGTGTGGGGGTGTGTGGCATATTACAAAAACATGGATCCTAAGAGAACCAAGTTGGGTCCTCGAGGGATAAGATGTGCATTTGTAGGATATGCACAAAATAGCAAAGCATATAGACTTTTAAATTTAGAGTCTAATATTATTGTTGAATCCCGGGATGTAGAATTCTTTGAAAAACTTATAACTAAGGATAAAGAATCAGAGTCGGCCATAAATAAAGAATCTTGTGAAAAAGACTCTTCTCGGATTGTAGAAATACAACCTGAAGGCACATCTCGAATAAATGAACCACGAACCGAACCTAGGATAAGCAAAAGAGTCCGGAAAATAAAGAACCTAGGACCAGACGAAATTGATTCTCAATCCATTTCATTTTATCTGGTTGAAGGAAATAGTACAAATTTTATTAAAAGCATTCCGGTAATTCTTCAAGTAGGGGAAGATCCTAAAACTTATAAGGAAGCAATAGCTTCTAGAGACTCCTCTTTTTGGAAAGATGTTATCCGAGATGAAATGGATTCAATTATGTCCAACCACACTTGGGAACTTGTTGATTTACCAAAGGGATCAAGACCCATTGGATGCAAGTGGGTGTTTAAAAAGAAATATCATAGTGATGGTACATTAAACACTTATAAAGCAAGATTAGTGGCAAAAGGATTTAGACAAAAGGAAGGTATAGATTATTTTGACACTTATGCACCTGTAGCAAGAACAACCACTATAAGGTTGTTATTTGCTTTAGCATCTTTAAATGATCTGATTGTTCATCAAATGGATGTTAAAACAGCATTCCTAAACGGAGACCTCGATGAGGAAATCTACATGGAACAACCAGAAGGACACGTCCTTCCTGGAAATGAACAGAAGGTGTGCAAACTTGTCAAATCTCTATATGGCTTAAAACAAGCACCAAAACAATGGCATCAAAAGTTTGACTCTACGATAATGTCAAATGGATTTATTCCTAATTCTTGTGACAAGTGTTTATATACAAAAGTGTATAATAACACTGTAATATTTTTGTGTCTTTATGTTGATGACATGCTAATAATTAGCAATAAACTTAATGGAATTTTAGAAACAAAAAGGTTTCTAACTTCCACTTTCAAGATGAAAGATCTTGGGCTTGTTGACACAATTTTAGGAATAAAAGTTAAGCAAAATAGTGGGGGTTATGAACTTAATCAAACACATTATATTGAGAAAATGCTTGATAAGTTCAAACACCTGAAGTTCAAAGAAGTAACTACTCCATTTGATCATGTAATCAAACTTGAAAAGAATGATGGAAGAGCAGTGGCTCAATTAGAATATGCAAGTGCGATCGGATGTCTTATGTACTTAATGCAATGTACTAGACCCGATATATCATTTGCAGTTAGTAAAATGAGTAGATTTACTAGTAATCCAAGTAATGAACATTGGAAGGCAATCACGAGGATATTTGGTTATTTGTTGAAAACCAAAGATCTTGGCCTTCATTATGGTAGGTTTCTTGCTATATTAGAAGGATATACCGATGCCAGTTGGATCTCTAACGTGGGAGATCACAAATCTACAACTGGGTGGATATTTACACTAGCTGGAGGAGCAATTTCTTGGAAGAGCAAGAAACAAACATGCATTACTCTTTCGACCATGGAATCAGAGTTCGTGGCTCTCGCTTCCGCTAGTCAAGAGGCAGAGTGGTTGAGGGATCTTCTTTTGGAAGTTCCATTGGCTAAAGATAATGTTTCAAAGGTGATGATACACTGCGATAGTCAGGCCACTTTGGCAAGAGCATTTAGCGAAGTGTATAATGGAAAGTCCAGGCATATAGGACTTAGACATTCGTTCGTGAGAAAACTGA
Organism: Lathyrus sativus; assembly: GCA_963859935.3. Lineage (NCBI taxonomy): Eukaryota > Viridiplantae > Streptophyta > Magnoliopsida > Fabales > Fabaceae > Lathyrus > Lathyrus sativus. Next base: position 520,062,057 of record OZ012739.1, read on the forward strand.
TTAAGGATGGAATCATTTCACTTACGTATGTACGGACAAGCTATAATTTGGCTGATCCGTTTACTAAGCCACTGGCCAGAGACTTAGTAAGAACAACCTCGAGAGGTATGGGGTTGAAACTCCTTGAGTAAGAGTTCCGACAACGGCGGCAACCCAATCTTAAGTTAACAGAACATTAACGTTAAGATTTTCAATGGGTAATAACAAGTCGTTGATTTGGATAATTGTCTAACATTTCATAATCATGTTGACATTAGAAATGAGGGTTGAGTTTTATTTTAAACTCTTAATGAAGTTCAATACCGAGGGTACGTATCTATTGGAAACAGATACTATGTGAACTTCACCTATGTGAATTATGAGATGGTGCCGTCTCAAAGTGAGAGTTGGAGTTTCTCTCATGAAAAAATTCATGAAACAGGATAGCACATGGCCATAAATAAGTGCTAAGCGAGTTATGCAGAGGAAGAATCTTTAAGGAGTGTGTGTAAGGTAACACCGGTCTATTCATATGGATTCATGGTTTAAAAGCATTGCTACCTAATATTCCGATTAAACCTTGTGTTATTCTTACTAAGGTTAAGTTTAAAATCGAAAGATACTTAACTGTATTAATACTTCTTATGTCCCATTTCTGGAATTATTATTTTGTCATTATTAGAACAAGTGGGGGATTGTTGGAAATAATAATTTATTTCCATTAATGTTGTTCCAAAAATGACAAAGTGGGTGTTATAGTTAATTGACAATAAATGCTTAGTCCCACATTGGAAGTGGAGTAAAATTAAATAGCATTTATAAGGCACTTGGAACAATGTAATTTCCAAAGGAGCCAAAGAGGATAAAGTGCCACATAGTCATATGTGGTGGTGCCAAAACTTATGTCACTTATCTCATACAAAACACCTCTCGCCGGTGTCGCCACCGGCGACACCGGCTCCGGCTCCGGAACCGGAACCGGATCCGAGGGCGTGGGCGTAGAGGTGCTAGTGGCGGCTTGTAGACGGCACTTGAGTACTTAGGCACGACGCATCGGAGCAATCGGGCTATTCGCGACGTTAATGAGGCGGCGCCGGTGGCGCTCCGGCCGCCTCCGGCGGGCGGACCGGCATTCGGCCGGTATACTGCGAATTTATTTTAATTATCGCTCAGATTTATTCGTTGCCTAGAGTTTGATTTTTGAATTTGAATTTGAAATACATGACACTTCACGAAGTGGTGCATGACATTTTATTTGAACCATTGCAAATGCTCATTAGAGAGTGTGTTTATGAAGAATTGCAAACTTCTGAAAAGACACATGCATGGCTATAAATATATGCTTGATAATTCGAAATCAAATACTCCAAAATCTGATATCCTCATCCATATAATTCCAACGTTTTCTTTGCATTCGAAACTTCACCAGTCTTGTGCAGTTTCGAGAAAAAGGCTGACTTATCCTGGGTATTCAGGCCGTTCCAACTCTAAGACAATTTGAGAGTGTGCTTGAAATACTTTTAAGGAAAGTGATTTCATTCACGATTCAGTCTGGATCCATTCGACATTGAAGGATTATCTAACAGTCACTATAATAGAACCTATGAGTATGATAGGATTAAAATAAACACCACCACATAGAAGTATCATTATAATAAAATCTGAACATGATATAGTAACAAATAAGAAAATACAAAATACATATATATGATTCACAATATATATATATATATATATATATATATATATATATATATATATATATATATATATATATATATATATATATATATATATATATATATATATATATATATATACATATATATATATATATATATATATATATATATATATATATATATATATATATATATATATATATATATATATATATATATATATAAAACTCACAAACCAAAAGTATAAAAAAATTTAGAATGAAGACTTTATATATACATGTATAGAACTATGATATTTGTAAACTAAAAACTATATACTCTCTCAAACTTGTTACTTCATGTCTCTCTATCACTCATTTATGAACAATAATTATTCCAACTTATTTCATAAATAATAATAATAATAATAATAATAATAATAATAATAATAATAATAATAATAATAATAATAATAATAATAATAATAATAATAATATTAGTAACAAAAATACTACTAATAATAATAATATTAGTAATAATAGTAATAATAACAATAGCAAAATAAACTAAAAAAAAGTAAAAGAAAAAATTTGTTTAAAGATAAGATGAGGGATGATTTTGTGAGCAAGAGGTTGAAGATGGAGGAGTGTTAGAATAATGAGTTTTTTTTAATTTATGTGAAAGTGTGAGAGTGATAGATAAGGTTATGGTGTGGTTGCTTCCTTTATATCATTCTATGGAAGGATGAAAAAGAAAAAAAGAGTGTAGTAAGTGCATGGTTTTGTGGGAGTAAAATAAGAGAAAGTACAAAAAAGTAGCATAAAATGTGTAAAAGGTGTATGGGAACTCACAATTACTTTTATGAGACTTATTTAACAAGTTTATAAAGAAATAAATAAAATTTATGAGACTAATTTGACAAGTTTTTAAAAAATAAATAAAATTAAAATTAAAATTAAAAATTGAAATTTAAAAAATTAAGTATAAAATAAGAAAATGTATTAACTTAAAAAAACTGATTAATTAAAAGTAGAAATAAAAACGGTAAAAAACGAATAATTGGGCCGGTATCGAAGTGCTCAGAAAAATAAAACGAATACACCAAAATGATCAGCGTAAAATATACGATCCGGAAAACTACGTCGTTTTGTCAAATTTTGAAATAAATTTTACCCGCTAAAACAGCTTAAACTGTCCAAAATTGTGACCGAAAAGTGGTCGAAAAATTTAAATGAGCACGTCGGGTTAAACTACGCGAAACGTAGATTAATATCACTGACGTTTGCAGACTCGATTTTAAATTTTCTGTCCATTGATTTTACGCACAGTTGACTTTTAGTTTGACCGACTTTGTTGTAATTTTAAAAGGTTTATTTCAGTTGATAAATTGTGTATTATGCAAGACGAAATGTGTGATAAACTATATAGATGAAGCAAAAAGAGGTGAGATATTAGAGTAAAAAATTAGAGTATGACAAGATCGAAGAATTAACAACTAATAAATGAATTCTAAGAGTAAATGGTAAATACCTAAAAAGGTATAAGCTTATGCTATAAGAATTTTGAATTGCTAAGGAATAATATGCATCAAGAAATGAAAGTGTCAAAATGGCTTGTCATTATAAAACATCAAAAGCAAGGGAAATATACAACGAAAATTTTTGATTTGAATTCTTCGAACACGATCTTAGAGAAGTCGAGTCTTGTAGTATGTCAATCATGAGTTTCTTCTAGAGAATTAATTTTAAGTCCCAAGTTGATAGTGACTTCAGCATGTTTGACGCCTATGATGGCTTCTTTGTCAATCATCTCTCTGGTAGGGAGTGAATTTTTCCATGGAAGCTCAGCTTTCTCATTTTCTAGGTTATCAATCTTCTTGTTCAATTCAAGAATCTTGGCTCGAAGCTATGCAATTTGATTATCAAGTGAAGCCTTCTTGTTAGTGCATTCTTGGAGCTTGGTCTCGAGCTTATCAACTTCCTGCTCAGATGCACTGCTTAGGTCCTAGGCCACAGTCATGACATCTTTCGCTTTTTGAAGTCGAATGTTGTTTGTTCGTTTGAGATTAATGTTTTTACAGACTTAAGTCGAGTGTATTCTTGATTTTTTTCTTGTCTTTCTTCTTTTCTTTCTTCTTCTTTTTCTTTTTCTGTCTCTGTTTATTTTCTTTGCTTTGTGTGAAGGACCAGCAGTCAAAGCAGTAGTTTCTTTTTGGGATTTTGTTTTTTGGGGAGTTCCTCTCTTTTGTTGGCTTATGCTTGGTTTAAGAGAAGCCTTGGGTTTGGACCTTGAGAAGATGAGAGTTTTCTAAGTATCTTTTGAGCTTTCGATTTCAACTAAACCTTCCATTGGGGTTGGAGCGACCTGAAAAGGTTAAGTTGAATTAGATAGACGAAATATCAAAGACCATAAAAGAGTTCAAAATTGGTTGCATATTTGTGTCGAGGTGGTTGTAGAATTCTTTTTCTTCTTCGGTTTGGTGGTTGGAGAATTGGGATCACGATTTCGATTCTGAAAGATAAGATATCACAATTCGTTTGATGTTAGAATAATTATGGAAGAAAAGACTTACCTTTTTCTTGGGTTATTCATTTTTCTTGACTTCGCCAGCATCATAAAGTCCTTCGACATTGTACTACACGGAAAAGTCATACCACAACTGTTGAAAAAGGAATACCACAACGTCTGACCAACCATTGTAAGGTAAGGCGTGATTGTATATATGATGATTTCCACTACGGTTATGAGACCGTGATTGTAAGGCAGGACGCACATTATCTACCGTAACAGTTACTTGTATCAACCGTTGTGGTTTATACATTTAGGTAAATAACATTTTATCACAGTTAAAATAAATAATTGTTATTGAATGTAGCTAGAGTTTATTATATAATATGTAGATTGCTTGTTTTTCAATAAAACTCACAGCAACATACAACCATCCAAATTGATGAAGAATTATATAATCTGAAAAATTAAACTATTTTTGAAAACCAACTTAAACAAGCCACAGTTTTCCAAATTGCATGCGTCTCATCATTCATTTCCCGCTCTTTAACATATAGAATGTGATTCAATGGTCTAAGCCCTTCATGACATCAATCCCTTCTATTCTAGTTTAATTTGAATAATATCAATAAATTCTTGTTATTAAAATTAAACTATAAGAAAAGATATGGATGTGATGAAGGAATCATGTCATTGACCCACATTCTATATGTTAAACATTGTGAGATGAACGATGAGACGGATGCAATTCACAAAACATTGATTGATCTAAGTTGCTTTTTAAATACAATGTAACTTTCAGATTATAAGTTTCTATGTCAATTTAAATGAAATGTATTTTCAGTGAAGGGTTAGTGAAACAAACAATCTACATAGCATATAATAAATTTAACTTCATCTACTATACAACCTGCATAAGAATTTAAATAACATAACATTGTTAAGTCACAAGAAACTTCTTTCTTGTGACTTAGCAATCTTTTATTCTTATTCTGAAAACATTAATCAACAACAAAAACATACAACATTTATCAACAGCACAACAATATACAACAAATAAATAAATAAAAGGTTCAAGCAAGATACAATAAACAAAAACAAAAACAAATTATGAAGTTCTGAGAATATTAATCAACAACAACAACATACAACAACACAAGATATAATAAAATGCTTCAAGAACGCACCTTTTTTGAAACTAATCGTGGAACTGGAAGAATTTATGAAGTACATCTAGTTTATGATGCTATGAAGAATAAGTACAAGGTGAACGAAGTTTACACAATAGCTTCATACTTCTTGTATTTTTTCTTCATATCAACACAAACCATATGTACCATAGCCATAGTATGCGCTTTGTTAAGGTGGTGAAGACGAATCTGAAAAATGAAAACATTCACCAAATGAAAAAATGAGAACCTATTTTTAACAAGAAACATAAACAAAATCAAAGCATAAGTTTAATGAACGAACCTCAAAACTCAAGGTAGTGATGGATGAAGACGAATATGAAGGTTGAAGTATGTTTAAAGAGTGACATGGACGTTAGGGTTACGTTATGAGAGAGAAGAGAGTGAAATATGTTAGGATATTCTATTGAGAAAAATGATTGTTATGCACTGAACGGTAGATACTTTCGCTTATATACTAAAAAACTATCACTTTTCGTCACGATTTGCATAGAAAAACCGTGATGCAATTTTCAAATTTAATAACGGTTGTATAGTAAAACCGTGGTTAAATAATTTTCAATATTTTATTTATTTATTTATGAACTTAATGGTGAGAGAGTTATTTAATGTTGTTATTATTATTATTCATTACTGTTGTTGTTGTTATTTTTGTTGGTCGTGTACTATTTTTTTTGTAAAGAGGAAATAGTATATAAAGGAAAGAGTATATAAAACAAAAATAAAGAAATTTTATTAAGGTGGGAAGAGTACATAAAATATGATTTTTTTTCATTCCATAATTTTGTCAAGATCGGAACAATATCCCCTAACACTAAAGGAATCTTCCTAATCTATGACTCATTCCTCACTACCCTCATCTGAGTCATAGCAAGAAGTCTTCCTCGACACCTTTATCTTATTCTTCTTCTTGGCCTTCCTTACCCTCAGCGCATCCTTGACAGTAGTCGAAGAAGATGGCTGGACCTTCTCGGTTGTCTGCTGATGGTGTTGTACTATGGTGGTTGTTTGGTACTCAACAGTGACTTCTGTTGAGCTATTTCTCTTAGCATGCTGAGATGGAGAAATCATGTTGTTATAGCAAGGAAGTTAAGAAGAATAGTTTGAAGAAGTGGAAGTTCATTATATGAGAGTATGCATTTATAGAAGAGGTTGAAGATGAAACATCTGACGATTTAATGCTTGCTATGATTACTTCTAATGGTTGATATTCTTGAATGACATGTGACCGTCTTGAGAAATGAAGTAAAATTTCAATCATCATTGTAGTCGTTTCTCTCTTGGAAGAGCAAAGGTTGTACAGTCATATTAGAACGGTTGAATATTAAAATTATGGTTAAATAACTTTTTATTTATTATTTATTTATGATCTTAAGTGACACGCGCTTTTTGTAATAGGAAAAATGAAAAAAATGTAGTTGTTGGGATTCGAAGTTTGTAACACTTACTTTATCACCACGGTTGTTTACCTCAACCATGACTAAATAACTTTCAAATATATATATATATATATATATATATATATATATATATATATATATATATATATATATATATATATATATATATATATATATATATATATATATATATATATATATATATATATATATATATATATATATATATATATATATATATATATATATATATATATATATATATATATATATATATATATATATATATATATATATATATATATATATATATATATATATATATATATATATATATATATATATATATATATATATAAGGCGTATCCAGTTTGCGATATTACAACAGTGGAAAGCCTACCCGTAGTAGTATTAGTGTTATCGAATGTGTATTTTGTAGTAGTGTTGGTGTTAGCTTGCGTTTCAGGTTTACCTGCAAACGGAGTATGAGAAAGCGAAAGGTATATACAATAAATTGAAGTCAATGGTAAGTATATACTTTTTTGTTATGGATTTTCTGGTACGTCGGAGAAGGCAGCCAATAATCTTTTTGAAAATTTTCTTCTAAAAAGTGGCCTTCAAAATATTGTGTCCACTAGTTGTGATACTCGACCGTCAAATAGAAGGACGGTTGGAAGTGAAGGCAGGGAGTTTTAGGAATTGGTTGCGAGCATATGTCGTGCAAGCTTTGTAGTCTTTGATACTGGATTTCGTTTTTGATCAACAGATGTCAACTTCTCAAGTGTAGAGTGAGCGTGGAAGTAGCTAGCTAAAGTAGAATGTCCTGGCTACTATGTTGGGTTGATTGCCAACAAAGCTATAGTCAGGATTCCCCGTCTCAATTCTGGTGGATAGGAGTGTGGGAATAAAAAAGGCTACCCAAACGGAGTTCAACATGGCAGCTGCTGAGGATGTATTGCCTAGAGATCGTCACATAGTGGAGATTATGCAGGTAGACATTGACACAGGTATCTTTCTTGATGGGTCTTATGTGAGGCAAGTCTTAGATGCGATCATGATGAAGGCACGAGGTGTTAGTTTATGCACGACCTCTAAGAGGGGTGAATTAGATTTATTGGATTTTTCTCTATTTGAAGTGTTAGCACTGGTTTTGTTATTTTTTAGAAATGATATGAAAGTAAATATGCTGAAAAACAAATGCGTAAAGTAAATGACACCGAGAAATATCATGGTTCCCCTCACAGTCCGAGAGTACTTCAGTCCCCTTTCAACACAAAAGAGATTTTCACTAATGTTAGATCTTAGGACAAGACACACCTAGTCTTCCTATACAAGACTCTAACAAAATACCAAAAACAATCCTTTTAGATTTTTCACTAAGTTGAAATGAGAACGATCCTCTCTTAAACTCAACTCTCTTACTTCCAACAATCCTGGACAACAAGGATTACAATAAACCCTATAAGAAGAAACAATTATCCTTCTTATAGTACACACCTAATTCCAAACAATCTTTGAAACTTAGGAATTTTTACAACAATTTTATTAAAATAAATTTATGAAGATTTGTAGTATTCTTTAAGACTTATAATAAAGTCTTCTTCTCTTTCAAGTATGAAAATTCAAGACAAATTCTCTCTAAGTGCTCAAGATACTTTTATGATAATAATGTGAAAACGTATTTCAAAAAGTATCTTAGTATGAAAAATGTGTAGAAAATAAATGTAGAGAGATTTTAATATTTTTATGAAAGAGGTAAATGAAAAATGAAAGTTTGAAATGAATTTATAGTAATGAAAGCAACCATTCAAAAGTCATGGCAATGGTTAGAGAAATTATGAATTTTAATAAGAGAAATGATGTAAGGGATGCCATGAAAAGATATGATGAAAATGTGCATTCAAACAAAGCAATTTTAAATTTTAAAATTAAAATATGTTTCAGTTCGGTGCAAATTATGGCGGTATTGTGTGCTGTTACGACGGTTCAAAATGCCATAATTTACCAAAAACTGAATGTTTGTAAAAATTGAAAATTTGTCTAAGTATTTGAAATAATCTTATGCAACATCTATTGATTTATCCAAGTCAATAGATTATATTTGAAAGTTATTTAATATGGTTCAAACATGAAAAATAATTTTTTCAATGTAAGAAATATTTTGAGCACTAAGAAATGTTCTAGTCAAGAATTTCATATATACCTAAAAGTTTGATTAATCCAATCTTGCAAATGTAGTCAAGTCTTATGCATTTCTTCTTTTTAATTCTTTGATCATATCATTGTTGAGTTTGTCTTCATCAAAACACATTGGAAGCTTGTCTTCACACGGAGAGCTTGATGTATCGCATACAACGCTGGAGGGCGGGGGGATTGATGGTCGAGAAGCTCGAGGAGGAGGAAAAGGAGCCAGAGGACGCAGAAGAGGCAAAAGAGGTGTAGTCCGACATACACACTAGTGCATTAGTATATAATAGTAGTATAATGGATTGCATTTTATTTTGACATCATGCTACTTTATCATTGTTCTCGACTTTTTAAACATTTATTGGTCTTTTATTTATATATGACATTTTTGGACCATTTGGATTTATGTGCACCATTTTTTGCATATCGATTGTATCGTTTAAATCTTCATATGAATACACGTAAACACAACATAATATGGAACATTATGTTCTGATAAGTTATGGAAATGTATCTCTGTAAAATTAATGGATATGCATCTCCAATACAATAAACTTGTATAATGACTTCTGAGTGTGATGCATGGTATGTGTTTCAAATTGTTGCGGAGATGTATCTCCGAAATAGTTTAACGCTTAATCAAATTTGGTGCGTCGGGAGATGCATCTCCGAAATCAGAGAGAATTTTAGTATTTTCGTTTGGTGTGTAAGTAACCCACAGGGTCCATAAAAAATTATCCTTTTATTTTTCCACACAAAGGGGCTTTTGCCCACCTTTCTCCCTTTACGCTTTCGAGTTGAATTGGATTTACTTCATGGGCCTTTTATAAATTCTGGCCTCATTCTTCTACCGCCCTACTAATTATATCAGAAATATATAGAAAATGTCATAATGCACCGTATATGTTATCTACACACCACACGAAAAATACTAAAATGTCTTCTAAATTCTAAAGACGCATCTTCGGACGCACCAAATACACACACTTCATTTATTTTTTAGTCACACCCTAATTTAATGAATAAATTTATTTCAGAAATGTATTTTCGAAACCTGCTGAACCAATATTTTACTCTTCCGATTAAAGTGAACCTTAACAGTCTATGTTCTATCTGACTATCGGTCACTCTACTTGGTCTACACATAGAACAAGTCTCATAGAAACGAGAGAGATGTTCCCATAGATCTCTAGAAACATTCATGTCAAACTAATTCTCCCTTAAACATGCTAGAATAATATTCTTGATATCAAAATCCATGGGATTTGGTGGTTGGAACCTAAGTGAAATTTTCCTAGCATCAGTCCTTCAACAATAAAGTCACATATTCCGCCTGGCCCTGGTGGTTGATTGTTCTTTCTCTAAAGGTGTTGACACTTTTGGTTTCACTTCTTTTTCTAACTATGCTAACTGAGTTGCTTTTTGATTAACAATAGATATTCTCAATCTCCAAATTGAATAGCAATACGTTCGATCTCTTACCTCACATACACAATCTGAAAATACATCAATAACTCTGCACGAAATTCAATAAGAACAATTAGTAAAAGATTATGTATTTTTCTTTTAAAACTTAAAAATAACAATAAATAAATAAATCAAAGTGCAATTTAATTTTCCTATTAAAATTAATTAACAATCTCATGCAACGATATCAAAAACTTGGCGGAATAATTTAACAAGTGTCGTAAATCTTCGTAAAGTAATAGAATCAAGTTTATATCCATGTGAATTGTTTTAATCTCAATTCAACAATATAATAAAGATGTTAAATTGAGGGTTTCGTATAAGAGTTTGTTTAACAAAAAAAAAGAAAATGTATTAAATTTATCATAGTTTTGAAACGATAAGACATTTCCGAATCCTTTATTTCTTATTATTTGATAATTGTATATATCCTCTAAATCCACTCATTTAGTACCAACATGAATTAATAAAATAGTTATGACCAATTTTTTCTCTTTCAATTACAATTTTCTAGTGTCTTTGGGAAATTTGTAATCAAAAAAGGTTTTATTAAACATTAATTTCTATATCACAAAAGAATATTTTAATAAGTAATTATTAATTGAACAATTAAATTAGATTGAGTTTCAAGAATTTTGGATTAATAATCAATCTCAACTTAAGATCAATTCATACATTTGCTAACTTATAAAAATTTGCTAACATATAAAAGCCATTGAACACAAATTTAACTAAATAAATACTAGGATTGCAATTTCATAGAATAATATTCAACAATGATATAATTTAAATAATGTAAAATAAATTCATCTAGGGCCTAATCAAAGCTAATTTAGCTATTCCAATATAAAACTTTCAATCTTTGTTCTCAAAATTTCTGATGCAGTTCAAATCCTGTAAAAATTCTAAACCCCTTAAAATTTGAGAGAATTTTTCCTTTTAAATTGGGTTCAGACGTGTTAGAGCTTTCTTTTCTTGCTTCCAAATTCTTCTTTTCTTTCTTCTTTGGACAGATTTTTCATTTGTTTCAAATATGGCAAAAATTCACATTCAAACCAAGTAATTCTCCACCAAATCTGCCACTAACATTAAAAACTATTTATAAAACTCAATGATAACATATTATCATCAATAAGCATAATGAAGAAATGAGCATGAAATATCAAGGATGATAACATGTGTGATTGTGAAAGCAAAGCACAACTTTATTTGATGTATATCCATCAATCATAAATAATTTCTATAGCTAGCATTCTAATTTTCTACTTCAAAATAGAATGCAGCTGTAAATAACTCTCTCTCATACATTTCATTATCCTGTTTGAAAGAATAGGAAGAATAATATATAATACAGCATATAAAACAAAAATATGTATATCTGGAAAATCGATTCTAATTAATTAATAATTTGTTTAACTTCTTGAACTCGTTGAGAAAACCTCCATATTTGAAAGATCAAAAGAATCCCAAGAAGTGTTCCAACTCTCAGATATCAAATTGACACCAGCAGAATTTGAATTAACAGTAACAGGTAATAACTGATCATGATTATCACCCTCATTCAATGGCAATGGCAATGGCATCGAGTAATCCATCTCCATTTGCATCATGGATGGTGGTGGTTGTTGCCATGTCGACACCATCATAGCATCAGAAGAACCAGGCCATAGAACATCTTGAACCACATCTTCATCAACACCCAGAAACCCGTCAAACTCACTCAAACTCAATTCATGATCAAAAGGATCCCCATTTACAACCACTGCATCATGATCAAATGAATTTTGAGGCTGGACCACTGCATCATTCTCGGTTTCAACGCTGTCCGTTGTCGACAAATTGTTCATATTGTTAGAAGAAGATGATCCAATATTATTGTACACCTCACTCTCAGTTTCTAATTCCTCGTGATCACCATGGTGATGATTACTTGTGTTTTGGTTTAAGAATTTGGCAAAAACAACGGCCATGTCTATATCACGTGAAACATTATTCTGATTCTGTTGATCACCATCAACAGAACCAGAGCCATCTGTGGAAAGGTGGTCGGTACTTAAATTTCTGACCACCTTTCCACGGCGGTGTTTGCGACAACCACCACCAACTGGAACATTTCGAAGAGAGCCACCTTTCGTCCAATAACGCCTACAGCCTTTACAGAAATACCGAGGCTGCGAAAGGCTGTAATTGTTATAGTAACAGAATTTGGTGTTTGTGGAAGCGCAGCGGGGACAATTCGGAGCTATTTCAACGTGTGGTTTCCACTTGGAATTTGATTGGTCCATTAAGGTTGTTGAGAATGGCATGGGATTAGAAGATGAAGAAGATGATAGCATATGCAACATTTGATCTAGCTCGTTACTAGTAATATTGTTATGTCTTTGTTGGAACATTTGTTTAGATAGTTGTGAAATTGGGATTGATGAATAAAGAAAATTGAGAGTGAGAGAGATATTATAAGGTGTGTGTGGTGAGGAGAGAGGAATATGCGTGTGAGAGTAACGTGGGCGGTTGGGGGAGTCGTTGGAATTAAGGAAGGGTGTGAGTGTGCACATGTGCATATGGTTAATATAATTGTGTGAGTTTGTAAGAAAGTTTGTGATTGATGTTGATGTGAATTTCATGTTATAGTGTGCTATTTCATAGGCGGATGGAACGTGTTTCATTTACTCATGTGGCGTTTCTTCATTGGGTCTTGTTCTTGAATGTGATTGAAGTTGATAAGTCAAACAATTGATTGCATATATAGTTATCATTGTTCATGCAAAATTACCAATTCGCCCTTGCAACATTAGTGAAATTTTCAGTGTGGAACTTGGTTAATTTGACAAGTGAAATAATTGGTTATGGGAATGATTTGAGTATTCTGGGGTGATAAAAAAAGTTGGCAAGAATGTAGTGTGAAACAATGTAGAGTGTGTTGGATGTAGTGAAGAGAATTGTGGTTTATGGAATAAGTTTCAATTCAATATAGTTTATGAAAAAAGGCTAGCGTTACGGGTGTGGGAGCATGATCACCACGTGCTTCAAGGGGATACGTGTCATATCTATAATCTCTTTTAGTTTTAACTTTTTCTTTTAAATGATAAAATTAGGCAAATGAAGCTAGATTTCGTTGCAATTATGTGCACTAGTTTATTTAATTCAATCCTATAATGGTCAACCAACCTTCCTCTAATATGCTTAATTCCGTAGTTCATTGACTGAGAAAACGAGTGACGGGATTAATTATTGTAAGCTATACTCCTTACTTCTCCTTCAAATTAAGGATAGATATATTAGAATATGTAATTATTGCATATTTGTTTAATATAAAAGATATGTATATGTTCTAATATATTTTGGTAGTCGAAATTGAAGATTATTGGCTGTTGAGATTAAGTCAAAAATTAATAATGATTTGTTTGTGAAGGTCCTTTAGTGAATATGTCAACTATTTGATATTGTAAAGGGACATGTAACATACGAATTTGATCACGAGTAATTTTTTCAAGCATAAAACGAATATCCATCTTAACGTGGTTGGTGCGTTGATGTTCAACGAGTTGCTGAAGAGATATGTGACGCTTATATTATCACAGTAGACTAATATCACCTTTGAGACAGGGCAATCTAATTTCAAAAGAAGATTCTTAAGGCAACATGAACCAGATACTACATTAGTCACTCCACAATATTCAATTTCAGTATTGGAACGAGACAATGTAGGTTGTTGTTTGGTAGACCAAGAGATGAGGTTGCCCATACAATACCAAGATGTGAACCTTCTAGTGTTTAGACATCCACCCCGCTCTACATCAATATATGTGATAAGTTTATCAAAGAAAGGATATAGATGTAAACCAAAATTAAGAATGCTCTGAGTATATCGAATGATGTGCTTCAAGGAAAACATATGTTGTGTTTTCTGATTATGCATAAACAAGCACATTTGTTACACGACATAAGTGATATTGAGTCTTGTAAAAATCAAGTATTGAAGTGCTCCAACAAGACTACAATACTGAGTGGGATCGTGATATGAATTTTTAGAATATTCACTTAGTTTGACTTGTGTGTCCACTGGTGTAGCATATGGTTTGCAAGAAGACATACTCACATGCTAAATAAATTCCTCAACATGTTTCTTTTCTGATAGAAAAATACCTCATGTATGTCTGGTAACAAAAATACTGAGAAAGCAACTCATAGGACCTAAATCCTTCATAGCAAATTTGGAGCCGAGTTTAGTCGTAATGGATTAACAAAGGGAATATGAGGAGGTTGTCATCATGATGTCATCCACTTAGTGAAAGATAAATGATATATCATTACCTCAATGGTATACGAATACTAAATGATTTGAGATGTTGTAAAATAAACTCAAGGTAGCAACATAGGCAGTAAATAACAGATATAAAGCACATGGTGCTTGTTTAAGTCCATAAAGTGAATTTCTGAGAAAGCATACATAATCAGGATGTTAAGGATTGCGTAAACTTTGTGGGTTATGCATGTAGATAGTTTTATCAATATTATCATGCAGGAATGGGTTCTTGACATCTAATTAATGAAGACTCCATGATTATGATAAAGCAACACTAAGTACCATATGAATATTGGTTGGTTTGACTACAGGACTAAAAGTCTCACCATAATTGATACAATTTTGTTTCCCGACACCATCACCTAAGAGTCAAGCTTTGTACCTTTCAAAGGATCTTCCAGATTTCTTTTTATGCCTAAAAATCCACAAACATCCAATAATATTAGTATTAGGCGGACGAGGTACTAAGTAACACATCTTATTTTAAATAACAACGTCATATTTGTCTTTCATAGCAATTTTTAAATTATGATCCTTTAATACATAAATGGGATTGTAAATAATGGAAAAATAGAGTTTGGAGATATGGTATGGAGATTAAAGTGTTTGTGAGGCTTAAAAACTCCATGTTGTGCTTGGGTGATTATTTGAGGTGAGGGAGGTAGGTGATACGTGAAATGATTGAGCCGACAGTTTATGGAGACGAAAACTGTGGCAGAATGAGATTTTGTGTATGTTATGGCATTTTTTGTGTGGAGGTAGGAGTCATATTAGCAGGATTCAAGGAGGAGGTAGTTGTGGTCGATGTGGTAGCATTAAGAGTAGGGGAGGATTGGTTCGTTGTAGTGGTATTTTCATGAGAATAGGTTAGATGGTAGTTTAAAAAATGTGTGTCATTTGTACCCATAAAACTCATAATTCGAGCTTAGAGCAGTATTTAAGGTAGAAAACAGAAACATGTTTTCAGCAAAAGTTACACGCATAAAAATAATTATTTTACAATTTGACAACTCATAACATTTATAACCTCTATGATTTGAAGGATAACTCAAATACAGACATGGTTTTGAGTGAGGTTAACGTAGATGGAAAGATAGGGTAACAATGACAACCAAAGAAATTTAGGTGAGATTATGATGGGTCTTTTTGGTAGAGAATTTTATTGGGATTTCGTAGGGTTAGATTTTTGTTGGGGAGGACGTTGAAGAGGTAACTGTTCATCTATAGTGCGTGATGCCAAAAATTAGGTGGGAGATAGGAATGAGCTAGAAGGGTGTGGATGATATTATTGATGGTGCAATTTTTCTTTATGCTTTTCCTTTTTTAGGGGAGGTCTCAAGATAAGAAAATCAAAATTTCATTCCATTAAGTTTACAAAATTTATGAAAATGTGCATTGTCATACTCTTTTTTATTATCACATTGAAAATATTTGATTTCTCTTTCAAACTGTGTTTTAATATAAGCATGAAGCTGAATAAAAATGGGCGACATCTAAATATCATGATGCACAATATCAAAAGACAAGGAAATATATGAAGAATATTCATAAAAAGGTAATTTTATTTGTTTTCCCTAAGGAAAAGAATTGAAAAAAAATTATTCTAGAAACTTATCACAGAAATTAAAATTGTTTTGGTGAAGAGAACTTAAACGGAGTGTTTGAATGTCCTAAGTAGTTGTTCCATAATTCTTTTGATAAAGTAAAAAAAGGTGGGGGTGAGCAGTTGGTAGTGGTTGGTCTTATAGTAATTTGATAGAGGTTACTCGAGCCATAACATCTCATTAAAAGAATTTTCGTCTGAAAAATCCTTCACAAAAAAACCAAAAGGATCAAATTCGAAAGATACATCATTATCAATGGTAAATTTTTTTTACTTAAACAATATTTTTAATTAACTTTGATTCATGTAGGACATTTTTAAGGTTTGGTAATGATGATTATTATGTAATAATGTATTTCCACAACCAATAATTAGAATATTATTACTACTACTAACTATAATGTTATTGCTCATATTGGAATAAGATGTGAGATTACATACATTATCACTCATGTGAGAAGTGGCCCAGATGTCCATGTACCACTAGTCATCAACAAAAGTCATATGTAGAGTATGGTTTGTAGCTTGAATGCCAGTTGGTGCATATGATGTTTGAGCTCTAGTTGTTGTTGTGGTTATCATATGATCCTATTAAGGCTTAGACCAAATAACTCATGGCCAACAATGAGAAGGAGAATGATTCTACCAATTTGGTGTTGTAGGTTTGTTAGTTGGAAATTTCGACGCCAAGGATTTGCTTTAAATATGATAATAAAAAAGAAACATTTTTTAAATATTTTGGATTTTGACAGAAGTATCGTTGAGAATTCCAGTCGAAGTGATCATTTATGAGAAGGATGCGCTGAAGCAAGAATTAGAAATATTTCTAAGTTTGGATGGCAAATTCGATGAAGGAGATATAGAACTTGCGTTCGACAGAGATTTTGAATTTCAAATAAGGATGATAATTGTCTTTTGTTCTTATCTGTTTCTTAGAAATGACGCGTGTAAAGCTGTGGTGAATTGAAAACATGCAGAGCAAAACGTGTCATTTTCTTGACAAAAGACTGTTGATGACAGTTATTTTCAACGTAGTATAAATAGGAGTCTTAGTACATAGGATTTTCGTGTGTTCAATTGTTGTACAAATACTCACAAATCACTCAAAGTATTTAAGTTAATTGAGAAAAGAGTTCCATTGAGAATGTATGTCTGAAACACCATTATTTTTATTTCAATTGAAAGTTATTTTCAGTTTACCATTTATTTCTTCATTGCAAATTTACTTTGAAGTTTCTTTATTGCAATTTCTTCACAATTATGCCAATTTACCTTTTAAGACTTTAACAGTCTTCTACAATCATGAGCATTATCGAAGTGTTATTGAGATTTTCAAAAATAGTTTAAACAATAGCACATGTCCTAGGATTCGCTGGTTGATCCTGCAAGTAAACCAATTTTTTGGAGACCAGCGGTTGTTTACCAATTTTCACAGTAAATAAGGGTATGGACACAATGGTGTGGATCTATGTGATTGCAGGTATAATGAATACAATAATCAGCTGACTTTTATAGTTTTAATGATGAAAACATTGTGAAAGTCTTCATCTGATGAGATAATCAAGTTATTGTGCTTAGGAGATCAAGATGTCAAAGCCAATATCTGAACAAGGACAACACATAATTTCAAGCGGTGTTCGGTGAAATCCCTAATAATATCAATAAAGTAATATCTATAATTGTGGTATCTATAATGAAGCCTTATCAAGCCTCATTAGATAAGAGGAGTGAAGTCACAAATGAAATGATGAATTACTGTTGTATCAAGAAAGGGGTTTTGGATTTTCAGAATTGTAAGAGAGAGGAAGCGTGAAAGATCTTCTTATCCATGTTAAGTGGTTTGTGTTTGTAAAGGTATAAAATTAGCTCTTAAATTACTAAATCAAATCACTTACGCACGCACGCACACACATTTTCAAATGATTGGAAAGCCTATCTGACTTTATTAAAATTACTAGGAAATACTTGTGTACCTAACTAATGGATTAAGGACTCATTATAATCAATTAAGAGGATTTTTAAATGACATAATTGATTGACCCGTTAGAGTTAATAAATTATCACTTTTGTAGAGCTCATAACCGGTTAGAGGAGGCAATAATCAATTTATGACGACGCCAGTTAAAAATTTTCTATATTTGAACAACATAAATGATTATGTGATATGCATAGTTGATTATGAGCATTAAAAATTCATGAGTTGTTTTTTTAGCCACACATGGTTCTATAAATAGAGAGCTCATTTGAACATATTTTGAATACTCTCACTCTGCAATCTCTCTCTCTCTCTCTCTCTCTCTCTCTCTCTCTCTCTCTCTCTCATACATGAGTTAATTTTTTTAGCCACACATTATTCTATAAATAGACAGCTCATTTAAACATATTTTGAATACTCTTTCTCACTCTGCAATCTCTCTCTCTCTCTCTCTCTCTCTCTCTCTCTCTCTCTCTCTCTCTCTCTCTCTCTCTCTCTCTCTCTCTCTCTCTCTCTCTCTCTCTCTCCCGTCTCTCTCTTCTTCAATTTTGTCTTAGTTTTTTTTAGAGTGAAATTTACATGTGAGGTATTTAGTTATGGTGTTGGGCATTTTTGTAATACATCTTGTAAGATTTTTTTTGTTTGGTTCTGACCTAAGCCAAGGGAAAATATCTTATTTGATTTGTGAGATTTTGTGTTAAAATCTCGTGTTTCGTTCATGATCTTTTCTTATAATAAAATCTCTTTTCCATATTGTCTGTTAAAATATCTATTTGATTCGTGAGCTGCGACTGGTATAAAAGCTCTCATTTGGTTCGGGATTAGCCTTGTAAAAAATCTCGTGTTTGATTTGGAAGATATCTATTGTAATACTCCTAGTTTGTTTATAAGAAGAATCATGAGCATGTCCTATGAAAAGCTCACCCATATGGTGAAACTCTCAAAAATGATTCTTAAGGAAAGGATGTAGGCCAAATGGTGTAACTCTCACAAACTAAAAACAAGTAAAAGTATATATATATATATATATATATATATATATATATATATATATATATATATATATATATATATATATATATATATATATATATATATATATATATATATATATATATATATATATATATATATATATATATATATATATATATATATATATATATATATATATATATATATATATATATATATATATATATATATATATATATATATATATATATATATATATATATATATATATATATATATATATACATACATATATATATATATATATACATATATATATATATATATATATATATATATATATATATATATATATACATATATATATACATACATATATATATATATATATATATATATATATATATATATATATATATATATATATATATATATATATATATATATATATATATATATATATATATATATATATATATAAAATCATAAAACAAAAATCACCCAAAAAAAGCCTAATTAAAAGAAACATCTCAATAAATTCTCAAATGAAGGAAAAACAAAATTCTTCAAAAAAGGATAAAAAAAAATCCTACTTTCACTTTTTCTTCAACTTCATTCTCACTCTTAATCTTAATTTTTAGATGACTTATTTCTTTGACACCTAACATTTACTACTTTTCCTTTCTTCATAATTCTTAAAACAACATAGCATCGTTGAGTTTTAAGAATGTCTAGGGGGATACTTGCAAATTCTCCATTAGGCTAACTTTCCATATGTTTTGATAATCGCCAATTTGACACTCTACATTTTTAATGGGTGCTCTATTTTTTTTTCTTGGTGGTTTCTAGATTAACCTTGATAATTTCAAAGTTCCTTTGTGACCTCTTTTTAACTCAAGTCAAAGTCTGCCCCATAGAGGAAGGTTTCCTCGAAGTTTATTGTTGATATAAATTATGATATTTTTATTCAAAGTTACTCTTCTCAAACTTTATATCGAGTTAAGGTCTCCTCCATAATAGAAAGTTTTCTAGTTTGTTGTTGTAGTTGTTGTTATTGTCCTCATGAATTTCATATTTATCTTTAATCATTTCTCCATTCGAGATTCAGTTGGTCTGTTAACCCTCGATTATATGTGTTGGAGTAAGGATTGTTCCTATGATAGTTTCCCATATAACTAGTGTTGTGGTGAGAATCAGATATTAAGCTATTGAATTAATTTGAATCACAAATATTTGAAGTTCACCGCCGAGCTTTGATCTATCCAAAGGAAAAAGAAAAGATCGAAGAAAATCATAAGTGCGCTATGTAACAACAAAGCTAAGAGATCTAAGGTTCAGGGGTTGGTTATACCTAGAGAAGGTGTTAGCATCCTAAGTATCTGTAGTACTCTACAAGAATCTCTTGTTAGTATTTGTGTTATGCTAAAGTTTGCTTGCTAAGGAAAAGGTGATAAGGTAAATACCTAAGGTATTTACTAAGCATGCTTACCAAGACATCGCATCTCGTGCCTACGTATCCTGACTAGGATGGAATCAAAGCATTCGTAGTTCACCTAACTAGAGGTGAGGAACTCTTGATAGTGATCAAGGTTCCAAGGGAGGCAGTAAGTGTCAATGGCAAGACACCTATATAGAGTTAAGAAACTCTAAACCTAAGTCTAGGTTCAGAAGGGAAGGAAGTATCCATAACCATGACACTTACATAGAGTTAGACAACTCTAATCCTAAGGCTAGGATAAAAGGGAAGTTAAGTGTACATAGCAATGACACTCACATAGAATTAGGCAACTCTAATCCTAAGGCTAGGATAAAAGGGGAAAAAGGGAGGAAGGAGTAAGCTAAGTTATCCTAAACATGACATAGAGTCAACAGGGAGAAACCTTTCCTTTGGAATTGGGAATAGGTAGGCAACAAGGGAGAAAGAGTGGAAACTCAAGCATCAAATGTAAGATAAGAATAGCAATATATAAAAATGAAAATGCTCAAGAAAATCAAAAGCTCACAAGATAAGATGCCATCATTCAAATCATGTTAGAAGAATAACAAACAAGGTGTAGCAAACATTTGTAACTTAAGGTAACAATCAAAAGTTAAACTCAAGGACTAAATGAATCAAAAGAGATAAAAACTCATGCAAGTTAGTAACTACAACATATCATGTTTAACACACTCAAATGATCAAGAAAATAGCACAAGAAGATCAATCATGTGTCAAAACAATCGTCACATGCTTGTCGCAACTAGTTCATAAGAAAAGAATCAAAGATAGTTCAAACATGGAAGTCCAAGCATGAAATCAAGATAGTTCAGTAGAAAAACCATACATTTCAAACTCATAATCAAAACCATGATTCCAAAGAAACTCAACAAGAATCAACTCAAACAAGAGCAAAGAAACAAGCATGCATCAATCCAAATCAAACACAAAAGGTCTCAAACATCCAAGTACAAGTAAAGTAATTCAAAAAGGCAAGAAATGCACATTGAATCAAAGGAGGTCAGAAGCTCACACATGGATTTTCAATTCATACAAAGGTCATGAATATCAAAAGATCCACACAAGAACACAAGCTCAAGAACTAGGTCAAAGTATGCAAACATCATGATCAAAACATCATCAACTTGAAGCAACATTCAAAAATAGAAAAATGATAAAATAAATTCAAATTAAAAGCTCAAACCCATGGTCATAGACTCAAGTGTGTGTGTGTGTGCGCGTACAAAAGGTCTCTAAAATAAAGGCACAAGAACATACACAAAACCAACCAACAAGCTTATGGTATCATACAAGTCGAGCATAAATCGGGGGTCATAAATAACCAAATGAAAAGCATACCAAATAACATCACCAAAGGTAAAAAAATATACTCAAACACCATCACAACATGTGTCAAAAGATTGCAAAAATGTGGCTCAAGAGAAAGTGTTTAAGGCATCAAAACACAAAACCTTAATCTAGGGGCAAATATGGAAACATCTCTTAAAAATAAATGCCAATAAAATAAGAAAATGATTTTAAAAATAAAAATGAAAATGTGATAAAATTTTAGATACATTAAAATTTCTAAATACTATTTTTGGGGATTTTTATCATAAAAGGAAAATCAAAAATCAAATGAAAAGAAAATAAAAATAAAATTAAAAAGAAAAAGTGGAGGAGGTGTATAAGAAATTCTGGAAACAACTAAAGTCGAGTTGAAGTGCATCTGGGCCAGAATGAATGAGAAAACCTTTAATCATCTACCCTAATTCCTACGTCCATAGAGAATTATAAGTGAGATTAAGCAATCAATTATCAAGAATTATTACGGTTCCTATAGGGTATCCTTAGTCCTAGGTGATATCTACTATAGGATGATCAAAAGAAAACCCTTAACAACAGTGGTCCAACCTAATCATTAATCGTAAATCAAACCTTGTTGGTCCGACAGGGCAAGCATTAAGAACAACTAGAGATTAAATCAGTTATTAAACAAAGGAAATGTCAGCGTAATAATAATATCAGAGTCATTACATATTCAAATCAGGGACACCCCCTAGCATTATGGGTTTTAGATACTCATATTATTCAAAGAAAATACAAAATAAAAACTAGACATTACAAGATAATAGGGTTCTTGGATCTTCCATGGCTTCCGCTCATAAAAACCTTCAGTTTCTCAATCACCTTGATCTCTCTAATCCTGATAGTGGAATTCTTCTCTGGCCAAAAAGTCATGTTTTCCTTCTCAAAATTTGTCTTAAATACTCCCAGGTCCAACACAGTAATAGAAAAATACCTAAAATACCCATAGGGATCACAGAGGCCCAAAAAATCAGAAAATTGGAAGATGACTCGCTTCAGCCAACACGGGTTATGTCAGTTGACACGGGCGGCCGTATTGGCCCTCTGGTTATCTGATAACAAAACTTCACTGCTCCAGACTTGCTGACACGGGCACCCGTGTCAGCCCCCTGTCTGAAACTCCATCTTCATTCTTCTAGTACCATTCTGACACAGGTCGTGTCAGGTGACACGGGTGGCCGTGTCAGGTGACACGTGTGGCCGTGTCAGGCGCTTGTTTCACTTTTAAAACTCTTCCGAATTACTGCTGTTTTTCCCGGTTTTTGCTCTGATTCTTCTTGATTGCATACCTGAACCTAAAAACAATGGAAATACCAAACCAACGCATAAAATGTGATAAAAGGAAATAAAATGCAACTAAACGTATAAGATAATTAGCTAAAACTCACAGTAAAATAACGTATAAAAATCACTGATCAAATACCCCTAAACTTAAACCGTTGCTTGACCTCAAGTAACAAGCTTGGATAAACATCTTTTCAGATCAACCGGTATAAATCAAATAAAAGACTTGTGATAGTACGGTGTGTCGGTACTCATACGTGAGTCTTTGTTCCGATCGACCAAAACTAGTTCTCTTGGTAATTGTCCGTTAACGAAGGTATTACACAAACACATACTGCGGTAACACCATGGACCTAAATCCCTATTTCGGTCACCTTTCCAACTATGCTTTGGGCTTAAGTCTTTTCTTCAATTTTCTACCCCTTTCATTCGGATAATCAGATTAAGGCACTTTTGATCGCTTTCCCTCACATGTATAAGATTGGATCGAGACTTTTTTCAAGGCACCTGTATTCTTTTTTTCTCGCGCATTGGTGTTTATTATTCCATTTTGGGATGACTATAGAGATTCAACCACCGTTAGGCTAAATAACCGGGTGAGGGTTACCCAACTTAGAAGGATTAGTTGTCTTTACCGTCATTATTCATCATAATTTTTTTTTTGGTGCCAAAAGTCATTCTCTCAATCAACTTTCTTCATGCAATTCTTTTTAATCGTGTCGGACCATCACTATGAACTAATCGGAGAATACTTCTCAAATCCAAGTACTATGGCTCAACTCTACACATTGGACTCATTACCTTACTTCGGGGAATCTATGGTGTTCAAGTTATACCTCAATTTCCAAACTTTCCCACATTCCCTAGTTTCAACTTTTCTCCCCTCAAACTCTATATACTTTCTTGACTACTTCACACATCACAGTATTCACAAGAATTTTTTTTTACGGTACTCATTCGGGGAGAGTTCACAACGATTTTTAAACAACAGGACCCAAACACAAATAAAAAGTGCTTAACACGACAACTCAAAACAGTAAAAACTCCCCCAACTTGAACTAAACATTGTCCTCAATATTTTAGAACAGGAGTGGGAGATTTGTACTCACAAAGGTCCTTACTGAGGAGTTGGGGGGTAATGCAACTCTCTAGCTTGCACTTTTAAGGTGTCGTTTATTACCTGCAAACAAAATAAAATAGCAACAAAAAGAAATGCTCATTAATTAAAAACTTGGGTTGCCTCCCACGCAGCGCTTTGGTTAATGTCGAATGGCTCGACGGATCACTCTCTGTTAAGGTAGCATATATGAAACAAAGAACACATCATCTTTTTTCTTTCTTTTGTTTGGTAGGAATCCTATGAACTTGAGGTATTGATGATGTTGCTTCCACATCATTTCAGTGGGATTTTTGTGAACAAGGCATAAATGAAATCCAATACTTTGTCAATTTCTTGTCTTTCATATGCCTTGTTAAAATAATTTTTAGGGATACTATTTTCTTGAAGATATTTTTGTTGGATGTCTATATCTATACAATTTTTCACATCTGTATTTTCATCCAGCAATAGATCATCTTCAAGTTGCCTTCTTTCTTCTTTCCCATATTTCTAATTTACCTCAAGTTCTTCAATTTCTAATTCATCTTCTTCGTCTGACGTCATGCTTTGTTCTACTTCTTTCATACATTCTTCTTCCAACCTAAACTCTCGAAAAATAAATTTATCTGGATAAAAGTTAGCTTTCTTACATTCATTCATAAGGATTCTTACCTCCCTCCGATATGCATTACAAATTTTGGTCGCCTCTTCCAGAGTGATTCCTGAATCAGGCGACCAACATGCAGGACATACAGGTGGAAATGTACAAAAAACATTCATAACTACACAACTCAGAAACTTTATTAGTCGCACAGTATAGAAGAATTCATGAAGCAACAATAATCTGATTTTTTTAAAATAAAATGAAAATAAAAATAAAAAATAAAAAATAAAAAAAAGAATAAATTTTAGTTGCGGAGCAACAAAATTTTAACTAAAATAAAACTATACAATCTATGATCTTTAGTAGTCCTCGGCAACGGTGCCAAAAATTTGATCGGGAACATAACAAGTGTACTATTTTGCCAACGTAGTAATAAAGGGGATTTCCCTGAATGTTGATCTCAAGGACTGCTTGACGTGTAGAGTTCTGGTTTTATGTTAGTTAAACAAAAGCTCTAGGGTTTTAAAAAGATTTTGTTTAATTATAAAAATCTTTTCAAGTGAAAAGGGAAAATTGACTAATTGGTTTAAACAATTATGAATAACCTGCTAGGGAAGATGTATGATCCGACTCAGTAACAACTCTAAATTAACATGCAATGACTTATTGTAACTACTTAATTACCGATTCTTTAGAATGTTTACTCCTAAGTCCTTAGTGAGAAAACCTTTAATCATCTACCTTAATTCCTACGTCCATAGAGAATTATAAGTGAGATTAAGCAATCAATTATCAAGAATTATTACGGTTCCTATAGGGTATCCCTGGTCCTAGGTGATATCTACTATAGGATGATCAAAAGCAAAGCCTTAACAACGACGGTCCAGCCTAATCATTAATCATAAATCAAACCCTGTTGGTACGACATGGCAAGTATTAAGAACAACTAGAGATCAAATCAGTTATTAAACAAAGGAAATGCCAGTGCAATAATAATATCAGAGTCATTACAGATTCAAATCAGGGACATCCCTTAGCATTGGGGGGGGGGGGAGTTTAGCTACTCATATTATTCAAAGAAACAACAACAGATAAATGTTCTTCACATTCTCAAACCAACAAAAACATTTATCACAATCTAAAACATGCCATGAAAAGGAAGAAAAGGAAAAAAGAAAAGTTACTCAATAGAGCTTCTTGTAGCTTCTGGTTCTTGTTCAACAAGCTCACTAAACCCTTCCTTCTGGCTCTAATAGCTCTAAGGATGATGAAAATTACAATATAAGATAGAGAGGACCCTTGAGAAACCATATTCTAAAGAGAGAAAAATTTGAGAGTGAGAGAGTGTTTGTGATCTCTTTGGTTGCAGAAATGAAATACTCCTCATCTAGGGTTTACTTTTAGTTTATATATGAGGGTTTGAGAATGTTTAAAATGAGTTTTTGCTGTGGTTAAGTGTGGTCAGTGATTTGTGAAAAAAATTTGAAAAATGAAGTGTAGAAAGAGAGTGGCACGACCTGCATTATGTGTGGGTGGTGTTGTGAGTGGCATAGGGAGCAAAAAGGAAATCAGAATTGGTAGAGAATGTTTGGCAAGCTTGGTGAGCAAGTTTTAGAAGTTTTCTTCTTTTGGCAACATGTGTGAAAAATGGTACATGAATGGTACAAGGCACGTTGTCTTGTTTTGGACAATGTTTTGTGACTCAAAGTATGAGGTGATGCGCATGGAATGAGGTAGGATCAAATTGCTGCATGAAAACTCAAGATGTGCATGAACATGTTACAACATGGTATGCATAATCATCAACCCATGTAGCTCACTTTGGATGGTTACAACTTGGTGGACTTTGATCCAATTTGTGAGATCTTTGACTCATTGGCAAGTAAGGAAGATAATGAACAAATTTCATGTTCAAGGAAAGATGAAATGAAGCTTGGAGGTATGAGAAAAATTGAATGGAATTCATATTCAAAATTATGTCCAAAGTAACTTAGAAATTTGTCTAAGTTATGGACTTTTACCAAGTTTGAAACCTCATCTTTAAAAGGCTATAACTTGAGATTGATTGATACAATGGAAGAGTTATTGGCATCCATGGAAAGCTTGAAATAAGAGGAACAATATTCATTTTTAAAAGAATTTTATTTGAAGCTTAAAACCATGTGCAAAATGGTCTTGAAGTTGACCACATAAAGCTTGACAACTTAAAAATCCTAACTTTGGAACCAGATAACTTGAGCTATGTTAATCCAATGAAATATTTCTTGGCATCAATGGAAACCTTGAAGGAAGTCCAACAAATTTCATGTTGCAAGAAATTTTAATTGGAGTCTAGAACCATGAGAAAGAAGGATTTGAAAACGCATTCTCTAAGTTGGGATCCTACACTTAGAAAAAATTCTAAGTATGAAATTCCAAGTTCTTGTTTTTCTCAACTTCATGCTATCATAACTGGAAATCCATGCACTTTTTGGGAATTCATCCTCATTTACAAAGTTGTAGTATGGGAAGATCTCTTCAAATTGATCTTTGGATCAAAGAAAATGGATGTCTATATTAGAAGTTATGACCTTGGCAAGTCAGCATCAAATTAGGGTTTTTCATGACTTAGAAAAATTCAACTTTCTTCTAAGTTGCCATTTTTGCAAGTAACCTCAATTATCTTGATTTTTTCTTGATCAAAACCAATCATAAATCATGTTTTCATGGAATTTGACTTGAAAAGTTCATGTTTGACCAAAGAAACCCTAAAGTCAAAGGTTTGACTTTGCAGTTAGTGACTTATGCATTAGATGAACTTCACTTCTTAATCCTCAATGAAACCGATCTCTTGAGCCATTTGAACATCATGAGAGGACTCTATGGGTATGTTTGATTGCTTGAATCATGTTTCAAGGCTTGAGTTCATGCTTTGATCAAAAGTCAAGGATTGCAGTTGACTTAGGTTGAGAAACCCTAATTTCATGACCAAATGAACTTGATCTTTGGAGCACTTGATATGAGTCAAGTTTGAACTTAATTATTTATTTAGAAGGACCTCTTGAGAGTATGAAAACTTTCTTGGTTGATGATCTATCCAAAGCCTTGATTGAGCAACCCATTGAGCCTTTTGAAGTAACCCTAGTTTACAAGTGAAACAAAACAAAATAATATATGATAATTGGTTGGTTATGCATGAATGGTTGACCTATAATGATATGCAAATGGTCAAATAATATATGGGTAAAATTTGAGGTATGACAACTAGATTCTTCATCTAATAAGCCATTAGAATTGCATTGACAATTTACATGACCTTCACCAGAATAATCACATATTATAGTGTGGGGTTTTTGTCTTAGACATTCTTAGAAGTATATGCTTAGTTCTTTTGAATTTCATTAGCATTAGACTGACTTGCTAAAAAAAGGAGTGTGCTTGAGTCTTTGGTGGTGGAGGCTCAAAGAACTCATCATATATATAACAATAATCTACCACATAATTGTCATATTTGTTATAGAGTTGGCAAGGTAGGAAATTTCATGTGTTATAAACTTATCTTCCACTTCCTTGACCATGATTGTAGTGCCCTATATCACGAGAATATTGATAATTTCTAGACATTCCCCTATTTTTTTCTTGAGTTTTGATTGATTATATCTCATGCTACATTAATAGTTGTACTAGGAATTGATAATTCTTGGCGAAACATGTCTAGTTGTGCTTCTTGCACAAACATGAGGGATGAAATATCATATACATTATATGGTTCCACTTTTCCATAAATAATCATTGTGAACGTATTATATTCTTCAAGTAATCCTTGGAGAATTGCATCAATTTGGCCCCCTTTAAAAATAAGGTCACTAATCAAAAGCAATGAATCAACTATGGTTCTAACTCGTAAAACATATTAAAAAATTAATCGATT
This sequence comes from Lathyrus sativus, assembly GCA_963859935.3. NCBI lineage: Eukaryota > Viridiplantae > Streptophyta > Magnoliopsida > Fabales > Fabaceae > Lathyrus > Lathyrus sativus. Next base: position 520,091,050 of record OZ012739.1, read on the forward strand.
TCAATTCTTTATGTTATTTAACTTTGACCTTGATTGATGAACTTTAGCTTTCATCGATGAATGAAAATGCTTGTGCCCTTTGTCTCAAAATTCATAAGAATGTTGGCACGATAGAATTTGAGGAAGAACAACTTCAAAAATTGTGGATAAAAGTTAAGTGAAGAGAACTTGGTATTGAACCATCAAAGTTTCATATTCCTCAAAGACGATGTTGGCAACTTGTTCATCATTGGTTTTGAACATGGGAGGAATTTAAGGATTAACTACCATTTTTTTGGAGCTTGTAAGTTAGGATTACACATTTAACATGTTAATTCCAAAGTAGGAAATGTTTTCTTAGAGTTTGATTAATAACTTTGGTGTGAAGTTGTTCGATGATGTTGAATTCACAAATTGTAAAAATGTAACTTGAGAAAATCAAAAGACGTTTTGTGAATTTTGAGGGTAACTTTCAAGATACATCGTTGAAGCTACAATGAGCTTTGAGTTGCAACTAATATTTAGAGTGTGAAAGAAAATAGATGAGAAACAAAAGAAGTCATTTAGACATATGATATCATATCGAATGAACTAGGCATATATTTTTAAGTATATTGGGTAAAATATCATTAATATTGCATTGGAAATGTAAAGTGACTTTTAATTTAATTTAACACAAAAAATTAATACATATCTTTAAAGACTTTAAATTAAATATATAAATCAAAGATAAGTACCAAAAAAATATGATAATCAAAACGAAACAATGTTACTCTAAATTTACAAACATGTATTTTCCTTCCAAATATACATTGTTATATGTGATTAAATCATATAATTGTTTTAAATATAATTCATAATAAATTATTTATATTTATCTTAATTTGGAGATGATCAATATGTACATTTATTTTATATTTAGTTACATTCATTTGTATTTATTCAGAGGCGGAGGTACGTGTGGATGGGGGGGGGGGGGGGGGGGGAGGACAACCATCCCAATTTTTTTTCCATATATTTGAAAATACTGAAGTACCCTTTGTAGTGGGAAAATTTGAGATTAAACTATTGATTAACTTAACTCATAAAACAAGAGTCGTTACCACATTTTTATCTTATCCAAAGGAAAGGGAAAAGAGCGAACAAAACCTAAGAAAGCTATAAAACAAGAACTAATAAAAACAGAGACAGAGTAAAGGGGTTGGTTATGCAAAGGGAAGATGTTAGCACCCAAAACGTCTATAGTACTCTATAGGAACCTCTTTTAAAATCTAGCATTTGGTTTTAAAAAGGGTGTTGTTTGCAAAATATTGGTGAGGTGAGAAGAGAAGTATTTTTTTATAATTTTGTATTTGATAAGACTTCTTGAGTCTCGTGCCTACGTACCCACAAAGTGCAATGGAGGATAAAAACCTCGTAGTTTGTGGTAAAAATAATAAAAATGGTTTGTTATGATTCACGTTAAAGTGGACAAGACAAATTGTCATTTTAAGGAGAATACTCAACTAGTCACCCACAAATGTATTAAAATGGGCATTTGCATCACTATTGAGAAGGACTTCAACTTGGATAAAGATCAACAAGTATGCCACTAGATCTCTCAAGTGGAAAAGAATCAACATCAAACATCACTATAGGGATAGAAGAACTACATCTCAACTATGACAATGACTCATGTCTAAACCTTAAGAAAAAGTTTAAAAGGAAAAGTGCACAAAAACACAAAATGATTTTAATGGGTTAAGTTTTTTTAAACTTTTTTGAAAATGGTCTAAGTATACTTAATATTAATTAGCACTTTATTAAGAAAATGAGTTTGAAAATGTACTTGACAAAGTCAAGGTTTATTATGAAAGTGGTTCTAGTTTGAAAGAAGATGGTTTTGAAATAGATAGAAGACTTTGAAAATTAAAGAAGGGGGGAGATGAAGGGACTAACCTAAAGCATAAAAATAAAAAGTAAAGGAAGGAAATGTCTAACCAAGATGCAAGCCTTTGACATAACAAGCCAAAACTATCATCCTTAGGACTCAAGCAACCAAATAAGCCATAAGAAGAGAAAACCAAGCATAAGATGAAAGCCAAAGATCCAAGCTAAGTCTTCAAAGAGGTATCTCAAGGTCAAAGTGACAAGTAAGATCCAAGGTCCCAAGATATAACTCCAAAGCATAGGGCGAGGAACCTAATTATAAGTCCATCATCCATGAGCAAAGAATAGTCACCAAAAAGTCCAAGGAGCATTAAGAGTTATTAATTGTTTAGGCCTTTATTAATGTCTTAAAATAAAAAAAGAAAGTCCAAATGGACAAAGAGATAAAAAGGCATAAACATAAAAAAGATGAATAATATGATATGATAATGACAAGCATAAAAATAAAGAGCATAAAATAAAAGGCATAAAGTAAAGAAGCATAAAATAAAAGGCATAAAGTAAAGTTAGTAAAATTAAAGGTTAGTGTTAATGAAGATATTTTGTCATTTAAAGTAGATTACTCAACTAATCAACCTAACAAGTATGATATCTTTGCATCATCATTTAAGAAGGTCTCCAAATTAGATAAAATCAACAAGTATGTCATTGCCTCTCTTTAGATGAAAAAGAAACTACACATTTTGAAGATAGGAGATTTACATATAAACTAAAGATGACTCATATCTAAAAATGGGTCAATCTGATCACTTTCCGATTAGGGATAAATTTAGCGTTATGTTAAACAATCGTAGCACAATCTATAAGGAAGATCATACTATGGGAGGTCGGTCAATAAAACTTTATGTACCATACATATTAGAGACGTGATATAAATATCACACTCCTAAAACATGTAACAGAAGTCAAAATAAGATTGATCAAGACCTAAGTCAAGGAAAGATGGATCCATTACATCAATCAACCTCTCATAGTACTTTGGACAAACTTATGCATCAATCTAAGGTACCTCAATTGATCAAATTATCAACCAAATGGTAAATTTAAATTGATGAAAGTTAATCAAGCACTACTTAAGATCTCATGAACAAGGTGGCCTACAACATCCTCCAATTGATCCAAAGAAGGGTGAAAAAAAGAAAGGGATGAAGAAGAGAGGAACCAACAAAATGGCAAAACCAAATTGGATCCAAGTGATGATCAAGTCATCATCAAAATCAATCACCCATTTTGGTGAATTAGGGGTTTCACTTCATCAACGCCCAAGATCCATCAACAAAGGTCAAACAATATTAAAATGCAATAATATGAATTAATATGCACTAAAATGATTTTTGAAATTAATTTTAAAATGAAAATAAAGATGAAAATGCAAATGATAAAAATGAAATTTGAAAAATATATCAACAGAAAGAGAAAAATAAAATAAAATTTTAGAAATTATTTTGGTATTTTTTGGATTAAAAAGGAAATTACTATGAATTTTTAAAGGAAAAGCAATTTAAAATAAAAAATCAGAAAATAAAATATAACCAAAAAAATAACACACGTTGGATCTGACCTCATTAATTGACGTGGCAGATCCAACGCGCCTTAGTTGAGGATGCACCATGGAAATTAGATCAGAAATAACACCCGAACATATTTAAATCCAACCAATAGAAACATTTCAATCTACCAACGTGGAAGACACCTCAGGTCATCGTCCATCCTCTTCGTTCGTCTTCTTAGGTGAGCTGCTCACTGGAGAATGCTAAATGGTATCATTCAGGCATGAAACCACCATCATTGCAATCGTCTCATCAAGGCGAACTCAACCTCACTCTCCATTTTCATTTATTAAAAAGGAGTAGAGAGAATTTTGAGCAAAATCGGAAGAATACAAAAACACGAAAACAAAAAGTAAATGATGCACAAGAAGAATCAACACCATCTAGGTTAGAGGAAACATTCAGCAAGCAAATGACTACATTGTGGTAACTTGTTTGAGTCAAAATGGAGCTTTAAACTACCTTGTTCAAAAATGATCAGAGAAGCTCTGATATTGCATTTGGTTGGAGCAATTCAGGGACTCTTAGGGCTTATAATTTGTTGCAGAAGCTTCAGCGGAATACGATGAAACTTATAGAATCAAGAAATGAAAGTGAGAGTGGATGGAAATCAAAACACGATTGCTCACTTTTTTGCAGAAAATTTGAAGGTGGAGCAGGGATTTTCTAGCTCTTAAAAGCTTGGGAGTGAAGGTAGAAGGAATCTCTATTTATAGCTGAAGGTGATGGAATGATGAGAGGGGTGAATAGAGTGGAAATTCAGTGTAATTATGTCCACCCTTGGTCATGATAAAAGTCTAGTTTGAATCAACTCAAAACTCAGCCAAACCATGCGTTTTACCACTTATTTAACTTCAAGCAACTTGGTTGATCATGTTTAAATGCATATCACATGTTAATTTGAATTGTAATTGAAGTTTAGTTGAAGAAAAAATCTGACCATGGTGCAAAACTTTAGTTGCAAGTCACCATGTTTGCATCAACGAGGAATCTTGTACAAGAGGATTTTTCATGGTAAAGAACACAACGTGTCAAGAAAGGTTTCATTTGGATGCTTGAGAAAACAAGTTATGGCTTGTCGAAGTTGGCACAAAAATCTGGAAAACCAAACTTGAAAATTTCTAAGTCCAAATGGCTGAAAATGACCTAAATGTATCAATGAATTACATGGCTTTCCAAGCACAAATTTACTTTGACCCTTGAAGCAATCTTGTAGGGAGTATCATAAAGAGTATTGTGCAAAAATAATGAGCTGCATATGTTAAAAATTGAAGAAGTTGTGATTCTTGAAAGTTGAGAAAAAGTTACTTGATAATTGGCTCTTATCATGTAAAGAGAAGTTTAAGAGGATGTTGAGAAGAGTCATATGCAAAAAGAAGCATTCAAAAATATTGAGAATTGAAGGAGTTGTTCTCTATGGAACTTTGACTTGAAAAAGTTGACTTTTAGGTAAAAATTCCTTGAGCTAAAATAAGGTGCCCTTGAATGTCCCTTGATTATATTAATCAAAGCTTGAGGTAACTTGTTGATGAAAACATGAAAATAAACACATGAACTTTGACTTTTTCTTGAGAAGCAAGCTACTAAACTTTGAGACATCTTTGATCAAAATGAGATTGAATGAAGCTTGAAGTCAAACACTTGGAGATTATGGGTCTTGGCTTGATGAAATAGCTTTTGGGAACCAGTGGTTGACCATGCTTTGACTTGAGGGAGCAAAACCCTAGATGAGGAACCATGCTTGATGTTGTTGATGCAAAACCCTACATTACAAAGACACAAAAGGTATAAAAGAGATATTTTTGGGTATTTTTATTAGTAGTTAGTGAAACATAAAGCATATGAACAAAAATGAAAAGATACAAAGAAAGGTGTTTGGTGATCTCTGCAAAGCCAAACCCAAGGATGAGAGTGCTAGAGGGACACCAAGTTTGTGATCTTGATGAATTGTAAAGATCCAAATGAGGTGGGATATTAGGGTTAAAAATTAGGGTATGAGATATGCCCCTATTTAAGTTTCTTTTATTCGGAGATATAAAGATTGACATCTTTGTCTCGACGGGATAGAAGAGACTTAAATACAGAAGACTCAATTTTTAGCCCTAAGATACCGAAAAATGATTATGATAAGATATGAATGCAAACACAAAAATCTCTGGGGAAAAGATGTCACAGGAAATAGATAACTACTGGAGAAAGTTAAGAAAAAGAAACTCTAGAGGGGTTAAACAAAAAAGAGATCCAGCTGGGGAATGTAGAATTCCACAAGAGTTAGGAAAATGCGTAGATAAAACTACGACTTAAAATGCTGGAAAGAAATTTTGGATTCCACTAAAGATCCTCAAAGTCATTGCTATATTGGGAAATGAGCCTTTGTTAGGCAAAGAATGAAAGACAAGTTTCACAAAGAATAACCACTTGCTAGAGATAAACAAAAACCTTGTCGGGGATACTCAAAAGAGATGCGGGCAAGTTAAATCGCACAACGGACTTCTCAAATAAAAAGAAAACCATCTATTAGGGATGAAATATCTACTGGATCGCAACAGGATTCTCATATGAGGAGATAAACGCATGTTCAAATAATGAACCAAGTCGAATGGTAACAAGCTTTCAATATAAGGATATGGCTTAGCTTCTTCTTTAATCCAGTTTTAAACTTGAAAAAGGACCAACTATAAACTATCATCGCTAAAGGAACTACCATTTTTTAGGACTTAGGAATCAATAACTCTACCAGGGGTCTTTAAAAGAGATACATGTATGTTAGATAAATTTCACAACAAACTTCTCTGCGGGACTTTTTCGGAGAGATGCCATTTGATGGAAAATAACTTCACCAAACTTCCCTTCGAGAATTTTCGGAGAGATGCCATTTGATGGAATATAACATCATCAAACTTCCATTTGAGACTTTTCGGAGAAATGTCATTTGATGGAAAATAACCTCACCAAACTTCCCTTTGATACTTTTCAGAAAGATGCCATTTGATGGAAAAGATTTCACAACAAAATTCTCTGTTGAGGATAAAACTAGAGAGATGCCATTTGCTGGAAAAATGGACTTCATTAAACTTCCCTATGGGACTTTCCCGAAGTGACACCATTTCATAGAAGAGTTTGTTGGATAGGGATCCAACATTTCACGATAAACTTCTCTGCTGATGATAAACTGGAGAGATTCCATTTACTACAAAGATATAAATGGGTTTCCAGGAATATGCAAGTTGCTCAAATAAAGAGACTGTTGTTTGTCAATAGGTGAAGTTCACCCTGTTGGGGACATATAAGTTGCTCAAATAGAGAGACCTCCACTTGAAGTTGGACAAAAGTTTAATATATCAAACAAGCTTCTCAGAGAGACTGTCACTTGTCAATATGCTGAGGATACGCAAGCTTCTCAAATAAAGAGAAAACCATTTGCTTTCGGGCTATGATTTCAAGAGAGTGTTATCACAACACTAATGGGGAAACCAAATCTTCATCTTCTGATGGGGACTTACAAATAGATTTCTACTAAGGAAAATAAATCCTCAAGAAGGGTACAATAAATGCCTTCTCATCATCCAAGTTTCACATCCTAGAGAGATTCAAAATAATTGTTGCAGGAGACCAAGGTTCAATTCAGGAACAAACTAGAGAGAAACAGTCAAACATGATTCTACCCATTGAGGAAATAGCTCAATTGGGGAGTGATTCCATCTAGATAAACGACCGGGAAGGAACACTAAAGAAAAACAAATGTTCCCATGAGGAATGAACTCAGTGGAGAATTAGAAAAGATATACACTTTCTTCTTAAGGGTAGACAGTCTAATGGAGAGAATACACATCCTGTGGGGATTATAGCACCATCGAGTGGACAAAAACACCAGGAAGTAAAAAATGAGCATGAATTTGCATGATGCATGTATGAATGGATGAATTTATGCATGTATATGCTAACAAAACAAACACAAAGATAAACTGGGGACAACCAATCACCAAAATACAACCGGATACTCGGCTAAATCTCAATATCGCTGAAAGATAAACTGCCAGGGATTTCAGCTAGAGATACATAAAAGCCATCAAAAGATCAAAATCTTGCCACGAAGCTCATATCTCTAGAGAGATAGAGGGATACTGTTTGGGGAGAGAAATCTCAAAGTTGAATATTTTATTACCAATAATCCACTGAAAAGAAAACAGTATGAACTCCACTAGGGGATGGAAATATCTATTGGGGAAACACAACAAACCAAATCTTCCCGACTCTACATGGGGATAAGAAAAATCCATATGAACTCTGCTGAGGGAATGATGCAATACATATTTCCAAAAATATGATTGGGAAGAAGAGAAATCCTCATAGAATCTATTGCATAAGGATGAAGAGTTGTTGAGGAAGATGTAAGGCAAATCTCTTTTAAGGATATCAACCTCTGAAAGGGACAACCTTCGCAACAACTCTGTTTTAGGATAATATCGAACTATTAACGATTACTAAGAGCAATCCTCTGGGGATCAACAGTCTCAAGGGAAATATCTCAGACTTGCCAGGGGGAAAAATTAAGAAGTTAACATCGTAGTTACAAATTAACCTGCGGGGGATTTTAAAACTCAACACCGGGTGAGAGGAAACCCAACATTTGACTGTTATCTCAATACTTCCTAATGGGAAATAATGTTGAAATCGCAGCAATAGGATAAAACCTGATGAGGATTCTTCAACATATATACTTGCTTGATCACAACCCAACTTAGAGAAGAAAATCACACTCGGTTGGGGAAATCAGGATCAAGACTTATCCGGGGAATCCAAGTCTATGATTCAAACGGGGGTGCTAAACTCAATACTCAACTGGAGAACAACTGAATTAACGCTTAGCTCAGAATACCACCAATAAAAACAAGCTATGCTTACGGAAACATCGAGTTCTTCACTTCGGGATCTTACCATTCCTTGAAGTAACTGTGGACATTCCTCTTAACATTCACGAATCAAAGAAAAATACTTGTGTAGTTTTCAAAAGTATCATTATTAATTACCTTTTGTTTCAAAAATTATTATAAAAAATAAATGAAAAATTTCAGAACAGAAACAAACATAAGGATTTCAAACAAATGGACTAAGGCTCGAGTTATATTGATAGAATGATAGTCCTTAAATGGTGTGACTCCATAGATCATTACAAAGATGGAAAATAGTAAATACATGGAAAAAGTTACACTGAAGTATAATTTCCAGTGTCCACTATTCTCCCTAACAACTTTGAACTCTACCGTGCTTTACACTTCTGTCAAGAATGATGAGGATGATAAAACCTTGATGAACAATGTTGCTTTAGGGGATCAAGTCTGACCATATGCAGTTACTTGCCATGATCCCTAACTTTTGCTTAGATTGACCTCTCGGGTTTTCAATCTACCGAGATAGTTATTTCTATTTATGTCTCTAACTTTTTATTGGACTGCCCTTTTAGGTTTTAAGTCCACCGAGACGATCATTTTTGCCTAAGTCGCCCTTTCAGGTTTTCAACTTAGGGAGTCGTTCTTTTATTTTTAGGAAAAATATTTCTTGACTGCATCAACATTCACAGGACGAGTGAACTCTTCACCATCCATAGTTGCAATAATTAATGCACCTCCAGAGAAGGCTTTCTTAACAACATATGGGCCTTCATAATTAGGAGTCCGCTTGCCCCTAGAATCAGTGGTAGAAGACGAGATCTTTTTGAGTACGAGGTCACCTTCTATGAACACATGAGGTATGAACTTTTTATCAAAATATTTATTCATTATCTGTTGATACAACTGACCATGACACAAGGTCGTCATTCTCTTTTCTTCAATCAAATTCAGCTGGTCATACCTACTCTGACATCATTCAGCCTCAGATAGTTTAACTTCCATCAAGACTCGCATTGACGGGATTTCAACTTCTACAGGGAGCACTGCTTCCATACCATATATAAAAGAGAAAAGGGTTGTCCCTGTTGATGTGCGGATAGATGTACGATACCCATGTAAAGCAAAATGGAGCATCTCATGTCAATCATTATATGTTACAACCATCTTTTGAATGATCTTTTTTATGTTCTTATTAGCAGCTTCAACAACCCCATTCATTTTTGGTCCGTAGGCAGAAGAATTATAATGCTCAATCTTAAACTCATCAAACAACTCTTTCATCATCTTTTTATTCAGGTTCGACCCATTATCAGTTATAGTCTTGCATGGAACACCATACCGACGGATAATTTGGTTCTCAATAAACTTGACCACCACTTGCTTGGTCACATTGGCATATGATGTCGCTTCAACCCACTTGGTAAAGTAGTCAATAGACACAAATATGAAATGGTGTTCGTTCGACGCTTTAGGATCAATAATTCCAATCTTATCAATGCCCCACATGGAGAAAGGCCATGAAAATGAGATAACATTGAGAAGAGTTGGAGGCACATGAATTTTGTCAGCATAAACCTGACACTTATGGCCCTTCTTCGCATATTCACAACATTTAGATTCCATTGTCAACCAATAGTAACCTGCTCTCAACATTTTCTTAGCAATAACATGTCCATTGGCATGGGTACCAAAGGATCCTTCATGAGTTTCTTTCATTAACATGTATGCTTCGTGTCTATCCACGCATCTGAGCAGAACCATGTTGTAGTTTATTTTGTATATCACATCTTCATTCAGGAAGAAATTACCAATTAACCTTCTCAAAGTCTTCTTATCTTTCTTTGATGCTCCGAGTGGATACTCTTTGTTATAACAAGATTTGTTCTTGACATATTCTCTTTTAATTTTGATGATAACAAAAGTATTAAAAGAACAATGATTTATTTGATGTGTGTTTTGTTTATGCAGGTTTTTGTTCTTGTACATAATTAATTATAATTTGTTTTACTTAGACACACTTGGAGTTACTTTGTTGGTAGCTTCTGGTGACAGAGTCTAAAGAACAATTGCTAGTGTAGTTTGACGAAGACTATGAATTGAAGGCCTTATCATTCAGACGAGTTTCTACACTTAGTAATTGTATATCAGCATCTAGTACTATTTAGAGTTGGTGATAAAGTTGTGGACTATTCGTACTATTTAAAGCAAGCTCTATTGCCTTATCAGCCTGTTAGCCTGAGTCTACTACTTTTTGAGTTAGATTTCAAGGCTCAAGAAAAGTTGTTACATTCTATAAATGTCTGCTCCCAACGGCTCTCTTAGTAGAAAACCTCTTTGAAGACTTAAAGGTTAAACGTGTTACACACTGGATGTAGAATCTGTTGTGCATCCATCTTCAACGTCTCTTGTACTATAGAGTAAAAGCAAAGACACTTGATAAAGTCACCTTCTCAACGACTAGTTTTTGGAAAGGCTATATATATGGCTGAAGATTCAAGATTGAATTTTAACAAGGATTCTTCTGTTGAAGGAGTAGCAAGATCAAGCAATTACCAACTCTATGTAATATGCAGATTCTTTGTTTTAGGTTGCAATTGTAAAATCCTTAAGGTTTTTCTACCCTTGTATATATTAGAAATCTTAAGTGCTTTAGGTCTTTGTTATGGTGATCCCTCGTACCTCTGATACTTGCATCATGTACACCTTGTTCTCTATTATGTTGAGCCTTCAGTAGTTTCGATTTAGTCTTCTGCTATGTGTTTGAGCATAAAGTCTTGTCTCATTGGGATTCAAGCAACAAGTCTTGATCCAATATGCTTAAGCCAAATAAGTCTCATTGCTTAAGTGCTTGAGCTATGAAAGTCTTATTCAGGTAGTCTGATTGAGTAAGTGGCAAAGTTTCTGTCTGAGGGGCGAGAGCGAAGTCTCGAGTGCAGCTTGAGCAATGGAAGTCTTAGTCTGGATGACCAGAATAGTAGGTGGCTCGGCTAGAGGATGTGAGCAAAGGAAATTCTTAGACATGTGATCTAAGTAAAGGGAAGTCTCAATCAGAAGACAGATGAGCAGGCAACTCAGTTAGATGGTGTGAGAAAAGGTTAAGTCTTAGACATGTGCTATAAGCAAGGGAAGTCTCAAATAGTTGGTCTGAGCGGTTGTAAAAGTCTTATGCAGAAGCATAAGCGATTGTAATTATAAAGTGGTTATAATGAAAAGCTCTTGTGAGACAATGGGACTAGACTACTCTCAGTTAGGGGAGGAACCAATATAAATCTTTTGTGTCTTCTGCTGTTATTTTATTTACTTATGTTGTATCCACTGCCAAACAAATTAACTCAGAATCTGAACATCAGTTCTGCTTCTGAAACTCATTTCAGAAGCTAAATAAAAAGAAAACGTGAAACACAATTCAAACTTCCTTCTTGTGTACTTTTCACACCTTCACTCTTAACTCTGGATGAAACATTTGATATCATAATACCACAACTTATCATCTTTCAGTTCTTATACAGCAAACACATGGGCCGGTCTATCAAGACGCATCACATCAATTTTGAGCACATCATTCCAACGATTGACTATAATCTTAGAAGATAGAGTGGGCAGAGCATCTGCCATCTGATTTTTTCTCGGGGAATATGATGCAATTCAACCTTGTTAAAGAAGGTGAGAAACCTCCTTGCATAGTCGTTATAGGGAATTAGGTTGACTTGAATAGTCTCCCATTCACCTTTAATCTGGTTAATTACTAAGGTTGAATCCCCATACACATCAAGGGTCTTAATCCTCAAATTAATGGCCTCTTCAAGACCCATTATGCAGGCTTCATATTCTCCATATTATTTATGCACTCAAATGTCAACCTTGTTAAAGAAGGTGAGAAACCTCCTTGCATAGTCTTTATAGGGAATTAGGTTGACTTGAATAGTCTCCCATTCACCTTTAATCTGGTTAATTACTAAGGTTGAATCCCCATACACATCAAGGGTCTTAATCCTCAAATTAATGGCCTCTTCAAGACCCATTATGCAGGCTTCATATTCTCCATATTATTTATGCACCCAAATGTCAACCTTGAAGTAAATGGTATATGATAACCCTGCGGAGTGATAATAATTTCCCCAATTCTGTTAGCATAAGCATTGGCAGCTCCATCAAATATCAAACTCCAATGAGATTCTAGATCAGGCCCTTCTTCAGGTAACAGTTCATCAAAATCTTTAGCTTTTAGATACATAACATCCTTATCAGGGAAGTCAAATCTGATAGGTTGATAATCATCAATGGGTTGATGAGCTGGATGGTCAACCAAAACACTTCCTTTGATTGCCTTTTGAGTACGGTACTCAATGTCATATTCAGATAACAACATTTGCCAATGGGTAATCCTCCCATTCAAAGCGGGATTTTAAAAAATATACTTGATTGGATCCATTTTGGATATCAACCAAGTTGTATGATTAATCATGTACTGGCGCAAATGTCTTACAGCCCATGCCAAGGCATAACACGTCTTTTATAACATTGAGTACCGAGACTCACAATCTGTAAGCCTCTTGCTCAGGTAGTAAATGAGACATTCTTTCCTACCAGTCTCATCTTGTTGACCAAGAACACAGTCCATAGACTCTTCTAACACAGTCATATACATAATCAAAGGTATTCCTTCCACGGGAGGAGACAAAATTGGAGGTTCAAGAAGATATTCTTTGATACTATCAAAAGCCTTCTGACAATTCTTTGTCCATACACAACTTTGACCTTTGCGGAGAAGTTTGAAAATTGACCCACAAGTGGCAGTCATATTGGATATAAATCGGGAGATATAATTCAAACGTCCGAGGAATCCTCTGACTTGTTTTTCTGTTTTGGGCGCAGACATTTCCTGAATAGCCCTGACTTTATCAAGATCAACTTCAATACCTCTTTGGATAACAATGAAGCCTAACAATTTTCCAGAACGAACACCAAAAGTGCACTTATTTGAATTCATACATAGTTTATACTTCCTCAATCGCTGAAACAGCTTCAACAAATACTGAATATGATATTCTTCAATTTTCGACTTACAAATCATATCGTCCACATAGACTTCTATTTCTTTATGTATCATATCATGTAATAGAGTAGTCATAACTCTCTGGTATGTTGCACCAACATTTTTCAGACCAAACGACATCACTCTGTAACAAAATGTTCCCTAGGGTGTAATGAATGTTGTTTTTTCCCCCATATCCTCGGGTGCCATCTTTATTTGATTATAACCGAAAAATTCATCCATAAAAGTAAAAATGTTGAAATTGGCAGTACTATCTACCAACATATCAATGTGTGGTAGTGAAAAATCATCTTTCGAACTGACCTTATTCAAATCTCTATAGTCAACGCACATCCGGACCTTTCCGTCTTTCTTTTCAACTGATGCGATATTGACCACCTATTGAAGATGCTCAACCATAACAAGAAAACCAGTACCAATATGCTTATGAACCCCCTCTTTAATCTTAAGAGTCATATCGGGGTGAATTTTTTTCAACTTCTGTTTAACTGGGGATATTATGACTTCAACGACAATCTGTGTTCCACAATATCAATAATAAGACCTAGCATATCTTAATAAGACCAATCAATTTTATTTATTTATTTATATTTTTAATATTTGTAAAAGTATTTAAAACGACTTATAGTAGAAACAAAAGTAATAAATATATATAAAAGTTGTCATTTAAAAAAGTCATAATGTTCTAAACACAACCAATTGTACTTATTTAAATGTTCTATAAAACTGAGTGGTGCTATAAAATTGAGATACAGATTGGTAAGTAGGGAGTTAATGTTTACATTAACGGAACATAATGAGAGAGCATGGTGCACAGTCAAGGGTTGAAATCATAGGAGATTCGATCTACCAATCGAGAACATTCGAGTCACGTGGAGGTTTAACGTTACTTTCACGAAAGATGCAATCATACGTATGTACTCATAGTTGGGGATCAGTGCCTTCCACGTCTCAAACTCCTTCCAATTCATATTTCTTTTCTTTTTCTATGCATGCTTGGTAATATTTTAATTAGTAGTTAATATGTTATTGCAATTCATTACTATTAGTTATAACCTGAACCAAGCATACGATTTTCCTCAATGTGCATGCATTAACAAATTCAAACATAGAGCTCCATGCACTCGTTATAAATAATTAAGTGCTATATACATGGCATGTGCTTGCTGATGAACATTGGCAGGTCAGAAAATCAAAATGAGTATAAATAAAGCCATCATGATTGGAGTAACAAGTCTAGCTTACATTGGGTCTCTATGCACTCAATAGTAATGTGATGAGAACTTAAGATTTTTTTTCTTTTAAATGAGTTTGAATTTCGTTTCATTTGAAATAATTTGAAATTATGTATTTAATAAAAGTTAGTTTGTTAATCATTATTCTTGATCATGATTCTTTTCCCATCGTCTCTATAATTTGTGGATTATAAATTAGTGTTGTAGCAAATTCTGTCGAAATTGAACAGGTAGTGTAGTTGTCGAAAATATGGTAAATTGTTAGCATGTCAAATTGAGTTAGTATGTTAGCCCAATTGTTTAGTATGTTTTCTTATAAATAGTATATTAGTTCTCACTTCTTAATAATCCTAATAGAAGGAGAAAGTGGTGTGGTTGAGATTTAATTGTAAACATTCCATAATATGTAATTGAATCAAGAAGTCAGGGTTTTATACCACTTTGAATTGTCTTTTTTTTCTCTTTTCACATTGGCTTTCTTGTTGATAAAGAAACCTGCCATACTCTATTTTCTAGGCATCGCTTTCACAACAAATTGGTGCAATGAACATGGAGGAAAAGATGTCGCCAATAAAGTATGAGATTGAGAAATTCTCCAGAGTGAATGATTTCGGATTGTGGCACTTGATGATGCAAGCTATTCTTGTACAACATGGTTTGTTAGAAGCCTCGAAAGGATCGGAAAAGATGGATATTGCCCTAACGATGAAAGAGAAGATGACGATGATCGAGAAATCCCAAATTTCCATCATATTGAGCCTTGGTGATAAGGTTCTCCGGCAAGTCTCGAAGGAGAAAACGGTTGTCGGCATGTGGGACAAACTCGAAGGTCTATACATGACCAAATCTTTGGTTAATTGTTTCTACCTGAAGCAAGTTTTGTATTCATTCAAGATGAGTGAAGACAAAGTCTTGACTGAACAACTGAGTATGTTCAATAAGCTGATTCATGATATGGAGAATATTAATGTCAAGATCGATGATGAAGATCAAGTAGTGTTGTTGTCGAGTGCTTTACCAAGATATCATACTCACTTCAAAGAAACTCTCTTGTATGGAAGATAGTCTTTGACCTTTGAAGAAGTTCAATCAGCCTTGTACTCGAAGGACCTGAATGAAAGAAAAAAGCATAAACCATCTTATGTTGGTGAAGGATTTCCCGTAAAAGGAAAATTCACAAAGAAATATGGTAGGGTTGAGAAGAAGAAAGGTAAAGGTCAGTAAAAGTCTTATGGTGGTGATGCTTCTGCAATTAGGTGTTATGACTTTAAGAAATAGGGTCACACAAGAAAGGTATGCCTTGATCGAATGAATATTTATGGTGGTAAGGATAATGGTAATGCAGCCATTGTGCAAGATGATTATGAATCATCTGATGTCCTGGTAGTTTTGAGCAGCAATTCTAGCAAGTAATTAATCGTGGATTCAAGTTGCACTTGACACATGAATCCAAACAAATATGTGTTTAAGGAGTTATGTCAAGGACATATGCTTCAGCATTTGATTCTGAGTTACTTGAAATTACAAGCTTCCTCTTAAGAGTTTTTATTTTAGAGGAACCCTCTTTGATTTTCTTTTTCTTGTTTTCTTCATCAGACAAAGTTCTAGCCAATCTTCTCATAGCAGGTTCTTCATCTGTTTTAGTTTCTTCTTCAACATCCACCACCTCCTTAACCTTCTCTTTAGTGAACTTGTCTTGAGGTCTGGATACACTATTAATGAGACTCTTCATTATATGGGCAATAGGAATACTGTCATTCTCACCAGTTTCATCATTCCTAACCTCTTGCCATTATTTTTTTCACCAAGATAATCCCCACTACTTACTTCATTGTTTCTATCAGATATCTTGCTCAACACTTTAGCCGCTACATTATTTTCTCCCCGAGCATCATGATCTTCATTCTGATCATTCTCAACAGTTTGGTCTTCGGAAAAGTATAAAGCATCATTATCAACCACAAGAGCATCCACAACTGAACCAATCGAATGTTCAACTTAGGGTTCACAAAATGGTGGAAAAGATGTTTCAGGATCTTATTCAACAAGTTGATCATCAGGTGATTCAACATGTGTTCTTACATCTTGTTCCGTACCAGTGGTTTTATTAAGATCATCTTTATTTTCACTAGAGTAGGGTTTAGAAGTAATCATAGTTTCAACAAGATTCTTCAAAGAGGGTTTGCCTTCTGAGGAACTAACATTATCAAATGAGGTCTTCCTTTTGGTAACGAAGTTCTTTGATTCTTTTATTGAAACATCCATAGGAACAATCGTCTTAAGAGGTTTTGGGTCTAGTTATATGATGGTATCATCATTAGTGTCGTTGTTAGATGAAATTCTAGTTCTTATTGACATTCCTTTCTTGCTCATTTTGGTACATGATTGAGGATTTTTATAAACATGAAGTGAAGTAGATGTGCTAGCACAATAGGTATCAAGAGACCAGTTGCGAGGGGAGATGGATTGGCTGTGAGAAGAGTTTGAATTTGAAGAGATTTTTCTCAATTCAGGTGCTTCTATGAGCACATGAAAGAGAGATTTTCCTTTTAAATATTCACGCCTCCCTTGAGTTATCATCCACATGAAAATGTCCACAATATCCTTTTTATTTTTAGAGTCATTTTTACCTTTGGGAATTACTTGACACTTATGGATTTTAGAGACTATCTTCTTTATAACTTCAGGCTTCATATGTAGGTCAAGATGTCCTAACATTTTATATGACTTTCCATAAATCTTGCCATTCATGAGATATTCATACACATCCTTAACACATAGGATTTTAATTATTTCTTATGTGTTTTCCATGTGTAGAGACCCCTGACTTATTAATGAGATATGATGCTGGAGCATCGTGTGAGACATCTTGATCTACAATATTTTGGTTTCATCTTTCAAGATTGTTGATGACTGACTTCTTATCGATATATAACAGTTTTCCTTAGACATTCACTCATTCATTATAACTTCTTAATATTTCTTAGAGACACTACATTCAGACTTATTGAATTCAACATTCAAACCCTGGTCACATAATTGACTTATCTTAATTAAGTTTGCATCAATACCTTATGCTAAAAGAACTTCATCAAGACTAGGGAGACCTCGGTAAATCAGTTTTCTTATTCATGTTATCTTTCTTCTAGTTCCATCCCCAAGAGTAACATAACTCTGAGAGTAGTTCTTAAGATCTTCAATTTAGCTCCTTTCACCAGTCATGTGTTGTGAACATCCACACTCAATATACAAAACCTAGGAGATACATAAGCTAAAAGACACTTTATTGTTTCCTTGGGCTTTCACACTTGCTTAGAAAGAGTTGTCTTCCCTCTCTTCCTTTGAGGCCTTGGAAAACTATAAAAATGAGGATAACCATACATTCTATAGCAAAAGGGTCTTATATGATCATATCTCCCAGAGTGATGACATCTCTTTGCAGATTTCTTATGGCCTCTCTGATGGGGGTTACATGTCGAGTACGACGCTAAGGCATGTAGTCCACCTTATGAAACTTAGTCTTCTTCCTAGAAGTGACTTTGATCTTGTGTTCATGGAGTTGTAGTCAAACCCTACATCATTCAAATTTTATTCCAAGACATCATCCAACATACCATAAGCATTGTTCATCATTGGTACATATTCTAGCATACTTTCAAGTTTAGCATTCAGCAAAGAGATTTCATCTTCCAATCCTGTGATGGTTAAGACAAGATTCTCTTTTTCTTTCTGAAGCATACTAATGATATATTTTTGTTTTTCCAATTTTAAGCATGCTTCCTCCTAATTGGTGTACAAGAGTCTAAGTGTTATAGCGAGTTCCTTTTTTGTCATGTTTTCATCACTAGAGTCTTCTTCAAACTCATACTTTCCAATGAAAGTCATAACCTTGCTGGCAGTTTCTCCTTCACTCTCATCACCAGGCCTAGACCAAGTGATGGTAAATACCTATTTTTCTATTTCTTTAGAAATGTAGGGCATTCTTATTTAATGTGACCAAAGACTTCACATTCAAAAAATTTTGGCCTTTTTTCCTTGAGAATAGTCTTCCTCTTTATTCTTGAGTAGGGGACAGATGATTGACCTTTTTCCTTGCACATTTGTCCTCCAATATCTATCCATTATTCACAAGGAATTATTTAACTTTTTTCCAATATAAGTTATATCATCTGCTAGGTCTTTTCAGTATTTATTTCATCATGATCTTCACTCTCTTGAGACTTGGATACAAAAGCTACATCTATGTTTTTCTTTTCAGATCTTCCATTTGTAGATATACTTCAAAGGCTTGAAGAGAGCCAATAAGTTCATCAACCTTCAACGTGCTCTAGTCTTGGGCTTTTTCAATAGTTGTTACCTTCGTGTCAAACTTTTTAGGAAAAAGTATGAGGATATTTTTGACCAGTTTCTCTTCAGACATCTTCTCTCCCAAGGAAAAAGAATTGTTCGTAATGTCTCTAAGTCAGATGTTGAAATCAAAGTTAGATTCATCTTCATCCGTTCTTAGATTCTCAAATTCTGTAGGGAGGAGGTGCAACAGTTACATCTTAACCTTGGATGTGCCTTCATGGGTAGTTTTGAGAATTTTCCAAGCTTTTTTGACTCTAGTACATGTGTTGATCTATTTAAACATGTTCTTGTTAACACCATTAAATTAGCATTCAAAGCTTTGGATTTTCCAAGAGCTTCATTGTCTTCTACATCAGTTCATTCAGCATCAGGTTTCAAACTTGTAGAACTATTTTGAGAAGTAATTACATGATGATTCCACCCTTTAATCACAAACTTCCAAGTTTTGTTGTCTATGGATTTGAGAAAGTTGGCCATTTTAAATTTCTAATATTCATAATTGGTGCCATGTAAAATAGGTGGTCTGATAACAGACCATTCATCCTTCGTGTTGTTCATTTTAACATAAAATATTTCCTTGGAGCTCAACCAAATAGAACAAGGTGTATGCTCTGATGTCAATCAGAATTCTATTCCTCAGGGGACAAATGTTGGACACGATGTTGGAGTAACTGGTCCAACAAGTTAAACCAGGTTTCACACGTGGTGGGCAATAATATAGAGTCAATGTAAAATTAATAAATAACACAAGAGATTGGTAATCTAATTCGGTGAAACCACGCCTACGTGTGGGGGCACTCTACCTAAGAAAGTAAATTCACTACTTTAAATTAGAACAATTAGATTTATAAGAAGCTTCAATCCCTTATGAAGTTCTATGTCTCTCCCTAATCCTAGTGATTTTCTATTTAGGTCTACCCCAACATATGAGAACCCACTCACTTTCTTTTATGACTAAACCCTAGTGATCAACCTCAATAACAAATCTATTGATTGTTGAATTTACAACTCAACTAAGAAAAACCAGTTATGTCAAGTTACTGAAATACAGTGGTGTGCAACAAAGATTCAACACTAATCTAATTATGGCATTAGCATGGAATACAAGAAATAAATACTCAAACCCATGCACAAAAAACCTAGATCTTGCGCACCAAACTCTTGACAAAACATGAGAATAGAGTATCCTTATATAGCAATGTTTCCCTACTTTTTCTCCTTGGGTCTCTGATTTAAAATCGTCCAAAATCTCATATGAATTTAATTGAGATTTTTTGCTTCAAATCAACTCCACAATACATGATTTGATTTGAATTCAAATTTAAATCACATCGATTTAAATTTAATTAATTAAAATAATAAATCAAATCCAATTGCTAAAATACAATAACAATATTTGTTTGTGTGATTTGTTTGACATCTGTTAAAGATCAAATCAGATTTAAAGTTGAATTTGAATTAAAACAAATCATATATTTTGTTGGAGTTCTTTTTGTATAAAATTAAATCCAACAAGATTCAACTGTTATTCTGAGCGAAATCAAATATGAAATCCTAAGGAGAAAAGCCCAGAAGACATTGCTATTTAAGGATACTCAAATGTCACTTTTGAGGTGTGCATGTAAGGAAGATACCTAGTGTTAGGATTCATATTTTAAGTCTTTGATTTTTCACCACTTTAGCGCCTCATTTCATATCTTAAGGCATAAAGTTTGGTTTCTTAATTGAGTCATAAACCTTGTTCCAAGATGCTAAGTCTATAAATTTGAGAACATAGTGTTTCTCGTATTCCACACTAATGCCATAACCAAATTAGGGTTGAATATTTGTGTACACCACTCTATGTTTCAGTAACTTGACAAAGTTGTTGGTTTGTTTTAGTTGAGTTGTAAATTCAATAATTGTTATATTAATGGTGAAGTTGATCATTTGGGATTAGTGATTGAGAGAAAATGATAGGGGTTATCATATTTTGAGGGAAACCTAAATAAAAAGTCGTCGGGATAATGAAGAGGCATAGAACTTCATAGGGTTAAAGTTTCTTATAAGGCTAAATGTTCTAATTCAAAATAGGTGTGGTTTAACCAAACTGAGTTAGCAATCTCTTGTGTTATTTGTTATTTTTCTGCTTCATCATCTTGTATAATTTAATTTGTCATATCTTGCTTGCAAATTGGTTTTCTGTTTCTGGTTTACAATGTCTCAGATATCGTGTCCGACGTTTGTCCCCAACATATGTCCCATGAGGAACAAAATTACAGAACTTTTCCATCTTTCTTACTTTGTTCCTTGTGCGCAATCTTCTAAACATCATTTGCATTTACTTCCAACGCAGTTACTCCATCATTTACGATTTCAACGACATCTTGAAATTTGAATATGGAATTCATTTGTGCAATCCACCATTCATAGTTCTCCTTTGGAAACCAATATAGATTTGCAGGAAATTGCATTGATGTTGTGTTTTTGTCTACTATTACATAATCACTCTGAATCGCAATCGGGCTCGTTGATACCAATTTGTTGGAACAATTAGAGTTTTATCAAGAAGAAAGAGAAGAAGAAGAAGAAGGAGAGAGAGAGAGAGAGAGAGAGAGAGAGAGAGAGAGAGAGAGAGAGAGTATATTATGTGAAAAAGGATTCATGAAATTGCTACTAATTGATTTACAATGTTACTTTTATATATATATATATATATATATATATATATATATATATATATATATATATATATATATATATATATATATATATATATATATATATATATATATATATATATATATATATATATATATATATATATATATATATATATATAAAACAAAACATACAACTTACAAATTGTAGTATTCGACTATATTGAATACTTGCTTACACACTTCGATGCACATATTTTATTCGACTAACACAACTATGTCAAATGTAACTTTTCTAAAATACTGAATTACATCTTCTAACAATTATATAACATTGACGTTATATGTGAAAGTTAACTGCCAACTCAATTTTAATTTAACATAAACAAATAAAAGAACAAATTTGCATTAAATTGTGAAACACATAGGATCAAAACAAAACAAAACACATAAAATAAAATAAAAAGTAAAACAACTTTTATATAAAAGATAAATAACAAAAAAGTATATTTTAATTTATATTTTTTTTCCTTGTAATACTTATAAAACTACAATTTTTATAACTAGGGAAAATAAAACATGGTATAAGAAATTGGGCCAAGCTTTGATACCATTGGGTATTGTATTGAAAAACTGGACTTCATATCCTCCCTTTTGGATTTATACCCCCATAGTCTTATGAAGTTACTAAAATACCTATAAAATTAAAAAAACAAAGTATTGAAGTTTAAAAAACAAAGTATTAAAATTTCTCCAAAACACATTTATCTCAAAAATCACAACTTTTGGAAAAATTCAAGCGAGTTTCATATTTTCTGAAAAATCTACAATCTAATACTTCGAATATTCAAATCAAAACTTTTTCTTTTTAATAATTTAGGACTTGAAAGCTTTCTTTGTTTTTGGAAGTTTTTGTTCAAATATTCAAATAAAAAGTTATTTTTATTGAATATTGTTTATTTGAGTATTCAAATTGAAACTTCCTAAAAAGCAAAACTTTTGAGTTTTTTTTTTTAATTCTTTTTTTTCCTTATTCATCATTTTTTTTTTACAATTGTTAAAAGTAAAGAACGCAGTGATATGACTCTTTCTCTTGATCACACCCACATCAAAGTTAGGTCACATGCAGCTACATGCAAAAGATATGTTGAGGCACAACAAGTATCATTCTCCAATATGATATGATGGTGCAATCATAATAGGTGCCTCTGACATGAGAAGCACTGGTAAGATCTTCTTATGAACCCAAGCCTCAGTATGAACTGCATGACTATGAATAACCTCCAAACTGTCTACAATTATGCACAATAAAGGTGATCTGATGCTGTTTTGATCTTGTAGGATTTGGTGGTGCATAAGAAAAAGGAACGCATAATTATCTATTAGAATGTTGTTGTAATATGTTGATGGTTTATTTAGTTGGTTTTGTTAATTTAGTCTAGATTTGGAGTATAGAATCGTGTGAGCCCTCTACAAACAACTAGTGGTTCCTCTTTGTGATGTTGAACTCAGACTATATATCTAGTTGTAATGAGTTAGAGTACTCTTATACTCACTTGAATATAATTTCCTTATAAAAAAATCAAATTAAAAAAATGCCAAAATGCATCTAACAAGAAGTAATGGCTTGGATATGCAGTCCATCCACCATAATGTTATTCCCATGTTCATGTTAGAGGCATGCACTAAATTTGAAGCTTCTTCCTAAACATAATTCTGTAGTGGTAGTTTATATGTTGCACATTTTGCATTTAAACTTTCCGGACAAAAATCAAAAGACTTTGCAATGAAGTCCTCTTGGTGACCTTTATATCAAATATTGTAATGTTGTCCTCTTGGTCGATACTTAAAAAAAAAAGCTTAAATGCAGATTTAGTCTCCAAACTTACGTTTTTCTAAACTTTTAAGTTTCCTTTAAAAAAACGCAGCTTATCTTGAAATTTTCTTGGTCCCCTCTTCAGTTTGAGCTATGTGACATGGTCAGCGGTGATGTGGCATGGTAGATGTTGACCCAGGCTAGAAATGATTTACCACGTCATTTAAAACTTATTATATTTAATTTTTTTAAACATTTTTAATTAACTTAAACTGAAGAGTTTCAATCTTCCTCATTCATAAAAGAAGAAAACACGTATCTTCCGCCATTTGAATTCTATGAACCCTAGAAATCGTCTTTAAGAATTCCCCAATTGTTTCACTCAAAGCCTTAACACGTTGTTTGGGAGGAGAAAAGCAATGGACAAAATCCTTCAGCAACAAAGAAAAGCAGCGAAGAGGAGAAGTTTTGTCTCAAGTGTGCAGTATTTTGTCCCCCGTTATAGAAACATGTCGTTTTCGTTTTAGGGTTTGTGTTTTTTTGCACGTGGTGGTCCCAGTCATTTTAGGGTTTGTGTTCCTTTGTCGTTTAAGGCTTGTGGTCCCATTTGGGTTATGTTGATTTGTGTGTCTTCCTTTGTCTGACTTGTATTTAACATGTATTCCATGCCATCACAAACTCAAAAAATTAGGTTTAGAGTTCATCATAGAGGTTATTTTGTGGACACCCCTGTGAAACTGTATGTAGCTGGGTTAATTTCAGAAATGAACTGGAAATGGGATGTTGACTATCTGTCCTATTTTGAGTTTTTGGAATTGATTAAAAAAGAGGGGTATAGAGACATTATGTGTATTTGGTATTAGAACCCTAGGTATAATTTTACTCGTGGCCTTAGAAAGATTAAGGGTGATGGTGATATGTTGCAACTAATTAGGGATGCTGATGAATGTGAGGTAGTGGATTTGTATGTTGAGCATAGTATTAGTGTACCTAACATTGTAGATGATGCAGAAGTAGGACATGACATAACTTATAATGATGACGAGGTTCAATGTACTGGTGAGAAATTTGTTGATGATGAGGTGGAAGTAGATAATAATGCTGAAGTAGTTGATGATGTTGAAGTAGGTGAAGTGGACAATGATGCTGAAGTGGGTGATGGTGATAGTGTTGAAGTGGATATTGATGCTGAAGTGGGTGACAGTGATGGTGTTGAAGTGGATATTGATGCTGAAGTGGGTGATGGTGATGGTGTTGAAGTGGATATTGATGCTGAAGTAGGTGATGGTGTTGATGTGGATATGGATGCTGAAGTGGGTGGTGGTGTTGATGTGGATAATGATGCTAAAGTGGGTGATGGTGTTGATGTGCATAATGATGCTGAAGTAGGTGATGGTGTTGATGTGCATAGTGATGCTAAAGTAGGTGATGGTCATGATGGCAATGAACCTAAGTTTGATAGTGAAAAAGAGTTGGAGAGTGAACCTGAGTTGGATCGGGCAACTGTAATTCCAACTAAACCAATTAAACCACATGTCAATGACAATGACTTTCACCATGATAATGATGAAGATTCTGACCAGCTGCAGACACCACCTGAGAGTGAAAATGATGAAGAGTATGAGAGGTTTCCTACCTATAAGGTTGGTGTGGGAACAAAATTTCAATTAGGCATGAAATTTAACAACAATGATTTGGTAAGGGAAGCCATAAAGGAGTATGCTATGATGGAAAAAAAGAATGTGTATCTAAAGAAGAATGATGCAAAGAGGATGGTTGTTAGGTGTATTAGTGAATGCAAGTTCTACATGAGAATTGGTAAAAGGGTTGATAACCAATATTGGCAAGTGGTGAGTTTATATGATGAGCATAATTGTCATAGAACAATATAGAATAGACAAGCAAAAACTGGATGGTTTGGCAAGCAGTTTAGCCATATACTAAGGCATACTCTTGATTTAAAACCAACTGGTCTAGTTGCTTTGGCATTTGATAAGTGGGGTGTCAAACTATCATCTGAACAGGCTTATAGAGCTAAAAGAAGAGCAATGGATATTATTCAAGGTGCAGGAAGGGACCAGTTTACACATCTAAGAACTTATGCAAATGAGCTAGTTAACTCCAACCCTCATAGTAACATTGTGTTGAAATGCTCAGATTCTAGTGATGACCCAATTTCTGAGAGAATATACATTTGTCTAGAGGCATGCAAGACTGGTTTTGCTTTTTATTGCAGACCACTTATTGGACTAGATGCTTGTTTTTTAAAAGGAGATTAAGGTGGGCAGTTGATGGCAGTTGTAGGCAGGGTTGGAAATAATCAGATATTTCCAATTGCATATGCTGTTGTAAAAGCAGAAACTAAGGACTCTTGGGAGTGGTTTTTAAATCTCTTACTTGAAGACTTGCAAAGCATAAATCAAAGGGATTATGCCTTTATTTCTGATCAGAAAAAGGTAGATCACTATTGTTTTATATTATTTTCCTACTATTGTTTTTAAATCACTTATGTAAGTTGTATATAATGGTTAACTGCATTGACTTGTAATTGACATGGTCTTGTCCTAGCATGTGGAACAAAGACTATGTGTGAAGCATTTGTATAGCAACTGGAAAAAAAGTACACTGGTATGGAATTAAAAGAGGCTTTATGGAGTGCTGCAAGAGCATCGACTATTTAAGGATGGGAGAGGGAAATGTTGAGGATGAAGGCTTTGAATGAATCAGCTTGGAAGGATATGAAGGAGGTTCCAGCATAATATTGGAGCAGGTCACACTTTAAGACATATTCAAAGTGTGACCTTCAGGTAAATAATATGTGTGAAGCCTTTAATAGGGACATCCTAGAAAATAAGGACAAACCTATTATCACACTTTTAGAAGGGGTAAAGCATTACTTGACTAAGAGAATCACTAACTAGAAGGAACTCATGGTAAAGTATGCTGGTAATATATGTCCAAGAGTTCAGTTAGCTTTAGAGAAGAATAAGAAGTTTGCTGAAAGTTGGTCTCCAACTTGGTATGGTGATGATGACATGGCTATTTTTGGTGTAACAAGTGGTATAGAAACTTACTATGTCAACATCAAAGAAGGTACATGTGCTTGTAGGAAATGGGACTTAACTAGGATTCCTTGTAGCCATACTATAACATGTATATGGCATAACAAGAAACATCTTGAAGAATTTGTTTATGAGTATTATAGGTATGGCATTATATGTATACTGATTTTTTATCTGTCATGAAATTTATATTTCTGAGTCTTTTTTATTTATGCAGGAAGACAACTTTCCAGAACACATGCTCTCACATCATATATCCTACAAACGGCCCTCAACTATGGCTTGTAGATGGTATATTGATTGTCAATCCACCAGTGATGAGAAGGGCAATTGGACGTCCGAAAAAGCTGAGGAACAAGAGCAATGATGAACCAAAGAATCCACATGTTCTGCGAAGAAAGATAACAACTGTCACTTGTACAAAATATGGATCCATGGAGCATAATAAAAGAACATGTAAAGGGAAGAGAGCAGCAGATAGGGTTATGCCAAAGGGAGGTGTTGCGGTGAGAATCAGATATCAAGCTATTGGATTTAACTTGAATAACAAATCATGAAGTTCACCACCAAGCTTTGATTTATCCAAAGGAAAGGGTAAAGATCAAAGAAAACCCTAAGTGCGCTATGTAACAACGCATCTAAGAGATCTAAGGTTCGGGGGTTGGTTATACATAAGAAATGTGTTAACATCCTAAGTATCTATAGTACTCTACAGGAACCTCTTGTTAGTATTTGTGTTATGCTAAAGTTGCTTGCTAATTAAAAAGTTCTAAGGTAAAGATCTAAAGTATATACAAAGTATGCTCGCCAAGACATCACATCTCGTGCCTACGTATCTTGACGGGAATGGAATCAGAGCTATCATAGTTCCCCTCAAAAGGGGTGAGGAACTCTTAACTGTGGTCAAGGTTCCAAAGGGAAAAGTAAATGTCTGCGGTGAGACACCTACATAGAGTGCGACGACTCTAAACTAAGGTTAAGTTAGTAAGGAAGGGAATGTCCACGAAGGGACGACTAAATAGAGCATGACGATTCCAAGTCCTATGACAAAGGCAAACATGGGAAATGTCCACGGAGGGACGACTACCTGGAGCACAGAGACTCCAATCCTAAGTTGCAAATATTAACAGGAAGTTATTTGTTAGTGAGCTCGCCAAGACATCGCATCTTTTTCCTACGTATTCTCAAGAGGAACTTGAGAAATGAGAGCGTCCATAGTTCGTGGAACTACGGGTTACCAGCTCCTAAGAACCAAGAACAACAAAGACAAGCAAAGAATAACAAAGGGACACACACAATGATAAAAGGTCAACATACAGTCTTTCCCCTTGGATTAGGTCCACAAGATTAAAGACAACAACAGATACACGGAAAACATCATGTAAATGGTATCAAATAAAAACACAGACACAATACACGGAAAAACGTCATGTATGGTCATACAAATAAGATATCACAGAGTACGCATAGAAATACATCATGGTAATCAGACAATGAAAATTCAACAGAAATACATGAAAAAAACATCGTGTAATTAGCAGACAAAGAAAACATACTAACAGTAATATATATGACTAATAGTAATAATATATATGATATGTATGATAACAAGTTGAATAAAATAAAAAATCAAACTCACAGTAATAACATATCTATATATGATGTGAACAGAAACAATTAACTATGTATAAAAAACTAAACTAATAACATACATATATATTTTTACTTTTAATTTTTACCGTAGCTTTTATATATCACTTCCGTTTTGTTTTTTTTAAGTTATATATATATATATATATATATATATATATATATATATATATATATATATATATATATATATATATATATATATATATATATATATATATATATATATATATATATATATATATATATATATATATATATATATAATGTGACGATTAATTTCTCTCTCTTATTAACTTGAATTTCATCTCTCTTATTAATTTGACCTAATGGTTGTTGTTTCGTACTCTCATCTCTCATTTAAAATCACTCTCATTTGATATGCTCCCTATATATATATATATATATATATATATATATATATATATATATATATATATATATATATATATATATATATATATATATATATATATATATATATATATATATATATATATATATATATATATATATATATATATATATATATATATATATATATATTTATTTAGTAGATTTTGAAATTTTTAGAGAATTTTATAATGAAAAAAATGGATGGTTTGTAGATGTAGTAGGGGGGTTACTTACATTTTAAAGAAAGAAAAGCAAGAATGATTGGTAGATGCAGTAATGTGGTTGCAACGTGAACAATAGTGTCTAATGGACTTCCACCATTTTTTCCTCTTTTGTTCTTTCTCTCGTTTCTATTTGAAATACTTTGCGTGGGAGAGTATAAGTGATAGGCCGACTACCTCTCTCTCAATTTTGTTTGAAGTGATAGAGATATTGTGTGATGAAAAGAATCATGATGTCTGTCTCCAACGATAACAATGTACTATATAGGCTTACAAAATGGAAAAAAAAACCTTTCCAACACTTAGGAAACAAATGTTAATTAAAAAAAGAAATAAAAACAAAATTTTATATTATTTTTAAAAGAAAATGGATAATTAAAATAAACATAGAAAAAATAACTAATAGTAAAAAAAACTTAAACTAATTATCCCTAATTAAAAATAAGTGATTAAACTAAAAAAAATGAAATCGGTTAAAAATGGGTAATCAGTCTGGTATCGAAGTGCTCGAAAAGATAAAATGAATACACCAAAGTGATTAGCAAAAAATATACAATTCGAAAAGTACATTGTTTGGGCAAATTTTGAAATAAATTTTACACGCTAAAATGACTTAAATTGTCCAAAAATATGACCGAAAAGTGATTAAAAAATTTAAATGAGCACGCCAGGTTAAACTACGTGAAACGTAGATTAACATGACCCACGTCTGCAAGCTCAATTTTAAAATTTTTCGTCCATTAATTTTGCGCATAGTTGACTTTTGGTTTGACCGATTCGTTATAAATCCAACAAGTTTATTCTGGCTGATAAATTGAGTACTATGCAAGATAATTGACCTAGATTGATATGCAAAAAATCAAAGAATCTAAGGGTAAATTTTGGGGTATGATAGTTTCTCCTATTTAAATATCTTCGTCGGATGATATAAGTGATGAAAATCCTCATGAAATCATGGTGAAAGGTATTTAAATACAGATAACCGAAATTTTTTCTCTTAGATGCAATGACATGCTATGCTACGGACAAAAGAAAACTAAGTAATGTTGACATGCCATGAACTCTAGCATGATAAAAATGATGGAATGATAAGATGAAAAAAACACAGACGTGACAAAAGCAAACAGGGATAGAGATGACTTTTGTTTTGGAAAAACATCAGAAGCAAAAGTCATATCCGAAAAAACATCAGATAAACGCAAAAGGAGTTCTGGAAAAATATCAGAATAAAAGTCATATTTGGAAAAACATCAGATAGGCACAAAGGAGTTCTGGAAGAACATTAGAACAAAAGACTCAATTTGGAAAAACATCAGAGAGATAAACATATCCAGAAAAACCTCGGATAGATTCTGGAAAAACATTAGAATCAAAGGGAATATCTGGAAAGACATTCAATAAGTTCTGGAAGAACATCAGAACAAAAACTCAATCTGGAAAAACATCAAGGAGAGACATGAGGGTGACATCCAAGAATGGCATTGGATAAAAAGATACCAGACATCCAATAATGGCTTTGGATGAAACGTATAATCACAATATCTGAGAATGGTATTGGACGTAAGATAGGAACAGACATATCCAGAAAAAAATCAGATAAGAAAAATATCATATATGGAAGAACGTCAGATTGACACGACAAAATCTATTTGGTAGGTGTCAAGTAAGTTGGACTTTGACCACAAGGTAAGATGTGGATAACAATACGACCTCTGGAGAAATGCAATGAGGATGAAGTTCTCATGATATGGATATGTATATGAATTATGCTATGATATATAATCAAATACAAATGCAGATGTCGACGACATGACTCGACTCTTTTGGTGAGATGACAAGACTGGAAGACTGATTCCTTAATACGGAGATCACTTTCATTCTACTTGGGGACTAAAGATGCTACTGCTGGGCACATCTCTGCCACAATGGTAAACTGTGTCAAGTTGATGATCCTTGTAGGAAGGATGAAGAGTTGCTTGGGGATTCTTTAAGTAAATTGCTCCAGATTAGCTGTCTATTGTAGATGAACTGATAATTACTTCAGCTTGTCTGATTCTGCAGATGACTGCATTATTGTGCGCTTCGAAAGCTTGTCCCAGTATAAGTCTTGAAGTATCTTCTGTATAAACCAATTCTGTGAAGGACTTACCCTGAGCAGTCAACCTTAAATTGATTCTTCGACAGGATGTGAAAAAAGCTTGCCCCTGATAGGATCACTGACCAAGTTTCTCAACTGTTTGAAAATTCCTTGAGAGGAAAGCCAGTTGACAAGCAAAAGTGTTCATACAAACATGGTAATGCAAAGTTCATGCAGCTTTTGAAATCAAAATTATTTTTGAAAAATGCAAAGTATAAGAGTTACATGTCAGAACGCGGCGGTTCAAAACACTCAAAGTGGTAAAGCAAAGGTGTAATGCCAAAATAATTAATTTAAAAAAATCTTTTGGAGTCAGTTTACGCAACCTTACTGTAGTATGCTTTCAAAGTAACCTTGCTTCAGTTAGGTCTTTTGAGGGTTGTAACGTGGTCTAGTTCACGGTTTATGAAATAAAGGATAAAAGCTCAAAGTTTATTTTTACCCACCCAATCTACGTGATTATCTTCAGTCCTATGCTCAATTAACTCATACTATTCGCTCAGGTTCCCATAGGTTAGAAATTGCAATGATAATAGCCAGGGTGATGGTTCAGAGGTCAAGGGACCTTTGAAAAGGCAGTCACTAATTCCCTATAATATGTGGTTGTTTTGAAATTTAGGACTTTCATGATAAGGATTTAATGATCTCCTCTTTTATTATCCCTAAGTTTTGCCTGAACTGTTTCTTGTGAAGATTACAGTCAGCGGGATGCCCCAGTTTTTCCTAAGTCTCCTTCATAGGTTTTGACTTAGTGGACTTTTTATTTTGATGATTCTTTTTTGAAAGAAAGAGAGTGACTTCCTGGTTTAATGATTATGGTGAACCACGAATAGCTTCTGACTTGAAGGACATCTTCGACACTTGCTTGTTGTGTGCGAAGGAAAATTATGGATGAAACATTTATATGAAAGGTGTATTGTAGGAAAGCACAACCAAGTTAACTGAGAGCTATCCATCCCAAGGTTAAGATTGCGGTTTTTTTGTAAAGAAAGAAACTCCAACTTCTAGGCTCGAAGGGGTTGACAAGGGAATAAATTCCTTATTTCTTCAGTGTTTGGGGAATTGAAACAATGCCTTGCATCATCAACAAAGTTTGATTGAAAGCGTACCAACAACAGTTATGGGTACAACGTTTTCGTCATCCTCCCTCAAATATTTGCATAATCAAAAGTTTGGACAAGAAGTAAATATTTGAAAGATAAAGCATAAAAGTGCAAATAATAGACAAAATGAATTGAAATCAAAAGTTGCAATGCTCATTTCATTAATACGAAAGTACAGACACTAATTAAAAGCAAACAACTTAAACAAAATGGAGGAAAGTACAAACAACGAGAAACAAAAGGCCTCATGACTAATCAGTAACAAGGATGAGTTGTCATGTCTGAAACACTGGCTTTTAGGAAAATAGTCTGCTGAAGTCAGACTGAAGCTTCACTTTTGATGCGCTGGTAAGGGATTGTTCTGGACATTCGGATGACTATCCTTAAAATTAAGGATTCCTATTCTAATCAACTCACGCACTCTGGCTTTCAGTGCATAACAATTCTCCAAGTCGCAGCCTGGGGCGCCCTCATGAAATGCACAGTGGAGATCAGATATAAATCCAACTGGAAGAGGATTATGAGGATGTTGTAGAGTCCTTGTAGTAATCAACTCTTGTTGAACCAGGTCAAGATAAAGTTTTGTATATGTCATGGGAATAGGATCAAATTGATTCCTATTCTGATACTGGTTTTGTCCAATAGCTGGACGTTGAGGAATCTGAGCTGGTCGTGGAGCAGCAACAACAACAACAACATGTTGATCAACATACTGAGGTCTAGGACGAGGCCTTCTCACTTCAGTCATGACAACATTGGTTTGATCTTCTCTTTTCTTATGGAAGGTCCCAAAGGATTTCTTCGCACCAATGGAAGATTCAGTGGCTTTGGATACTTTACCATTTTTCAGTCATTCTTCTAACCTTTGGCTAATAGTCACCAGATCTGTAAAGCTTGAAGAGACACTCTCAATCATCTTTCTCCAATAGAAATGGGACAGAGTATCCATGAACATTCCAGTTAGCTCCTTCTCCGCTAGAGGGGGTTCAACTTGGGAAGCTAACTCTCTCCAACGTTGTGCATATTCCTTGAACGACTCTCTCTCATTCTGAGACATATTCTGAAGTTGACGACAATCAGGAGCTATGTCAAGATTGTATTTGTATTGCTTCATAAAAGCATTGGCGAGATCTTGGAAGCAGTGGACACTGTTCTACTCTAAGTTCATATACCACTTGAGAGAGGCGCCACCCAAACTATCTTGAAAGCAGTGGATGGGCAACTTCTGATTGTTGGTATAAGCAGCCATCCTTCGGAAGTACATGAACAGATGAGCTCTTGGGCAAGAGTGACCCTCATACTTTATGAACTCGGAAGTTTTGAACTTAGCAGGCATAACAAGGTCGGAA
This sequence comes from Lathyrus sativus, assembly GCA_963859935.3. Lineage (NCBI taxonomy): Eukaryota > Viridiplantae > Streptophyta > Magnoliopsida > Fabales > Fabaceae > Lathyrus > Lathyrus sativus. The sequence goes on from OZ012739.1 coordinate 520,124,414, forward strand.
ACTAAGCACATGTTGTCTGCATCCACATTGAAGAAATCAGTACCCTCAATGGCTTTGAGTCTCTTATCTATGATCTAAAACTATTCACGGACAACCTCAGACTCAAAAAAATCTTCATGGTCTTCACCCTGAGCACTGACAGCATTGTACTCATAGAAAGGGTACTCAAAGGGAGCTCAGATAGTCTGGGTAACAGTGTGGACCACGGTCTAGGCTCAACAAAGACTGGAGCTTGAAAAACTGGTTTGGCAGTCTGACCAATCATAGCAGTAGATGCAAGAGGTGGGGAGTAGTTGTGAGGTAAACCAAACTCTGGCCAAGTAGATGGTGGCATTTGAACAGGAGGAGGATCAGCGTTTGAAACTTCCTAAATGACGGTCCTCTGAGATGGCTCTCCTCTGGAAATCAGGACTTGAAGCATCTCGGTGAGCTTGGTCATGCCTGATTTTAAGTCATCGATTTCCATTTGGATTTCTGCATTATATACCTCTTGCTCTAACATTCTGCGTCTGTAGTTAGCTCTAGTCCGATATCGGTGTCGAGGAATCAGTTTGACGACTCACAGGTACACTGGAAGATAGAAACAACTGGACATGAGTTACTGGACAAACAGAGGTATGCAATCAACCATGCAAAGATGCAAATACAATGCAATGCAATGCAAGACAGGATGCAAAACACACATAACATGATCAAAGGTTCGAGATTACAGCATGAGGTCTGGGTAAAGAACTAACCTCAGGGTGTGTACTAGGGATAAAGCACCTGCATAGTGGGTCCTAACAAAGTTCCCAAAGTCGTTGGCCCATCTTTTGGATATTATCGACACACCAACTACTTGGAAATCAATAATATTCTCAAGAGAGTCTCGTCTGAGTGTAGTATCGTATATCTACTACTTCAGGACCACTCCCTCATAGTCATCGCACTACGTCCTAAAAGGCCAAGTGGGGGTAAAAGGTAACTAAAGGTCCTCAGTGTCACAGGCTCCTAGGTTGAAAGTGGTAGTGTTTTCACGGATACTCGTTCAACAAAACTACTGCCAAGAGGTCCTCCACTAAGCGGTGGTTTCTCAAGTCAGCTTAGTCGAGAATTAACTCCCTATAAGCCTTCTTGAATATACCACCTTCCTATCATAGGTGCACTCAAATCCGGGTATAGGACTTATCCTTACCACTCAAGGTAACTACCCTGCATAACGAAAAACCCAGGCACAAATAGATATGTGTACAGATATATACAAATATATAAGTATACAAGCAAGCAAACATATAACAAACACAAATACAAACAAGGTGGGCTTAACCCTCTTAGGGAAATCTCCCCAGTGAAGTCGCCATTTCTGTTGCGGTGAGAATCATATATCAGGCTATTGGATTTAACTTGAATCACAAATCATGAAGTTCACCACCGAGCTTTGATTTATCCAAAGGAAAGGGTAAAGATCAAAGAAAACCCTAAGTGCGCTATGTAACAACACAACTAAGAGATCTAAGGTTCGGGAGTTGATTATACCTAGGGAAGGTGTTAGCATCCTAAGTATCTGTAGTACTCTACATGAACCTCTTGTTAGTATTTGTGTTATGCTAAAGTTTCTTGCTAAGGAAAAAGTTCTAAGGTAAAGATCTAAAGAATATACAAAGTATGCTCGCCAAGACATCACATCTCGTGTCTACGTATCCTGACGTGAATGGAATCAGAGCAATCGTAGTTTCCCTCAAAAGGGGTGAGGAACTCTTGACTGTGGTCAAGGTTCCAAAGGGAAAAGTAAATTATTCCGGTGAGACACCTACATAGAGTGCGGCGACTCTAAACTAAGGTTAAGTTAGTAAGGAAGGGAATGTCCACGGCGGGACGACTAAATAGAGCACAACGACTCCAAGCTCTATGGCAATGATAAATATGGGAAATGTCCACGGCGGGACGACTACCTGGAGCACGGCGACTCCAATCCTAAGTTGCAAATGTTAACAGGAAGTTAGTTGTTAGTGAGCTCGCCAAGACATCGCATCTTGTTCCTAAGTATTCTCTAGAGGAATTTGAGAAATCAGAGCGTCCGTAGTTCGTGGAACCACGGGTTTCCAGGTTCTATGAACCAAGAACAACAAAGACAAGTAAAGAATAACCAAGGGACACGTACAATGACAATAAGTCAACATTCAGTTCTTCCCCTTGGATTAGGTCAACAGGATTAAAGACGACAACAGATACATGGACAAACATCATGTAAATGATATCAAATAAAAGCACAGACGCAATACACGGAAAAGCGTCATGTATGGTCATACAAATAATATATCACAGAGTACGCATATAAATACATCATGGTAATCAGACAATGAAAAGTCAATAGAAATACATGAAAAAGCATTGTGTAATTAGCAGACAAAGAAAACATATATATATATATATATATATATATATATATATATATATATATATATATATATATATATATATATATATATATATATATATATATATATATATATATATATATATATATATATATATATATATATATATATATATATATATATATATATATATATATATATATATATATATATATGATAACAAGTTGAATAAAATAAAAAATAATATAAAAAAATCAAACTAACAATAATGACATATCTATATATGATGTGAACAGAAACAATTAATTATGTATAAAAAACTAAACTAATAATATACGTATATGTATCAAAAATGAGAATTCAAGTTATATATATATATATATATATATATATATATATATATATATATATATATATATATATATATATATATATATATATATATATATATATATATATATATATATATATATATATATATATATATATATATATATATATATATATATATATATATATATATATATATATATATATATATATATATATATATATATATATATATATATATATATATATATATATATATATATATATATATATATATATATATATATATATATATATATATATATATATATATATATAACTTTAAAAAAAAACGGAAGTGATGTATAAAAGCTACAATAAAAATTAAAAGTAATAGTATATACCAATACCATATAAAACGAAATTCATATATATATATATATATATATATATATATATATATATATATATATATATATATATATATATATATATATATATATATATATATATATATATATATATATATATATATATATATATATATATATATATATATATATATATATGTGTATATATATATATATATATATATATATATATATATATATATATATATATATATATATATATATATATATATATATATATATATATATATATATATATATATATATATATATATATATATATTTTATTTTTTTTATAGAATTTTATAGTGGAAAAAATGGATGGTTTGTAGATGTAGTTGGAGGGTTACTTACATTTTAAAGAAAAAAAAGCAAGAATGATCGGTAGATGCAATAATGTGGTTGCAGCATGAATAGTAGTGTCTAATGGACTTCCACCATTTTTTTTCTTTTTTTTCTTCTTTTTCTCGTTTCTATTTGAAATGCTTTGAGTGGGAGAGTATAAGTGATATGCCGGCTAGCTCTCTCTCAATTTTGTTTGAAGTGAGAGAGATATTGTGTGAAGAAGAGAACCATGATGTCTGTCTCCAACGATAACAATGTACTATATAGGCTTACAAAATGAAAAAAACAAAACCCCTTTCCAACACTTAGCAAACAAGTGTTACTAAAAAAAACAAATAAAAACAAAATTTTATATTATTTTTAAAATAAAAATTGATTATTAAAATAAACATAAAAAAAACTAATAGTAAAAAAACTTAAACTAATTATCCCTAATTAAAAATAAATGATTAAACTAAAAAAATAAAATCGGTTAAAAATGGGTAACCAGTCTCGTATCGAAATGCTTGAAAAGATAAAATAAATACACCAAAGTGATCGGCAAAAAATATACAATTTGGAAAAATACAGCGTTTGGGCAAATTTTGAAATAAGTTTTACTCGCTAAAATGGCTTAAACTGTCCAAAAATGTGATTGAAAAGTGATCAAAAAATGTAAATGAGCACGCCAGGTTAAACTACGTGAAACATAGATTAAGATGACATACATCTGCAGGCTCAATTTAAAATTTTTTTATCCCTTGGTTTTACGCATAGTTGACTTTTGGTTTGACCGATTCGTTGTAAATCCGACAAGTTTATTTTGGCTGATAAATTGAGTATTTTGCAAGATAATTGACCTAGAATGATATGCAAAAAATCAAAGAATCTAAGGGTAAATTTTGGGGTATGAAAGGAGGGAATAAGAAGCAAAAGATCACAAAAGGAAAGAGCAAGGGCAATGGAAAGGGCAAGGACAAGGGCAACGGAAATGGTAAGAAGACACAGATTGCATCACAACCCATACAAGAAGTTGGTTCATGTTTACAGGGACCACCAGCTACTCAAGATTAGGACTTATGTATTTCATGTAATGGTTCAGATATATGTATTTTGGATTATGTAATGGTTAAGACATATGTATTTTGGGATATGTAATGGTTAAGACATAAGAATTATGTTTTATGAGTTGAACAAGTTGTACTGATATTTTGAATAAGTTATAATGTATTTGGTATGTTATCTAATGACTTTGGAATATACTGATAACATTGTTATAGGTCTGATATCACGTTATAAGCCATTACAGACATAATAATTATAGGCCTGATAAGCCATTACAGGTCTGATAACAGAAATAAAAATTATGTATTGTGAGTTGAACAAGTTGTTTGGTTGGTGAGTTGAACAAGTTTAACAAGTCATTACAGGTCTGTTATAATATTGTTAGGTCTATTATAACATTACAGGTGTTGGGATGATAACATTGTTAGGTCTGTTATAACATTACAGGTCTGTTATAACATTAGTATGTTATAACATTGGTTTATAAAATGGCTTAACATTGGCCTGATATATTAAGTCTGTTATTTTGAATAATGTCTGTTATAAACCAACTTTATAAACCAACTTTATATAAAGTTTGTTATTTTGAACAACTTTATATGTCTGTTAACATTGGTTTATAAACCAACTTTATATGTCTATTATTTTAAACAACTTTACAAGTCTGATATCACATTATAAGCCAGCTTTAACAATGTCATAACAATGTCAAGTAAATTCAACTTAACATTACTTCCTTGTCATGACAATATATTAAAGTGTCAAACCTAACACATTACAACCAAACATTTAACAAACCTAACACATTACAACCAAACACTTAATAAACCTAACACATTACAACCAAATACTTAACAAACCTAACACATTACAACCAAACACAAACAATACAAACTAACTTATTACATTTGATACAACCAACCCAATTAACAACACTAATGTCATTCCCATGGTAAACTTGTTCATCATCTTCAAATACTTTACCTTCAACTTCTGTTGATCTTCTCTGACAATGGCTTCATTCAACTTAACATTTTCTTGGTTTAATTTTTGATGCATTGAAGATATCACTTCCTTGACTTGTTGAGACATTTCTTCATCATACCAGACAAAGTGGCTACATCTGTTGTATCCCTGATTCTAGACATATACATGAAGAAATTAGGGATTTTTAGGAGAATACAATAAATTCGAGATTTTAAAAAAATACATGAAACTAACCTTGTTCATCCCACATCCAAAAAACGACGACCTGGATTTTGATCAGTCCACGTCGTCATCAATGGAGAAGGAATACCACACTAGCATTCGACGTGATTTGAGCAGAACACACTGCGGTTGATTGATGCTGAATATTCAGACATGGATGTTAAGGGTTTGGGTGAAGCTTGAAACGAATTATGGAGAAGCAATTGGGGAAGAACACAAACGAATTCTGGAGAATCATTTCTAGGGTTCACAGATTTCAAATGGGGAAGAAGACATATGTGTTTTATAAACTTTTTTAATCAATTTGTTTAATTAAAAATGTTTTTTAATTTAAATGTTTAAAAAAATTAAATATAATAAGTTTTAAATGACGTAGTAAATTATTTCCAGCCTAGGTTAACATTTTACTGTGCCACATCAGCGCTGACCATGCAACATAGCCCAAACTAAAGAGGGAACCAAGAAAATCCCAAGAAAATTCAAAGAGGGGGACTTAAAAGCTGGGTTTTTTTAAAGGGGGCTTAAAATTTTAGAAAAATGTAAGTTGGGGGACTAAAACTGCATTTAAGCCAAAAAAACTATAACTCTCTGATACTTCCATGTCGGATCTCTTGAAATCCCCTCAAGTTAGGAGAAATTGAATATCTTCATGATGGTACCAAGTTTGCTAAAGTTTAGTAGAAAACCTCATCCCAAGGCATGAACTTAAGTTTTGTTTGGTGCATTAAGTGAAATGCCATAAAGTCAAGAAACTTGATCACTAAGTCAAGGATTGGTTCTAAACATCCAGACTAAGGTCACAATCTAAATGATGATGATTCAAATGGTCAAGATATGATCTCGCTTAGAAACAAAGCTTCTTCAATTTTGCATTCAAGTCTTGAAACATGACAAAATACATTGGATAATAAGATGTATCCCAATCCAAACTTTTCCTCAAAGAAAACCCACTTGTTTTCCTATAAATATATGTCATTTCTGATCATTTAAAACACACAAGACAAGCACAACATCTCAAAAACCTCTTCACATCAAATGTGTACATTCTTATAAAACTTCAAAAAACCATCAAAGTGAAAACTTGATTTTCACAAACCATTCCATAAATCTTCATTCTAAAACTTCAAACACATCACATACAACTTGTATAAACTTTAGAAAATTCTATACATCATCAAATCCTCCATAACCAGAAATTGCATCTTCACACCACCATTGTTGCATAACTTGCAAGAGAAATCGAATTTTTCATTCCCATCACTTTCCACACCACTTATCCATCCAAACACTTCCTAAACACTTAATAGAAGTGATCCAAATAATTTGAACACTTCTGTAACAACTCAAACACTTCCCTCACACCTCACTTGCTTAAGCTACAATTTGATTCATGTAGGGAGTTCCAGAAGGTTTCAATCCAATTCAACCACCAACACATTCCTTGGAGGGCAAGGAAGCTTTTTGGATCATCAAATTGCTTTTGTAACAGCTCCAAAGCAGAATTCAATTTTCACTCTTAGAGGTAAGTTTCTCTTTCAACAACTCTATAATTCATGCATCATTCATGATCATATGAGTTACAAACATGTTTATTATGTTGTATGGATTAATTTCCCCATGTTAATTTCCATGAATCAGTAACATATAAGGTTTCATGATTGATATTCAGTTTTAAGGTTTATGTAGTTCTTGCATGTTAATTTGAATTATAGACAATAGGAAAATTGAATTATACCATTTAATTCTTGGGAAAATTTGAAGCAAGTTTCATCTTTACATCTTGCAATTTCATTGAGAGATGAAGAAGTTAGCAATTTTGAAAAATGGAGATGATGATGAAGCTCGTGTGAAGAAGACAACAATGGCTGGCGCAAAAATCATTTTTTAATTTGTTTTATATATATTATATTTTTATTCCATGTTATGTAACGAATCGACGTTGCGCCATGGTGGTTAGTGTGTGTGTGTGTGTGTGTGTGTTTGGTGCAGGAAGCGAGCTCAAGGTCTGGGGTTCAAATCCCCCTCGCCCCAAACCTTTTGCATTTTTTTTTTTTTTTTTACCATTTTCAACTGAAAACTTAATATTTGATTTAACACATGTGTTGTCTTTTAAAACCAAGTCATATGGCCCAGTGGTAAGATTTTGGGCCCATCACTATAAGGGCACGAGTTCAAATCCCTTTGGTGACAATCCTTATTTTTTAAAACCTAGTTTTCATGCTTTTCTTCCCATTTTCTCTCAATTATTTCTATAGGAAAAATTAATTATTTTTGAATTATTTTTTTCACACTTTTCCTTTATCCACTCTATTTTGAGAATGTTTCAAAAAATACCAAAAATAATATTTATTTCATGTATTTTTGTGTGGTTGAAAACATGTATTTTTTGTGTTTTAAAACCTTTTAAATGTCGTTCTTTGGATTATTTCTTTGATCTAATTGAACATATATGTTTATGTAACCATAGTATGCTTTGATTAAGTCTTGTTAAGAACTTGCACCATACTTAGTTGTCCTTTTCTTTTGGGGAAAACTTTGATTAAATGGTTTTCTTTAAAGTGATACCTTTAGGGTTTTGCTTTTTGCCTTACCATATTCATCTAATCCATGATTTATATACTTGTTTAAACTTGTTTGTGATGTTTCAAATTGATTAAATTATTGCTCACATATTCAAGTATTTCCTTCATAAACTTCCAAAATGCCAAACATGTCCATTTGTCTTATGCTTTGTCTGTTATACACATGCCTTGATACCATGCTTAAACATTTATATATTCATACTTGATGTTTTACTTGATCATACTTGCTAAGCTATATCAGTTAAGTTTCTCTTGAAATTAGTGTTTAGGTTCATCTATACCTCACGCTTTTTTTAGACTTAGTTCAAACATTATAATTCCCATCTAAGATCAACTTCAATCAAACTTTAGCCATCTTTAGCTTCAAACTCAAAACTCTTCCCCAAGATATTAGACATGAGTCATCTCTATAGAATAAATTCTTCTCCTATCCCCACAATATAAATCAAACTTTTGAAACTTTCTCTTTCATTTAAGTGATGTAAGTGACATACTTGTTGATTTTATAACCAAGTTGATGTCCCTCTCTTATTATGGTACATAGAAACTCTTTCATTTAAGTGATGTAAGTGGCATACTTGTTGATTCTATATCCGAGTTTAAGTCCTTCTCTTATTATGTAAAGATCCTTTATTTTTCTATGTTTGTGGTGGTATAGTTGAGCAGCCCCTTTGAAGGTGACAACTTGTCTTTTCTCCTAAAAATCCAAAAAACATTGCGTTTACTCGTAGTTCGCAGAAATACAAATGCTTTGACTTCCTCTAGGGTTATGTAGGCATAGGATTGCGAGATCCTAGCAAGCACACATTTTTATTTTACCCCCCTTTATTCATATACATTACAAAAACAACAAACATTTCCCACTCCTATCACTCACTCAAAACAATAAAATCTCCCAATCAATAGAAAATAACTTAAGCAAATAACATAAATATTTTAAGAGGTTCCTATAGGATACTATAAATGCTTAGGGTGTTAGTACCTTCCCTCTATATAACCAGCCCCCGAACTTCATATCTCATTGCATTGTTTCACATTGTCTGATTATAGGTTATTATTTCTTTACCCCTTCCTTTAGATAAATTAAAGTCTGGTGGCGATGTTTTGATTTTCGAGTTAAGTTAATCCAATAGCTTGGTCTTTTGACTCACCCAAAAAGCGCGCGACAGAAGGTTAGTTAACTCCTAAGTCTTATTTCTTTCTATATCCTGAAGTTTTTCTTTTGTGGACTTCAGCCACACTTTCTTCTTGAGCGCTTCTTCAATACTGGCTGGTTTAAAGTCTACTAACATGAAACGCTAAATGACTTCCCTTTCAGAGTCTACTTCAGTATCTTGCAACATATTAAACTCTGCAAATGTCCTTGGTATGTTTCTTATTCTTTGTGGCCTCTGAACTTGTTCAGAATCATATTCGGGCTCTGGAATAGTATCATATGTTGGAACCCTAGAAGTACCATCTTTAGATATATGACCACCATTAAAGTTTTAAATATTCCTAGAGTTTGGATCTCTACCAGTGTCTGAATCACCATCAGAACTTGGATCAGAATCAAATTCACCTTCAGAGTCTTCCTCAGTTTTAGAGTAACCTTCAGACTCTGGCTCATCTTTAAACTCACCTTCAAAATCATCTTCTGATTCTGACTAATCTCTAGAACCTTCATATTATAGAGTATCTTCAAAAGTTAACTCATGTGTTAATACCGCACTAGAGTTGGATTGAGAATCACTCCAATCCCACGCTTCTGATTCTTTCACAATGATGTCTCTGCTGAATTCAGCCATGTTAGTGATAGTACAATAAAGCTTATAAGAACTTGTAATGTGGTACCCTACAAGCAACATAACTCTGCTTCTGTCATCTAACTTCCTTCTCTTTGCATCTGGAACATGTGTGTAATAAAAAGAACCAAATAACTTCAGACGGCTCACACTTTGCTTACCTCCAGCCCACTTCTCTAAAGGAACAATCTCCTTCAGCTTCTTTGTTATACACCTATTGAGCACATATGCTATCATCGTAACAGCTTCTCCCTACAATGTGTGACAGAGCTTCTTCTCCTTTAGAATGCTCCTCGTCATATCAAGAAAAGTTCGGTTTCTTCTCTCAGCAGGACCATTATATTGAGGAGTGTATGGAACAATCACCTCATGCTCAATCTCATTCTCCTCATAAAACTTTTTGAACTTGCTAGATTTATACTCACCTCCACCATCAGTTCTTAGAATATTCAGAGTTTGACCACTTTGATTCTCAACCTTGATTTTGAATTTCTTAAATTCAACAAACACCTCATGTTTGAACTTTATAAGGGATACTCACATCATCCTTGTGAACTCATCCACAAATGACACAAAGTATTTATTCCCTCCAAGTGACAGTATTGGAAATAGTCCAAACACATCAGAATGCACCACATCCAAAGCATGCTTTTCTCTTTAAGGTATTTAAGATGAAAATGGCAGTACTGGTTGCTTCCTTATCATGCACACGTTGCATGAATTCTCTGGCTTCTTAATTGTAGGAATACCATGTACCAACTTCTTCGAATTCAGATGCCCTAAGCTTCTGAAGTTTAGATGACCAAATACTTTGGGCCACAACTCACTTTCCTTCACAACATTTATTGCATTAAGGCATTCAGAGTCTGCAGTTTTAACATTCACTTTGAATGTTCTATTCCTTCCTTATTTTAACTACATAATCAACTTTTGATTACAATCATAAAGCTTCAAAATATTTTCCTTCATAGTAACTGAAAAACCTTTCCCAATTAATTGACCTACACTCATCAGATTGCTTTTCATGCCAGGAACATACCACACATTCAGAATCAATGTTGTTTTACCATTATTCAGAACTACTTTTGAATTTCTCATACCTTCAACATTGAGGTATTTATCATCAACACATCTTATCTTTATCCTCTTTCTAGAGTCAAAGTCAACCAGTCATTTCTTATTTCTAGTAAGATGATTTGAGTAGTCAGTGTCCATTTACCACCAGTTTGTCAAATAAGCATCATCAAATTCATAAGCCATCAATAGCACAGATTCATCATCAGAATCTATCCTGGCTACGTTTGCATCTTCTGACTTCCTTTCCTTGTTTTACCAACAATCAGCAGCGAAATTGCCAAACTTCTTACAACAATAGCATTGGACCTTTCTCTCATCATACTTCTCCTTCCCCTTCTGAGCACTCTTCTACCTTTCAGAAGTTGAGGTTTCTGACTTCTGAACACCATTAGATCTCTTCCTACCTTCTGACTAAGACTTCTTTTGATATTTCTTACCAGAAGTTGCTTTCAGATTCTGTTGCTCTACCTGTATTTCAGAGTTTCTCTCAATCAGACGCAACTCTTGTGCCTCTAGACTGCTTTTCAGCTCTTCAATTCTCATGGTGCTAATATCCTTATAATATTCAATTGCTACAACAATGTAATTAAATTAAGGAGTAAGAGATCTAAGTACCTTCTCAATGATCCTTTCATCAGAGAGAGTTTCTCCACACGACTTCATCTCATTTGTGATTAGAATCACTCTAGAGATGTAGTCAGGTACCTTTTCATTATTCTTCATGCTAAGATTATCATACTTCTTATAAAGAGACTGAAGCTTCACCTTCTTCACTAATGCATCACCATCGTAGCAGCGTATCAGTATGTCCCAATCAGCCTTCTTCGTCGTTGAATCAACGACTTTCTAAAACATGTTCCTAGCCACACACTGATGAATGTAGAACAACGCCTTTTGGTCCTTCTTCCTCAGGTCACGCTGAGTATTCCTCCGTGTATCCATTGCATTTTCCGGAAGTGCAACCGGAACATAACCATCATTGACTAGATAAAGAACATCTTGAGCGCCAAATAACACACGCATCTGATTCATCCACCGATTTAATTTCTTGCCATCGAACACTTGAATTTTAGTACTCAGATTATTTTTTCCGTTCATCTTCAACCTTGTACAATCATTCAGATCTCACCAAACAATAGTGTTTTCCAATCCCGCAGAATTAATAAATGTGATTCCGTTACGATTCTGATAAATAATTCAACACGAATTCAAGAAACAAAATCAATCACACAACGCCTCATCGTTCCCCCGTGTTTCCTTGTGGATCTGAACCAGAACTCTAGTTACCAATTTTTGGTGCAAAAGGTTAAAAAGATGAAGAGAGAGAGAGAGAGAGAGAGAGAGAGAGAGTAACAAACTCTATCAAACTTCCACTACTATTCCATCAACGGTTACATAGAGAATGGTAACTCCACTACTTTTGCGTACAACGCGTTACATTACTTAATGGCTAAGCATACTACTACTTATATACACACAAAAATAATTCCATGTAGAAAAATAAAATAAAATACTGAATTACCCTTCAATAAAAACGTGGATCCTCCCTCATATCTGAAAATCAATGTAATCAAAACCGGACGGAACAACAAACCAGTGTACCTACGAATTCAAGGTTTCAAGATTAGATTGGTGTAAAATTTTAATTGAACCAATTATAAATAAATAAATATTATAAACTTTTAAATGGGGAATTGCAAAGTTGTTTGATTGTAAAAAGTAACAAAATGTAAAAAGGGTAATTGATAAAGTTTGAGAGATATGACAGCTTGTTGGGATTCAGTTTCATCCACTAATTGCATACGTAGTCTATTAATCATTTATACATATGCTATATATTAATCAACATCATCAGGTATCACTCACAAATAGTGTTTACGCCTAAACTCTTGATGAGAGTTTCTCGTATTATTTAATCGATGATGTCTTAGTCTATTAAACAATAAGGTAGCATTAAGAGCTGATACTTGATGTGAATTGTAAGTATAAGTGCAATTTTTTTTTCAATTTGAAGTGTTAGCACTGATTTTGTTATTTTTCAGAACTAGTATGAAAATAATATGCTGAAAAATAAATCAGAAAGTAAAAAAACACAATGATATACACTAGTTTCACTACTACAAATAATACATTTCATGATAAAACTTTCTCCTCATCCTACCAAAAATTGAGGTCAAAACTCAAGGTGCGCTATGTTTAATATTATTTTTTTTAATAAATACCACATATTCTCTCGGTAACAAAATAAAACTGAGGGGTAAAATATTTCAGGACACGCTTCGAATCCCAGCAACACCAGTTTATGTTTTTATTTCTTTAAAAGTGGTGTCTTTATTTTTATTTTATTTTAACTTTTAAATTAATTATTTATTCCATCAGTTATATTTAATAACCTATGGATTAAATTATCACATTTACTATAAAAGCACTCGTTAATCAGGTTTTACCTTAATCCTAACTTATATGCGCCATTCCAAAGTTTTACGCATCATTTTTTAGGATGGATTGCAAGATATAAAAAATCTCCAATGCTCTTCAATCTTGAACTAAATATTTTTTATGCTCTTACAATCTATCTTACATATTGATGTTGATCTTGTTGTTGTATTTATGTAATAACCTTCCTATTTTGTCAATCGAAGAAAACATTGAGAAATCTATTGCTTTCCTCGGTTGACAACATTGGGAAATTTATTACTGAACACAATCATCCATTTCTCTTTCATGTTCTATTTCATGTGAAATTATTTTCTATGAAAACATTTGCTCAATATAAACTAGGATGGATTGCAAGTACAGAAAAAAAAATTCTTTTGGTTGGAACATATAACTTCTCAAAAGTCTGAAAACAATGTAAATATAATTTTTTTTCCTTGTTTGAAACAAATAACTCCTTTTAGTTGTTCTCCAAGAATTCATTGTCAAACTCTTGAGTTGTTTAAGTAATTTATTTTAATATTCTGTGTAAATAATGTAAATATAAAAAAGGGTTTTCCCCTTAGTTTTAAGCAGAAATCGATAGGTATGTGGATTGGGATGAAGCATTTTTTTAAAAAAGAAACACAATTTACCTCGATTATGAGTAATAACCAAGGTAACATATAAGCGTGTTTTTTCAGTTTCTTCATCGTCCTTAAACAAATCTTCATCGTCCATTTAATGAGTATCAACACTCAAGGCACTACCATTAGTGATCCCCATGAAACCTAAAACCCTCATTATAAAATTATTATGAATATTTAAATTTGATAGTTGTGAATCCACAAGAATCCAAATGTTGTTGTGAAACTCTCTATATTTAATTAGAGCGCCATGAGATTTTACAAAGTAAAAGTATCAACGTGAGCAGAAACAAATTTGGTTTATTTAATATGTGGTTGGTGAGATTGTATTTACTTTGCCAAAGATTTATGTGGTAGATTGTAAGAGTAGAAATTTATCATGGGTTCAAGGTTTGTATTCTTAAATAATCATATCACTACTACGGAAAACATATACAACAACGATTGAAAAAGGGATAACATCATGTGTGGCCTGTTGTTGTTACGTAGGGCGTGGTTGTATATGCACTACTTACGATCACAGTCTTACGACCGTTTTAGAAAACCTGAAGACGCGCTATATATGATCATAGTTTTTTTAACTAACTGTGGTGGTATATACCTTTAGGAAAATAACATTTTATAACGGTTATTATAAATAATCGTTGTTAAAAGTAACCAGGGTTTATTATATAATATGTAGATTGCTTGCTTTTCAATAAACCTCACAACAACATACATCCATTCAAACTAATGAAGAAGTATATAATTTAAAAATTAAATTATTCTTGAAAACCAACTTACATAAACCATTGTTTTCCAAATTGCATGTGTCTCATCATTCATTTCCCACTCTTTAACATATAGAATGTGGTTCAATGGTCTAAGTCCTTCATCACATCAATTCCTTCTATTCCAATTTAATTTGAATAATATCAATAAATTATTGTTATTTAAATTAAACTATAAGAGAAGATATGAATGTGTTGAAGGAATCAGGTCATTGAACTGCGTCCTATATGTTAAAGAGTGGGAGATAAATGATGAGACGAATGAAATTCGAAAAATATTGATTGATATAAGTTGGTTTTCAAATACAAATTAATTTTTAGATTATAAGTTTCTATGTCAATTTAAATGAAATGTATTTTCAGTGAAACAAACAATCTATATAGCATATAATAAACTCAACTTCATACAACAGCATACAACAACGCAAGATATTATATAATGTTTTGAGAATTTTACAAGAACCTGGAACCAAATCCTCAATCATTTTCTGAATTTCTACATTCATCACTCTCAATTCTCTCACATTCTATCTAAATTTTCAGCAACTTTTTCTCACATTCATCTTCACTTTCTTCCGAAACTACACTAGAGCTCAAATTCACCATTAAAGAGTAGCAACTTCTACATTGAAAGTGTTTTTATCTTGAGCTTAACCATCCTCATCTTTCAAGTCTACTTAGTTTTCTGGAGCTTTATTGGCTTTTGATTCATCTTAAGTGATTACTTCAAGCTTCTTCGGTGCAAATTCATATTTGCAGATTTCGTCGCATTTTTCTCGGTTTCGCTATGATTCGGTTGCAAATTCTGATTTCTTTGGTTTTCTTTGATTATCTTCATCACAATTCATTTGCAACAAATTCCAAGGTAAATCTCCACCTTGTAGGTTAGACTTTCTCACTCATTTACTGTTTCGAGTTTTCATATCGTTTGCGATGTAGTTTTGGTAATTTTTTGTGCAAATTAATTATGCCATTGCTTGATCCTTGATCTTGATGAGCTAATTAATTCCATTGATGATTATTTGTTGTTTTTGGACTTTATTTTTGTGCATAAATGTTTGCCCTAGCATGTGAGTGATTTCACAAATCATTAGTGGCCAAGAGTGCTTTTGAAAAATCAATTTTCAGCCACTGCTTCAGAGTTAATCGATTAACACTTTTGCACTGGAAAAGTGTTAATCAATTAACACTCTTTTTTATCAAAAATCTGCCTTTTTTAAAGGGTTAATTGATTAACGCATTTGCACTAGCAAAGTGTTAATCGATTAACACTGCTCTAGAATGCTAGTTTTGTGCATTTTCAAGTATGTTTGACATTCTTTTCTCATTCAACTCCCATGGATTGTTATGATTGATTTTTATGTATGTTTTATGAGTCATTTAACTTTTGTTTGAAGCATGCTTATAAACTTTCTGATGCTCGATTTTATCGATTAGGCATTTGTTCACATTTTTGGCATTGTATGATCATGTTCATTCTTGCATTCTGTGATCACATGCTACTTGATTTGTGATACATACTAGATGATTTTGGTACTTTTTTGCACATCCATTCATGTATGCATTAAGATTGTTCCTCTTTGGAATACGCTTAATCTTGTATAATTAATCATTCACCCTTTTCCTTTAATGATTTTTCATCCGTTTGGAAAATTTTTAGAACATCAGTCCCTTTTGATTAACTAATCGAAACTTCATTTCGATTAGTTGACTTCCCTCTTTCTTCTCATTTAGATCTTCTAGAGCTTTGTCCTCTTTTTCCCCCGCGGAGTTGAAAATTTGCAACGCGTTGGAGCACTATTCAAGTTTGCACCGTTACGCTGTCGGTTTCGTTTCCCGCACTATACTTTGGTGTTAGAGAAGGAATGAGAGTGGAGAATTCCTACACTCATTCTGATTATTTTGGGTAGGGGAAGAATGACCATGTTCCTGGAATAGTCGCCTCTATCTCATTACTATGGTATCCCCCGTTTCCCAACCGAGTCGATCCTTGATCACTTGTACCCTAACCTCCTGTCTTTCGGTTTAACTTCCTCCCTTTAATTCAACATTCCTTTCTCTTGGCCAATCACCATCCTTGGTTTCCCCAGAGATTTATAATCAGTCTTTTCTTTGGCTAATCAACCGCTCTTTGGCTAAAGCCAAATTCTCTTCTTCCCCAGCGAAGTCAATTCTTTCTCTTCGGTTAAACACATTCTTCCTGTTAAAAACCTAGTCCCCATCCGAGTTCGCAACCTTCTCTTGGTTCTCTCTACTTCTTGTTTGATTAATCACTGCCTATCAGTTAAAACACCAATTTTTTCTTTTCTCAGTTAATCACAGTTCGTCTGTTAACATACTGAGTTTGCCTTGGGTTAATCACCTTGTCCTGGTTAATCACCTGCCTTTTAGTCAATCAAAGTCCGCCTGCTAGAACCAATCATCCTTTTTCTCAGTTAACCACAATCCGTTTGTTAACATACTCAGCTTCTTTTAAGTTAATCACCTTCTCTTGGTTAGTCACTCATTCTTTCCGGTTAATCACAGTTAGTCTGTTGAACACCAAATCCCCTGCAGTTAGCAACCTTTTGTTGGTTCAAATGCTCACACCTTTGGGTTAGTAACCAATATTTGGTTCAAATACCATTTCCTTCGGTGAAGTGTTACTCGTTTAATCAATGTACGATCCTTTGGGTCACAACCTTTGTTTGGTTCCACACCCGTCTTTTCAGTTAACCACTATTTAGTATAACCTTTGAGGTAAAAATGGATTATATGAACATGTAACCACTGATGTTGTTGCGAAACATAGACCCTAAATTTGGGTTGTGTAATGGGACAAGGTTGTTATGTCGTGGTTTTTTTTACGAATTTGCTTGATGTTGAAATACTTACAGGCCACAATGCTGGAAAAGAGCTTTCTTGCCAAGAATTAAGCTCAAAACCACTGAAGGTGCGGGACTTCCTTTTGTGCTTATTAGAAAACAATTTCCTGTCAAACTAAGCTTTGCACTTACTATAAATAAATCCCAAGGACAAACAATTCCAAATGTCGGAATTTATCTTCCACGACATGTTTTCAGTCACGTACAATTGTATGTTGCTTTATCACGAGGTGTTTCGTGGGCTGCAACAAGAGTGCTAATTAAAGACAGAAGAGTAAGTGGGGAAGAAGGGGAGTTTACAAAAAATATAGTTTTTAAAAAAATTTTGTTGTCACAAACTCAAGTATTTATCTATTATGTTTAATCATTCAACTATACTTTTGCAATCTCACACTAGGCGTGTACTTAGTAGATTACACTATACGGTTGACTACTAAAATTTACTTCATTTGTTTTGCAGTGAAACGAGAGATATTTCTGATTTTGATTCCATGGTTGACCTTCCTATTAAGCAAAAATGGAACTCAATATCCGTGTTAATGTTAAGGTTTAGTTGCTTAATAAATTGTGAGAAAGATTTTTGTTCTTCTACTATCTAAATCTTCTTATGCTTTTGACTAATCTATAGCAAATATATAAATACAAAACTTAATGTTTCATCATATAAATAGTATATATTAAAATAAATATAAATAGTTTATGGTAAAATTAAATTTATAAAAAAAATACGCTGTTAATATTTTTGCGCGTTAGCGCAATAAAAAAAGCGGACAAACAGGCACATGAAATCTTCCAAACTCCATTATTGTTTCTCTACACAGTCGACCCTCCTTCTTTCACCTTCCTCAAATCGCCAACTCACATCATCTGTTCGCGCTCCCATTCAGTAGTAATCGACCGAAGAAAGCAAGCTTTAATTGGGCTTCAAAGTGATCAGTATCCATCATATTTAACTTCAAGATCATGAACAAGTCGTCAGAACGAATTTTGGATAAAAATTGAGAGAGAAAGCAGTGGGAGAAAGTAAGAGAAAAGTGAAATTCGAATTTGTAAATTCATCAAGATTCAAGGCAAATCAAGCGCATCTAAAGCTTCAGAGAGGATTGTGGAGTGATTCTGATTTATTTCTAGCAATTTTCATCAAGGTTTGAAGGCTCAGTGGAAGCTCTCCACTAGGTAACCTTCAATTCAAAATTTCTCTCTATTTGTGATCCAATTGAATGCCATTTTTGCATGATAATGACCTAGGAACTGTGTAGATCAATTCTAACTAAAATTGATTGGCATTGGTGATGATTTGTGATTTGAGCTCCAAACTGTTTATCTTTGATTTGCTTTATTCATGGACTGAAAATTAAAATGAACCTTGGATTTGAGTTGTGTGAAGCATGAGGAATCGATTGGTGTAAGAATTTTCGTGTTTCATGAGTTTTTTTGAGTGGCCACTATTCATCGTGACCGAAGAAGATGACTGGAGGGAATCCGACCACCGTCTAGTTTTCCCTCCTTTGTTTCATGTTTAAATGTTGAAGATGGTGTATGGTTGGATTGTGTGTGTTAGATCCATGTTGATTTGTTTGACTAGGGCCAGATCTGATGGTCATGATTCATTTTCGTTTTGTGCTGAGAAGTTTTTGATTGCGTGGCAGCCTGATGGACTTTGGATTGCTTGACTTAGGTTTCATTTGATGGCTCTGATTTGGTTTCAGGGATTGACTTCCCTTTAAGTGAAATAGTGCGTTTCACTGGTTTGAATCTCCACCGTTTGATTGTTTGACCTAAACTGGTTTGCGTGGCTGTGATTCATTTGTTTTTTTTATTCTGAAGCATGCATGGCATATTATGGACTCTTGGATTGATTGACTGGTAATGTCATCGTGTGGATGAGATTGAGTCTTGTTTGGTTGACTGATTTGAGTGGACTTGGGCTTTGTTTCTAGCCACACCCCCTGCACGCCTGAGCCCATTTTTTACACTTGTTTTATTTACTTTCTACACCACTTGTTTTTCGTTTTCTTTGTATTTTCTTTTTATTTTATTTTTGTGACTGTTTCGAATTAATTCAAAATAAAATAGTTCTCCAATTAATAAAATTCTCCAAAAATATTTTCTAGGCAATTTGAAATGTCCTTTTATTTTTAGAATTTTTATTTTATTTTTTTGGATTATTTTCCATTTAAAAAAGGAATCATTAATTGGAGGTATTTTGTTTGGATTAATTCTTAACATGTGTTTGTTCTTGATTTGTTTCTCCCTTTTCCTTTTGATCCAATGACTGAAAATTAATCCTCATATCCATGATGAGTTGATTAATTTTTTAGGACCATTTTGCCCCTGTTTGGTTGACTTTTGGTTTGACTTTTGTTGCATTTCATTTGACCCTCGACAATCCTCATTCACAATGGGACACCCTTGTGAATCAATTTCTTTGGTGGTGTTGTGAATTGATTTTGATTGTGTTTTCTTAGCCTCTGTTTGCCAACATGTTTATGGACTTTGTGCATTTTATTTGGTTATTTTTGAATCATTTTCCTAATTTTGAGGTAACTTGCAAGTCAATTTACCCCAAAGGGAGGTTCATACATACACATTGACCTAGTTTGCCTTTGATATGACTTTGTGCATTGAGTGGTGGAAGGCATCAAGAAGATTTATAGAACTCAAGTTATGGTTCTTGCAAGTTACAGGTCATCAGAGGCATCTGAAATTTGTCTGTGAAAGTTACTTGACTTCCAAGCAACATTTACCCCTCAAGGAGCTTTCAAATGGATTTCTGGCCAACATGAAAGTTATTCCTCATGATCTTAGCTTTCTATAAAGGTATGGTATACCTTCATATGATTTGTGGAACTCTACTTATGACTTTGGCAAGCAAATGGCATTTTGGTCATTTGGACATTATAGGTCATTTCAAGCATATAGCCATATCTCCTACTTCCAAGCTTCAAATGGAAAAACCTTCAACATCAAAGTTTCTTAGAATGATGTTTTAAGGCTAGTAGGGTGGTCATGAGATGTTGGAAGGGCTCATAGCAAAAAGTGATAAAAATGGCCTAAAAAATGAGACATAAGTTAATTCAAGTGAAATGGAAAATCCTAAAATCCAAGTTCCAAATCCAAACCATGGCATATGATAGGTCATTTTGACTCCCAAGGACATTTTAAGAAAAATGGTTCAGCCACGATTTTGATTTGAGGCTTAAATTTTGGGGTTGCTTTGTAATTTGGTTACTTGCATAATGGGATACCAAGCCAAGACAAGGAAAAGTCCATAAACAAGGTGTATAAGAATTGTATCTTGGCCTAATTCTCGTGTAAGGAGAAAATCAAGTGAATTACTCAAGTTGTAAGGATTTTGTCATGATATCTCATGTGGTGGGAAGTGAAATGCAAAATATCAAGTCATGAAACTTCAAGTTCTTTCTAGAGTGATCTAAATGGTTCTAGATCTTTCTAAATCAGTCTATATATTGATTACAATCTCCATTGGTGAGAGGTTGGTGATTCTTGATGTTAATGGTGGTAGAGAATAGAAATTGAACCAAAAATTTTCCATTTGCAAATTGTATTGAAACTTTATCTTTCTCTTCATTACCCTTCCATTTTTTTCCATAAATCATCACTACAAACCTCCCTGAACATGTTCATGCTAGAGTGAGCCTCCATTGTTGATGAATTGAAAGCTTTCCAAGTGAAGTTGCAAGAGAGCAAAAGGGATTGGATCTGAAGATACAAGTCATCTCCATCAAATCTTGTGCAAGTAGAGTATTGTTCATCACCTAGAGACCATTATTGAAGATCTACAAGGCCTGGTTCGAAGCTTTTCAACACCTACCATTGTAGGGATCAAGGTATGCAAAATCTTTCCCACACTTTGATTTAGTCATGGCTAGGATTGATTCTTGTTGTGAAACCATTAGAGACCATTAGGTGATTCATTTGGGTGAGTTTAAGACCAATTAGTGAGGTTTCATTAATGGAGGTTGATTCTTGATGGAGGTAGAACACACTATTTAATGGATGATAATGCACGAATTTTGGTTGGTTTTAATCAGCATGGCATAGGGATTAATTATATATAAAGATTGTTGAGTTTTGTGATGGTTGAAAATTGAAGAAAGTTTGGATCCATGAAGTTGTACTGTTCGGGTAGGATAATAAAGAGAGTGTTAATACAAACCATTGCCATAGTTGGATTCTACGTAAAAAATAGAGCAAATTTGGTTCTTGAATCATGTTAAATGGTGGAGTAATGAGAGAGAACAAAGGTGATGAAGTTTCATGCATGGAGTTGCATTTTCATGGAAGTTATGAAACCCTAAAGTCCAAAGGTTGAAGACAACCTTTCCACCGTCGGATCGCGCAAGACATGTTGACTGAAGAGACCATCCAACGGTCCAGATCAAAAACGAAATTGGGGGGAGGAGGAGCAGCCAAAACGCCGCATTTTGGATAAGTGAGTCTTCATGGGCTCACACGTGTTACTTTCCACACCCTACGTTTCCAAAGCCCATTCGTTTTGCACTACAATGCCATGCTATTTACACCACAGTTTTTTCTTTTTCTTTAGTTTTTTTATGATTTTTCTGATACTCATTGGGCTGGGGCGCGGACTACTTCCAGCACCCCCCTCCTGGGCCCATCATAATAACCAATTGCATTTTATTTCTTCTTGCACCCCTCATGCCAATTCTCATATTAATTTTCCTCCAAATTTTGTTAAACTTCAAAAATTCATAATAAATTGAAAAATGCATATTTTTTAATCAGACTTTTTTTTCCCATTTTCCATTTTTTGTCTAGAAAAATATAAAAACATAAAATTGTCATTTTATTTCATTTTCATATTTTTTTGCATATTTTTACATTTAATAGTTTTTTTAATTCTTTTAGTTGATGCCTCTATTTGTTGAATTTAGTTTGAGAGTTTCCTTTAGGATTTTCATCCCATTCTTTTTAGTACAACTAGATATGGATATTAGGTGCCCCCCCCCCCCCCCCCCCCCGGTTTTTATACTATTTTTTTAGGATTTATTTTAGGTAGTTTAGTTAGAAACTATTAGGATAGTCAATTAAGGTTGTGAATATAATATAGGTATAACAAAACAAGTTTCTTTTTGGGTTTTCTTTAGGACAAATTAGAAGAGGAGACTATAGGGGTATTATGGGTAAGTGATAGATCCCTTAGAAAATGCTAGGAGTTCCCCTATTATGTTAATACTATTATTATATTTTTGTAGTTGATTGATTGTGTGGTGTGCCCTTTCTAGGGTTATTGTTTGACTGTGTGGGGTATTGGGCCTGCTTGGGGTTTGGGTTTGAGCTGAAGACTTTGCTGATGAAGCCCATTGAAGACTAAAAGAATGAAGACCAATTTCCAGAGTTGATGAAGAGTATATCTTGCTGGCAGCTATTGAAGAGTATAGGATCTAGGAGCTAGGTAGAGCTCTAGAATAGAAACTTGATTCACAAACATGGAAGGTCTTGTTTGCCTCCATTCTTTCTCTATGATTCAAAGTCTCTTTTGAATACCCACCTCCTTCCTTTGGAAGGATTAGTGAATGTATTTAAAAGATAGAACTTTTGAGAGAAAACTATCTGTATCATGTTAACAGTCAGTAGGCCACCCTTGGTAGGCAACTGATTGCTTAACATCCAATGCATCCTATTAACTGCTGCTCATCTTGGAGAGTGAGACTTGAAGAAAAGCCCTGAAAGATTGAAGATAGAAACCTTGCTTGAAGGCTGTGAAGATGAAGATTGATGCTTGCTTGAAGCTGGTAGATGGTTGAAGATGACTTGAAGACAGATGTTGATGAAGACTGCTGTTTGCTGTTTATTTTTGCTGTTTATAATTTTTGATGTATTGTTTGAATTTCCCTGGCTGTATTGTTTGCCCTTTAATCTGTTAGGTTGAAAGAGAATCTTGTTCGCTTTTGCCTGTTGTTTTCTAGGTTCGAGGTTGAGTGGGACTCCCTTGCCTCGCTTGTATTGTTGCATTCATGCATATTTTACTGTTTTATTGTATCTGTTGTTTCTGTTTTCGTTTATCCCTTAGGATCTCTGTTTCTCTCTGTGCAGGAGAGGAACATGATAGACATTAGGTCTTAACCCATGCATGATAACATTAGGTTAGTTTAATTCCCTTTTAAAAGATAGGTTAGAGTTCTGTCTCTTCTTTCTCAAAACAAACAGAAAAACACAATAAATATTTCAAACACAATAAAAGACACTTCTTCCGTAAAAGAATGTGAACTCATCAAAACGTCATTTTTGTCCGCTTGGACCAGTAATCAGAAAAACCCTTTTTTCAGAAGGAGATAAAAACAATCAAGACAGACTTGTGTCGTACGTGGCCCGAACTACGTTTGCTCTGATCTTTCATACTGTGTGAAAATACGTAGGCATAGGATGCGATATCCTAGCGAGCAACCTTCCCCTCCTTTCCCGTAGGTAGGCGAACTACGTTGACTCTGATTTCTCGTTCCAGACGGGAATACGTAGGCATAAAGTGCGATACTTTTCCGAGTCATTTTCTTTTCTTTTAACCCTTGACCTGTAGAGTAGATAGAATAACAATCTGTACCAGAAAACAAGCGTGGATCCCGTCGAGTACGACGGACGTGAGGGGTGCTAATACCTTCCCCTTGCGTAACCGACTCCCGAATCCAGGATTTGGTTGCGATGACCATTCCTTTCCCGTCTTTGCGGTAGGTTTACTTTGAGCGTTTCCTTTCCCTCTGTTGGGATAAATAACGCACGGTGGCGACTCTTCTGTTCAGCCGACGCCGATTTTCGCAGTAGCGACAGCTGGCGACTCTGCTGGGGATCCAACGTCCCCTAAGCGAGTCAATCCTAACGCTTGTTTTCCCGTCGAGGATTTTGTATGGATTTACTTTTTCTGTCATTTACTTTCAGCATTATATTATTGTTATTATTGCTGTATTGGGGTTGTGACGGGTGTTCTATGATTGAGAGATAAGCCAGACCTGGGCTTGAGTGCACTTAGAATTAGAGTGAAAAGTAGTGGGCGCGTGCCGACTTTGCTTGCATTAGTGTCCCACAAAATCCACACTCGGACGAGGTTCTTCTGGTTGGCTTCTTTTTCTACCCTTTGGGTCGAAGGGGTTGTTGGTTAGTTGGATTGTCGACTCCGGGAACCGATCATTTGGAAGTTGGCTAAGTGAGGCCTCTTCAGGATTTGATGATGCCACTCCTTCTGGGAATCGTATCATCAACCCTGAAAGTCTGTGACGCCGACGACCGCATAGGATGCCATACCATTGTCAGTTACTAGGACACCTACCTGTGAGAGGGTTTGGGGCTATGCAGGTAACTAGACCTTCAGATACCAGTTTGTTTCTTGATTGGAGATTCAGGGTATTTATGGACAGTTGAGGGGTCTATCAGAGACAAGATGGAGTTATGATATGGGGTCTATCAGAGACCAGAATTGAAGCTTTATATTGGGTCTGTCAAAGACCAGGGTTTGAGGAATTCTGGAGGGTCTATCTGAGACTTTTGATGTGGTTCAGGCTTCTCAGCCATGGCATTTGGTCCCTGTTGCATCTATTTGCATTGCATTGCTCGCATAACCATTATCATGTGCATTTCATTAACGTGTGTCTGTGCTGCAGGTGCATTTGCATATTCCCTGATTCTAGTGTCCGGACTTCTGCTTATTGATCATGGCTGGTTTGAGAAAGACAGTTGCGTACAAGTTACCTACACCTGACATTACTCCCCTACTTGGTCGGATGTCCCTTGCTGATGAGGAGGTTAGGAGAAGTTTCAGGATGAGCTATGGAAGACTGTTGAGACTGGTCTGCAAGCCAACTGCTGTTGAGATGAATGGGCTGTACACCTTGATGCAATTCTATGACCCTGCCTTGAGGTGTTTCACATTTGCTGACTTTATTTTGGGGCCTACCATGGAAGAGTACGCAGAGTTTATCGAGCTGCCGGTGCAAAATAAGGTTCCTTTCATCCATCGTGACGCTAAGCCCCAGCTGGAGGACTTAGCTAAGGCCTTGCACATGAATGCCTCTAAACTATTAGTGACTTCTTGGCTCGGGGTTCCAGGTTTCTCCCTCGATTTTCTGGTTGGCAAAGCTCAAGAATACGCCAAGAGCGGGTGCTGGATAGTCTTTAATGCTATCTTGGCTCTGTGCATCTACGGGATAGTGTTATTTCCCAATTTGCCCAATTTTGTGGACTTGGACGCCTTTCATCTGTTTGCTGCTGGCAACCCGATACCCACTTTGATTGGAGATCTCTATCATTCACTGCACTACAAAAATGAAAATAGAAGGGGAAAGATTGTTTACTGTTGTGCGCCGCTGTTGAACATGTGGTTTAAGAGCCATCTCCCCCTGAAGGGACCTTTTGTAGATAGTGCAACTACAGCTGACTGGCCAGAGCGCCTGATGAGACTATCTTTTGAAGACATTGAGTGGTTTGACCGAGACTTGCTGGGGTCTGAGCTTATTTTCAGCTGCGCCGGATATTCTAATGTTCCTTTGATAGGAAGAAAAGGGTGTATCAATTATAACCCATCTCTGTTCATTCGCCAGTTTGGATACGCGTTGAAGAACCCACCCAGGGAGGAAGAAGTACAGGAATCTCTGTACTTCACCGGTGATTTGAATGGAGAGTTACTAGCCAAGCTTCAGCATGCTTGGATGCGTATCAACAGAAGAGGGAAACCACTGTTGGGGAAGAATGATTGTCAGGCTTATGTACCTTACAAAGTTTGGATCCAAGAGAGGGCAAAACAGTTGCGGATGCCATTTCCAGCTGCACCGGTTCATGTTCATGTTCCAGTGGAGGAACCAACCACCGTTGCTATGGAGGTCTACGAGCGAGTCGTAAAAGAGAAAGAAGCCTTGTTGTTGGCTAATGAAGAGTTAGAAAAGGAACTGGCTCAGATGCGTAGTGAGAAGAACAAGGCTGTGCATTCTTTCCAACAGCAAACTGAGTTAGTAAACAGGCTAGGTGCTGAACTGACCGAAGAGAAAAAGAAGCGTGAACGTCTGGGGAAAGAATTCAGAAGCTCTCATGATATGTTGGAGTCCAAAAAGAAAGCACTCGATGCTGCCCATCGGGAAATCTCTTCTTGTAACAAAACGTGGAATGCTACGCTAACCAACAACAAAAAGAGGGAAGACAAATTGAAGCAGCAAATTTCTGAACTCGAAGAACAATTGAAGGCTAGCACTAAGAAGTATGAAGAGGAAGTAATGGCGAGATATAGTCTCCAGAATGCATTGAACAAGGCCATCGAAGGCAAGAAAGAGGCTGTGTCTCAAAAACGGAAGCTAGAGTATCGCTTCGGAGAAGGGGCATGGGAGGAATCTGCTGGTGATTTACGCCGTGTTCTCAAGCGAAGAGATCTACTTGTTGAGGGTCTGCTTACCCGACCAAGTCATCCAGAGACTAAGAGGTTATTAGAGGAGTACCAGGCCTATGGGAGCACTTGACCATTTCATGTATTAATGTGTATGCTTTATTTGCATTATGCTGACCATCACCAGGATTGTTGGTTGAGGTCATGCCTTCTTATTGTACACTCATTGATATTGTATTCCTGACTTGATGGATTTCTCTGCAATATATGAGGTGTTTTCTATGATTCGGCTCCGAACTTCGTATTGCTATCACTGTCACCGCACTGACACATTCGCACTAGAATCGGGGAATGATATTCCCTAATGCACAGACACATATTGCATTGCATCCACATACATATTGCATTCACCAGTAACTATTGGATCTGTACCTCATCTCCTGCATCTTCCAGGTCTTCCAAGATTAGCGACCGAAGAATTCCCTGGCATTCAACCAGAAACAGCAGTAAGAAAGTCATGGGTCAGGATCAGATTGAGATGCAAGAGATGCGCAACAACATGACGCAGTCCATACAGGCAATGGAAGCCATGGCCAAGGGTCAGGAACAGTTGCAGAATATGGTGCAACCTCTGATTGCACGGGCTAATGATAGTGCTGCCGATTTTGCTCAGCAAGGAAATCAAGGTTTTCTCCCAGGCCTCAGACGCCAGCTTGTGGGGATAGATATCGAGCAGGTTCAAGCGGAATTAATTGATGTTCGAGGCCAGCTGGGGCAGTTCAGGAAAGATATGCAAGTGTTGCGCTCGAACCAAGAGACGTTAGAAGAAGAGAACTGCCGATTGAAGGCCCAGGTAGGATTGATGGCTGAAATATTGAGGAACGTACTCAGAAGAGAAGGAGGGCAAATGTCTGAAGACGCGGCTGGCTTATTTGCTCCTCAGGGGTCTGAAGAACCATTACCCACGCATGATAGGCTTAAGAGACCCTCTCCACAGTTTGAAGCTCAGGATTCTCCTCGTCAGCAGTCGCAATTGATTTTTCAGGATAACTCAAGGAGGTGTGGTAAGAGGATGAGGTTTTCTAACAGAGTATTTGATGAGATCCCAATGGATTATGATCAACTGGTGCAACTCTTGTTCCAACTTCAACTGGTTGAGCCCCGCATTTTGGTTCCACTGACTGGGCAGCCGCCACCAAACTATGACTTGAACGCCTATTGTGCCTTCCACTCCGGCGCACCGGGGCATAACATTGCAAACTGCAAAGCTTTTAAGCATAAGATTCAAGATTTGCTGGATGAGAAAACAATTGAGTTTATACCGGGGGGTATAAAAGTTTCAGGGACTGATATTCCCATTTCTCCGCCAGAGGTTGCAGACGAATCGAGGTATATCCCAGAGCCACTAGAAGCTAAATCCCCATGTCCACAACAGTTGCCGATGTCAGGGTTGAATTTAAGGATGATGGCGCGTGAGCCTAAGGAACCGTCCGAGCAAAGCCAGCAGCATACGAGATGCCAGTATCCGGCTCAACAAAGAATTCGGGGAAAGAGACCAAAGAGGGTATTGGAGGCACCTCCATCAACGTATGCAGAACTCTTTCAGACCTTGTTAGGTTTGAACCTCATTGAAAAGAGAACGTCAGCCCCACCAAAGGGCGCACTTCAGTGTGGTTTCGACGCCAGCAGGCATTGTGAGTTCCATTCTGGGGCACCCGGACATGATATTGAGGGTTGCCACGCGTTCAAGCATAACGTCCAAGATTTAATTGACAGCAGGGTTATCAACTTCTCTGATAGGGTCCCCAAGGTGGTGCAAGGCCATAGGCAAGCGAAAGTCGGGGTGATGAAAAAGGTTCCCAGGTTTGATCGGGTCGTTGAAAGAAGGTCGAGACAGCAGTGGGCTGCCCCTGATAATAGTTTCTGAGGATGGTTGACTCGCCAATAAGTCAAAATGCAAGAAGTCCGGTTCTGAGACACCGACATTTTTTCATGTTATCTTGTTCATGTCTTCGCATTTGTAGTTTCTTTTCTGTTTAATTGCAAATTTCGTTTGTAAAACTTGTTGTTTTTTCAATTGATATTGATAAATGAAATAAATATGCATGTTTTGAATTGATCCAGTCGTGTTCACTCTTTGTGTTTTCTTTAATGCTTAATGCTTGTTTTAGCAGGAATCCGGGGAGGATGACGAAAACAGATGACGAATAATCTTCCGATTGTAGGTTTTTGAATAAAAACCTGTTGACGATGTACAGGCATTGTTTCAATCCATAAACACCGGAGATATAAGGAAGATAATCCCTTGTTAACCCCTTTGAGCCAGTAGTAGGAGTTTCCTTTTGAAAATGAAAAACCCTAAATCTTAAACCGGGGCAGGGTAGGCGTCAGTTAGTTTGGCCAAGCGTTCAAATCGCGAAAGGAGTGTCCGTTCGAGGATAAATCACACCCATATGGGTCGTGCCTAAAAAACCACAATGGTTAAGGTTCGCCAACCCAAGAGTGAAACAGTCACATTAGTCCATAAAAAGTCAGACAACCAGTGCCACACGACTTATGCAAAAGAAAAAAAAAAGAAAAAAAAAAGAAAATTGAAAGCCGAAAGCCCGCTAAGTTGAATCTTGAGAAAAAGCGACTTAGGCAAAAATTAGGGCATCCCGCTGGACTTCGAAAGCGAAAGATACTCAAAAGAGTCAGTCCAGGCAAAATTTAGGGAACGAAAAAGCAAAAGACGAAAAGGATTACCCAAAGAAAAATCCTCGAAAAGAACAGAGTCGTGTGACTCTAGGCACCCAAAGATGAAAAAGTCAGTGACTGTCACTCCGAAAAAAGGTGTGGTATCCTGGACCATCATTCCTACTAATCAACCTATGAAAGATGAGTGCTTGTGTCAGATTAGCTGAACATAGGATTGGAGAATATCATGGAGAATGGGTGGGTCAGAATAAACTTTGAGCCTGTGTCTTTCCTTGTTAACCGTGAACCTGACCACGTTACAACCCGAAAAAGTCCTAATTGAAACAGGTTTTGGTCGAGAGCATACGTCGGTAAAGATCGCATCGAAACTGACTCCTAAAAGGGTTCCTCTTACCAGCTTTCATATTGACATTTTGATAATTGATTCATTATATGTCGCAAAATTTTTTCCGGTGAACAGACTTGGATGTTGAAACTGTCATATACATTGCGTTTAATATATCTTTTATGCAGAACAACTTGTGTTACTTGCGAGTAAACGCATGCCGACAAGAAAGATCCCTACAGTGGAAGGTCTGATCAGGATAAAATGCATAATGCCCAAATGTTTCGTGAACTGGGGCAAGCTATATCGATTAATTCCAGTAGAGTCAGTCATCCTAGAATCAGTAAATTTGGGGCAATCAGGTCGAGATTTGGCAAATCTCTCGTAGCTATGGGCAGTGTTCCACGAATCTGTCAATCAGGGACAAAGGATTATTGCGAGACCGGGGCAGGTCACCCTAGAAGAACGAAAGTTATGTTGTTGAAACACCTCTTCGAGGTTCAAGATGTAGAAGCAGTTCATGTCTGGCCGTCAGGATACAAAGACTGTAGGGTCCATTTCAAAATTGTTGCAGATTCAGGGGCAAGCTATTTCAAGATAGAGTCCTGACTAGGATTTCCTTTCGAGAAGAAGTATTCAAGAATACAGACTGGGGCATGTTAGTATCCCCTAAGTGGAGTTCCGAGAAAGCGGACGATCAAAAGACTGCAGTACTGACCAGAGGCTCGTAACGGAAAGACTCGATCCCCACGCAGGTCACGCTTCTGAGATAACATTGTTCCTTACTAAAGAAGGATCAAATTCCCCAGCTAGTCGTAGCTTATCCAAAGGGCCTGCTCCAGCAGGGTTGTTTACCCTCAGCAGAATTGACGATTCCAAGATCAAAGGTTGTATTCAGACAGTGTGGTATCCCCCAAAAGGATTCCCCCATCCCGAGCAGAATGGTTTAGCCTCGGAAGATTAATATTCCCAACTTGTGAGCTGTACCCAGACAGTCTACTCTTCCCAGTAGAGATTCCCTTCCCAGTAGGGTCATTTACTCTCCCCCCAGCGGAGTCAGTTGATTTTCCCCAAGAGAATCGTTTCGTCCCCAGCGGAGTTCTCTCTTTTCAGCAAGTGTTCTTTTTTCCTCCCAGTGGAACTCGAAGGTTAAGACTCTCCCCGGCAGAGTTGGCTGTGTGTCCTGGCATTTATTTTGTCGGAATACCGTGTGATACCCGTTCACTTTCCAGCAGAAGTCCAATCACGATTGGCGCATTCAGTTATTCCTCAGCGAAGCGGGTTTCATTCTTCCAGCATTTATTTTGCTGGAATAATTCTGTGGCACCTGGTTATCCCCAGCGGAGCTGGCGTTGTCTTCAGCATTTATTTTGCTGAAGCGGTTTTCTGGATCCCAGCAGTTCGAGTTTGCATCTGCATTGGCATATAGTGTCATATTTGCATCTACCAAATAAAAACGCGTAGCATTTCCATGTCGAATGGAGCATTGCGTCATTGTCAAACATATGCATTTTGAAACATAAGCCAGGTTGGTTAACCGAGTGTTTCTAGTGTTGTTTCCCTTGCAGGTGGAGGGAGCTCGTGCTCAAATTAATTACCAAACATTCAGGATCTCAACGTGAGATGTGTAATGATAATGTCAGTTGTGGCGTTATTCCCCACAGAGTTGCTTGCTTAAGTTCTCTTACCCCTCCAGCGGAGTATTTCTTCAAGATTGCAGTTATAACAATATCAAAAGATTTCGTGAATCGATTTTTGGAGGTTGTCTGGCAGTGTGGATTCAGAAAATCCCCAGTAGAGTCCTTCTCAGATTTGCTGCCATGTCAGCGCTGAAAAATTGGAAGACTAGACTCATATTGTGTTACCCATGTGATTGATGGAGCTAGCTGCTGCAAAGATAGGCAGAAAAGTTGTACCAGTGTTATCTTCCCGTAGCAAAGGCGGAGTTATTTTCCTGTATTTGGCAGAGTATTTACCCGTAGTGATGGCGGAGTATTACCCGTAGCAGTGACGGAGTTATTTTCCTGTATTTGGCAGAGTGTACCCGTAATGGTGACGGAGTTAGTTTCCTGTATTTGACAGAGTGTTTACCCGTAGCAAAGGCGGAGTTATTTTCCTGTATTCGACAGAGTATTTCCCGTAGCAAAGGCGGAGTTATTTTCCTGTGTTTGACAGAGTATTTCCCGTAGCAAAGGCGGAGTTATTTTCCTGTATTTGGCAGAGTGTTTACCCGTAGCAAAGGCAGAGTTATTTTCCTGTATTTGGCAGAGTGTTTACCCGTAGCAGTGACAGAGTTATTTTCCTGTATTTGACAGAGTATTTTCCCGTAGTGGTGACGGAGTTATTTTCCTGTATTTGACAGAGTATTTCCCGTAGCAAAGGCGGAGTTATTGTCCTGTATTCGACAGAGTATCTACCCGTAGCAGAGGCGGAGTTATTTTCCTGTATTCGGCAGAGTGTTTACCCGTAGCAAAGGCGGAGTTATTTTCCTGTATTTGGCAGAGTATTTCCCGTAGCAAAGGCGGAGTTATTTTCCTGTATTTGGCAGAGTATTTCCCGTAGCAAAGGCGGAGTTATTTTCCTGTATTTGGCAGAGTGTTTGCCCGTAGCAAAGGCGGAGTTATTTTCCTGTATTTGGTAGAGTGTTTACCCGTAGCAGTGACGGAGTTATTTTCCTGTATTTGACAGAGTATTTTCCCGTAGTGGTGACGGAGTTATTTTCCTGTATTTGACAGAGTATTTCCCGTAGCAAAGGCGGAGTTATTGTCCTGTATTCGACAGAGTATCTACCCGTAGCAGAGGCGGAGTTATTTTCCTGTATTCGACAGAGTATTACCCGTAGCAGAGGCGGAGTTATTTTCCTGTATTTGACAGAGTATTGCCCGTAGCAAAGGCGGAGTTATGTTCCTGTATTCGACAGAGTATTTCCCGTAGCAAAGGCGGAGTTATTTTCCTGTATTTGGCAGAGTGTTTGCCCGTAGCAAAGGCGGAGTTATGTTCCTGTATTCGACAGAGTATTTCCCGTAGCAAAGGCGGAGTTATTTTCCTGTATTTGGCAGAGTGTTTACCCGTAGCAAAGGCGAAGTTATTTTCCTGTATTTGGCAGAGTGTTTACCCGTAGCAAAGGCGGAGTTATTTTCCTGTATTTGGCAGAGTGTTTACCCGTAGCAAAGGCGGAGTTATTTTCCTGTATTTGGCAGAGTGTTTACCCGTAGCAAAGGCGGAGTTGTGTTCCTGTATTTGACAGAGTATGTACCCGTAGCAGAGGCGGAGTTATTTTCCTGTATTTGGCAGAGTGTTTACCCGTGGCAAAGGCGGAGTTATTTTCCTGTATTTGACAGAGTATTACCCGTAGCAGAGGCGGAGTTATTTTCCTGTATTGGACAGAGTATTTCCCGTGGCAAAGGCGGAGTTATTTTCCTGTATTTGACAGAGTATTACCCGTAGCATAGGCGGAGTTATTTTCCTGTATTGGACAGAGTATTTCCCGTAGCAAAGGCGGAGTTGTTTTCCTTTATTTGGCAGAGTGTTTCCCGTAATGGTGACGGAGTTGTTTTCCTGTATTTGGCAGAGTATTTCCCGTAATGGTGACGCAGTTGTTTTCCTGTATTTGGCAGAGTACGTACCCGCAGTAGTGGCGGAGTCATTTTCCCGTAATAATGACAAAATTTTCCCGCAATGGTGGCGGAGTTATTTTCCCGCAGTGGTGGCGGAGTGATTACCCGTAGTGATGACGGTGTTATTTTCCTGTATCAGTGGTAGGGTCAGGTTTTGTTGACAGAAGTACTTCTCCCAGTGAAGTCAATGAGTTTATTCCAGTATTGACAAAATGGTGTTGAAATCAGATTTGTAGATAGTGTTCCCCAAGCAGTTGTGCAGTTTATTTCTGCATTTGGCAAATTTCCGGGTTCTTAGTATTCAACCGTCTCGTACCTCGAATGTTTGAAGGCCGTTCGCGCTTCACCCAGTCGGGTCCAAGTCGTTTGAATAGGGGAAGCTGTTGCACCCTAAAATTTGCTCAACCTACTTCACTTGGTTTATGTTTCAATTGCATTGTCATTTGCATAAAAAGTCATGTACATAGTCTAATCATCTGCATAGCATAGCATGGGCAAGCCCTCCAACAAGGGACCAAATGCAATTCTTATCTCTATGAGCATATCAAGAAGTTATCATTCAAATTCAATCTTAGCCAAGTCATCAGAAGAAATTGAAATCTAAGAAGTCAGCGGATCAAGCTGTGGATCTATCTCCTATCTTGAGGGTATTTGAAGATCATCAAAGAAGTTGTGAGCAAGGAATTGAGGTTATGGAGGGTATATAGACATCATGGAAGACCTAGAGGGTCATTTTGAAAGTGAGGCAAGTCATTGATGTGATTACAAGAGCTGCAGTTGAAGACAATCAACTAGGGTTTCATCTGGGTCAACCCTGGGTCAACCCTAGGTCAAATGCTTGATTGAAGGGCATTAAGGCCTGTTTGAAAGATGTGGGATGCCTCATTTGACATGTAGATATGGATGTGGTGTTGTGCCAAGGATAAATCAAGAGAAATCAAGAAGAAGAGAAGTTTCTGAATTAGGGTTTCTGTGTAAAATCCCCTGGTTTAGGGCAAACTTCCAAGCAAGATAATTCAAAATGCAAGTCTCAAATGGATCCTTGGCCAACATGAAACTTGTAGAGTATCTCAAGACCTTTAATTTGAGTGGTGGAAGGCATCAAGAAGATTTATATAACTCAAGTTATGGTTCTTGCAAGTTACAGGTCATCAGAGGCATATGAAATTTGTCTGTGAAAGTTACTTGACTTCCAAGCAACGTTTACCCCTCAAGGAGCTTTCAAATGGATTTATGGCCAACATGAAAGTTATTCCTCATGATCTTAGATTTCTAGAAAGGTATGGTATGCCTTCATCTGATTTGTGGAACTCTACTTATGACTTTGGCAAGCAAAGGGCATTTTGGTCATTTGGACATTATAGGTCATTTCAAGCATATGGCCATATCTCCTACTTCCAAGCTTCAAATGGAAAAACCTTCAACATCAAAGTTGCTTAGAATGATGTTTTAAGGCTAGTAGGGTGGTCATGAGATGTTGGAAGGGCTCATAGCAAAAAGTGATAAAAATGGCCTAAAAAATGAGACATAAGTTAATTCAAGTGAAATGGAAAATCCTAAAATCCAAGTTCCAAATCCAAACCATGGCATATGATAGGTCATTTTGACTCCCAAGAACATTTTAAGAACAATGGTTCAGCCACAATTTTGATTTGAGGCTTAAATTTTGGGGTTGCTTTGTAATTGGTTACTTGCATAATGGGATACCAAGCCAAAACAAGGAAAAGTCCATAAACAAGGTGTGTAAGCATTGTATCTTGGCCTAATTCTCGTGTAAGGAGAAAATCAAGTGAATTACTCAAGTTGTAAGGATTTTGTCATGATATCTCATGTGGTGGGAAGTGAAATGCAAAATATCAAGTCATGAAACTTCAAGTTCTTTCTAGAGTGATCTAAATGGTTCTAGATCTTTCTAAATCAGTCTATATATTGATTACAATCTCCATTGGTGAGAGGTTGGTGATTGTTGATGTTAATGGTGGTAGAGAATAGAAATTGAACCAAAAATTTTCCATTTGCAAATTGTATTGAAACTTCATCTTTCTCTTCATTACCCTTCCATTCTTTTCCACAAATCATCACTACAAACCTCCCTGAACATGTTCATGCTAGAGTGAGCCTCCATTGTTGATGAATTGAAAGCTTTCCAAGTGAAGTTGCAAGAGAGCAAAAGGGATTGGATCTGAAGATACAATCCATCTCCATCAAATCTTGTGCAAGTAGAGTATTGTTCATCACCTAGAGACCATTATTGAAGATCTACAAGGCCTGGTTCGAAGCTTTTCAACACCTACCATTGTAGGGATCAAGGTATGCAAAATCTTTCCCACACTTTGATTTAGGCATGGCTAGGATTGATTCTTGTTGTGAAACCATTAGAGACCATTAGGTGATTCATTTGGGTGAGTTTAAGACTAATTAGTGAGGTTTCATTGATGGAGGTTGATTCTTGATGGAGGTAGAACACACTATTTAATGGATGATAATGCACGAATTTTGGTTGGTTTTAATCAGCATGGCATAGGGATTAATTATATATAAAGATTGTTGAGTTTTGTGATGGTTGAAAATTGAAGAAAGTTTGGATCCATGGAGTTGTACTGTTCGGGTAGGATAATAGAGAGAGTGTTAATACAAACCATTGCCACAGTTGGATTCTACATAAAAAATAGAGCAAATTTGGTTCTTGAATCATGTTAAATGGTGGAGTAATGAGAGAGAACAAAGGTGATGAAGTTTCATGCATGGAGTTGCATTTTCATGGAAGTTATGAAACCCTAAAGTCCAAAGGTTGAAGACAACCTTTCCACCGTCGGATCGCGCAAGATATGTTGACTGAAGAGACCATCCAACGGTCCAGATCAAAAACGAAATTGGGGAGAGGAGGAGCAGCCAAAACGCTGCGTTTTGGATAAGCGAGTCTTCATGGGCTCACACGTGTTACTTTCCACACCCCACGTTTCCAAAGCCCATTCGTTTTGCACTACAATGCCATGCTATTTACACCACAGTTTTTTCTTTTTCTTTAGTTTTTTTATGATTTTTCTGATAATCATTGGGCTGGGGCACGGACTACTTCCAGCACCCCCCTCATGGGCCCATCATAATAACCAATTGCATTTTATTTCTTCTTGCACCCCTCATGCCAATTCTCATATTAATTTTCCTCCAAATTTTGTTAAACTTCAAAAATTCATAATAAATTGAAAAATGCATATTTTTTAATGAGACTTTTTTTCCCATTTTCCATTTTTTGTCTAGAAAAATATAAAAACATAAAATTGTCATTTTATTTCATTTTCATATTTTTTGCATATTTTTACATTTAATAGTTTTTTTAATTCTTTTAGTTGATGCCTCTATTTGTTGAATTTAGTTTGAGAGTTTCCTTTAGGATTTTCATCCCATTCTTTTTAGTACAACTAGATACGGATATTAGGTGCCCCCTGATTTTTATACTATTTTTTTAGGATTTATTTTAGGTAGTTTAGCTAGAAACTATTAGGATAGTCAATTAAGGTTGTGAATATAATATAGGTATAACAAAACAAGTTTCTTTTTGGGTTTTCTTTAGGAAAAATTAGAAGAGGGGACTATAGGGGTATTATGGGTAAGTGATAGATCCCTTAGAAAATGCTAGGAGTTCCCCTATTATGTTAATACTATTAGTATATTTTTTTAGTTGATTGATTGTGTGGTGTGCCCTTTCTAGGGTTATTGTTTGACTGTGTGGGGTATTGGGCCTGCTTGGGGTTTGGGTTTGAGCTGAAGACTTTGTTGATGAAGCCCATTGAAGACTAAAAGAATGAAGACCAATTTCCAGAGTTGATGAAGAGTATATCTTGCTGGCAGCTATTGAAGAGTATAGGATCTAGGAGCTAGGTAGAGCTCTAGAATAGAAACTTGATTCACAAACATGGAAGGTCTTGTTTGCCTCCATTCTTTCTCTATGATTCAAAGTCTCTTTTGAATACCCACCTCCTTCCTTTGGAAGGATTAGTGAATGTATTTAAAAGATAGAACTTTTGAGAGAAAACTATCTGTATCATGTTAACAGTCAGTAGGCCACCCTTGGTAGGCAACTGATTGCTTAACATCCAATGCATCCTGTTAACTGCTGCTCATCTTGGAGAGTGAGACTTGAAGAAAAGCCCTGAAAGATTGAAGA
This sequence comes from Lathyrus sativus, assembly GCA_963859935.3. Lineage (NCBI taxonomy): Eukaryota > Viridiplantae > Streptophyta > Magnoliopsida > Fabales > Fabaceae > Lathyrus > Lathyrus sativus. The sequence goes on from OZ012739.1 coordinate 520,162,380, forward strand.
TAGAAACCTTGCTTGAAGGCTGTGAAGATGAAGATTGATGCTTGCTTGAAGCTGGTAGATGGTTGAAGATGACTTGAAGACAGATGTTGATGAAGACTGATGTTTGCTGTTTATTTTTGCTGTTTATAATTTTTGATGTATTGTTTGAATTTCCCTGGCTGTATTGTTTGCCCTTTAATCTGTTAGGTTGAAAGCGAATCTTGTTCGCTTTTGCCTGTTGTTTTCTAGGTTCGAGGTTGAGTAGGACTCCCTTGCCTCGCTTGTATTGTTGCATTCATGCATATTTTACTGTTTTATTGTATCTGTTGTTTCTGTTTCCGTTTATCCCTTAGGATCTCTGTTTCTCTCTGTGCAGGAGAGGAACATGATAGACATTAGGTCTTAACCCATGCATGATAACATTAGGTTAGTTTAATTCCCTTTTAAACCATAGGTTAGAGTTCTGTCTCTTCTTTCTCAAAACAAACAGAAAAACACAATAAATATTTCAAACACAATAAAAGACACTTCTTCCGTAAAAGAATGTGAACTCATCAAAACGTCATTTTTGTCCGCTTGGACCAGTAATAAAAAAAACCCTTTTTTCAGAAGGAGATAAAAACAATCAAGACAGACTTGTGTCGTACGTGGCCCGAACTACGTTTGCTCTGATCTTTCATGCTGTGTGAAAGTACGTAGGCATAGGATGCGATATCCTAGCGAGCAACCTTCCCCTCCTTTCCCGTAGGTAGGAGAACTACGTTGACGCTGATTTCTCGTTCCAGACGGGAATACGTAGGCATAAAGTGCGATACTTTGCCGAGTCATTTTCTTTTCTTTTAACCCTTGACCTGTAGAGTAGATAGAATAACAATCCGTACCAGAAAACAAGCGTGGATCCCGTCGAGTACGACGGACGTGAGGGGTGCTAATACCTTCCCCTTGCGTAACCGACTCCCGAATCCAGGATTTGGTTGCGATGACCATTCCTTTCCCGTCTTTGCGGTAGGTTTACTTCGAGCGTTTCCTTTCCCTCTGTTGGGATAAATAACGCACGGTGGCGACTCCTCTGTTCAGCCGGCGCCGATTTTCGCAGTAGCGACAGCTGGCGACTCTGCTGGGGATCCATCATCCCCTAAGCGAGTCAATCCTAACGCTTGTTTTCCCGTCGAGGATTTTGTATGGATTTACTTTTTCTGTCATTTACTTTCAGCATTATATTATTGTTATTATTGCTGTATTGGGGTTGTGACGGGTGTTCTATGATTGAGAAATAAGCCGGACCTGGGCTTGAGTGCACTTAGAATTAGAGTGGAAAATAGTGGGTGCGTGCCGGCTTTGCTTGCATTAGTGTCCCACAAAATCCACACTCGGACGAGGTTCTTCTGGTTGGCTTATTTTTCTACCCTTTGGGTCGAAGGGGTTGTTGGTTAGTTGGATTGTCGACTCCGGGAACCGATCATTTGGAAGTTGGCTAAGTGAGGCCTCTTCAGGATTTGATGATTCCACTCCTTCTGGGAATCGTATCATCAACCCTGAAAGTCTGTGACGCCGACGACCGCATAGGATGTCATACCATTGTCAGTTACTAGGACACCTACCTGTGAGAGGGTTTGGGGCTATGCAGGTAACTAGACCTTCAGATACCGGTTTGTTTCTTGATTGGAGATTCAGGGTATTTATGGACAGTTGAGGGGTCTATCAGAGACAAGATGGAGTTATGATATGGGGTCTGTCAGAGACCAGAATTAAAGCTTTATATTGGGTCTGTCTAAGACCAGGGTTTGAGGAATTCTGGAGGGTCTATCTGAGACTTTTGATGTGGTTCAGGCTTCTCAGCCATGGCATTTGGTCCCTGTTGCATCTATTTGCATTGCATTGCTCGCATAACCATTATCATGTGCATTTCATTAACGTGTGTCTGTGCTGCAGGTGCATTTGCATATTCCCTGATTCTAGTGTCCGGACTTCTGCTTATTGATCATGGTTGGTTTGAGAAAGACAGTTGCGTACAAGTTACCTACACCTGACATTACTCCCCTACTTGGTCTGATGTCCCTTGCTGATGAGGAGGTTAGGAGAAGTTTCAGGATGAGCTATGGAAGACTGTTGAGACTGGTCTGCAAGCCAACTGCTGTTGAGATGAATGGGCTGTACACCTTGATGCAATTCTATGACCCTGCCTTGAGGTGTTTCACATTTGCTGACTTTATTTTGGGGCCTACCATGGAAGAGTACGCAGAGTTTATCGAGCTGCCGGTGCAAAATAAGGTTCCTTTCATCCATCGTGACGCTAAGCCCCAGCTGGAGGACTTAGCTAAGGCCTTGCACATGAATGCCTCTGAACTATTAGTGACTTCTTGGCTCGGGATTCCAGGTTTCTCCCTCGATTTTCTGGTTGGCAAAGGTCAAGAATACGCCAAGAGCGGGTGCTGGATAATCTTTAATGCTATCTTGGCTCTGTGCATCTACGGGATAGTGTTGTTTCCCAATTTGCCCAATTTTGTGGACTTGGACGCCTTTCATCTGTTTGCTGCTGGCAACCCGGTACCCACTATGTTTGGAGATCTCTATCATTCACTGCACTACAAAAATGAAAATAGAAGGGGAAAGACTGTTTACTGTTGTGCGCCGCTGTTGAACATGTGGTTTAAGAGCCATCTCCCCCTGAAGGGACCTTTTGTAGATAGTGCAACTACAGCTGACTGGCCAGAGCGCCTGATGAGACTATCTTCTGAAGACATTGAGTGGTTTGACCGAGACTTGCTGGGGTCTGAGCTTATTTTTAGCTGCGTCGGATATCCTAATGTTCCTTTGATAGGAAGAAAAGGGTGTATCAATTATAACCCATCTCTGTTCATTCGCCAGTTTGGATACGCGTTGAAGAACCCACCCAGGGAGGAAGAAGTACAGGAATCTCTGTACTTCACCGGTGATTTGAATGGAGAGTTACTAGCCAAGCTTCAGCACGCTTGGATGCGTATCAACAGAAGAGGGAAACCACTGTTGGGGAAGAATGATTGTCAGGCTTATGTACCTTACAAAGTTTGGATCCAAGAGAGGGCAAAACAGTTGCGGATGCCATTTCCAGTTGCACCGGTTCATGTTCATGTTCCAGTGGAGGAACCAACCACCGTTGCTATGGAGGTCTACGAGCGAGTCGTAGAAGAGAAAGAAGTCTTGCTGTTGGGTAATGAAGAGTTAGAAAAGGAACTGGCTCAGATGCGTAGTGAGAAGAACAAGGTTGTGCATTCTTTCCAACAGCAAACTGAGTTAGTAAACAGGCTAGGTGCTGAACTGACCGAAGAGAAAAAGAAGCGTGAACGTCTGGGGAAAGAATTCAGAAGCTCTCATGATATGTTGGAGTCCAAAAAGAAAGCACTCGATGCTGCCCACCGGGAAATCTCTTCTTGTAACAAAACGTGGAATGCTACGCTAACCAACAACAAAAAGAGGGAAGACAAATTAAAGCAACAAATTTCTGAACTCAAAGAACAATTGAAGGCTAGCACTAAGAAGTATGAAGAGGAAGTAATGGCAAAATATAGTCTCCAGAATGCATTGAACAAGGCCATCGAAGGCAAGAAAGAGGTTGTGTCTCAGAAACGGAAGCTAGAGGATCGCTTCGGAGAAGGGGCATGGGAGGAATCTGCTGGTGATTTACACCGTGTTCTCAAGCGAAGAGATCTACTTGTTGAGGGTCTGCTTACCCGAACTATGTTGACTCTGACTTTCCCATTGCATGAGGGAATACATAGGCATAGAGCGGCGATGCTCTGCCGAGTCTCCTTTCTTTTTCTTTTGTCCCTTGACCTTTAGTTAGATAGATGATCACTTTTTTTAGATAGACAACAATGCATGGATCCCATCGAGTACGACAGACGTGAGGGGTGCTCATACCTTCCCCTTGTGTAACCGACTCCCGAATCCAGAACTTGGTTGCGATGACCTTGTCTTTCCCTTTTTCGTCAGGTTTTTTCGATCGTTTCCTTTCCCTCTCTTTGGGATAAATAACGAAAGATGGAGACTCTTATGTTTTCTCCGGGTGTTTTTCGCAGTTGCGACACATAGAACCATGGACAATCATAGAATCATGGAACTAACATTGTTCTTATTAGTAGTTGACTCAGGAATATTTACAATGAACTCTTTTACTAGTCTTTCATAACATTTGGAGAACCCAGTGACTGTCTTGAGTAATCTAGCTTCATTGATTAGGTCCATTAACTCCATGATTTCTAGAGCATATTTTCCCAGTTCTCTTTCCAGAGCAATTCTTCTTTAATAAACATACCTCTATTTTGTTACACTACTAATGGAATGAAAAAAAATATGGTCAAGAGGAGCAGCAGGAGGTCTGGGAGTTTTATTGGCAGTGGATTTCTTTACATGGGTTATGTCAGGGACATCCTTTACAACATCATCATCAGATTCATAGTTTTCAACGGTTACCTTTCTCTTCTTGGAGGCAGGAGAGACCTTGCTTCATGCCTTGGGGGTGTCGCGGTGAGAATTGGATGTCAAATTATAATTTAATTTGAATCTTAATTCATTTAGTTCACCACCGATCTTTAATTTGTCCAAAGGAAGGGGAAAATATCGAATTACCCATAATGCAATGCAAATGCAAAAGCTAGAGAGTTTAGGTTTGGGGGTTGGTTAAACTTAGGGAAGGTGCTAACATTCTAAGTTTCTGTAGTACTCTACAGGAACCTCTTGTTTTATCATGTTGTTTATTGCTAAGGCTTATCTGCTTAAGAGCAAAAGACCTAGTAGTTTATTTCTAAGTATACTCACCAAGAAGTTGCATCTTGTGCCTACATATCCTGACGGGAATGGAATCAGAGTATTTGTAGTTCTCCTAAAGGGTTTGAGGGATTCTTTGACTGTTGTTCAAAGTTCCAAAGGGAAAGGTTTTGTTGATTGATTGATTCTAGGAGAAAATACGAGTCATCATCTCGAGGGAGAACACTCGACTTAACCACCACAACTTGTAGGAGATGGTTTTTGCGTCGTCTTGAGAGAAGGGCTCAAACACTCAGATTTATCGACGAGTATGCCACTATTTCTCTCAAGCAGGGCAGGAGAATTATATCTCGACTATCAAGATGACTAACATCTTATTCTCTTGTATGAAGAATAGTTTGATTGAGTTGAATATTGTTTTTTCTAAGTTGTAAAAGAAAAAGGTCCTCCTTATGGGGTAGGATCTAAACTTAAGCGATCAACTTGAAAAGGATCAAGGATCGAGTGGGGAAAATGATGCAAGATGAGATGCATACGCACAAGTATTAAGTCATGCGCAAATTTTTTCCTTGGACATTATGCAATGTGGTACAGTAAATAAATGATGATAAAGTAAAAGCAATACAAACAGATAAAGGTGCTAAAAGAGATAAGTGTGGGGCGTGCATACTGGATCGGTGCTGAGAGATGGAAACGTGCACGATTGATTAATTACGGGAGATTAATTTTTATAAGAAATGTTGTATTAGAGGGTAAATTGACTTTTTATTAGTTTTAGTAAAAGTTTTAGGTGATAAATTAATTTGAGAAGAGTTATTTGATTATTATTTTAGTGATATTAGGTTAGATTAGAAGTGACTTAAATTTAGGTAGAAATGATTTTTATAGATAAATAAATAAAATCGGTTTTATAAAATAAAGGGTTTTTTGTTTAGTAAAATTGAGTTGAAAAAGATTAGGTTTCTAGATTTTAAATAAATAATGATTATTATTATTTAAATATACAAATAAATTATTAATCAATAAATGACAAGTTATTTAAATTTTTATTTATTATAATTATAAAAAAAAGGACAAATTAATAGAATATTCTTAATAAAAAAAGGTTATTATTAAAGTTAATTAAGAATTAAAAGATTATTAAAAAAAAGGAAATTGGTTTTAATTATTAAAAAAGGTTATGAAATAAATAAATATTATTAAGTTGTTAGAAAAAGACTAATTAAAAGTTAAGCAATTTAATTAATTAATAAAAATAAATAGATTTTAAGTTATTAGGGGCTGATTATGGCAAAGATTAATTATTAGTAATTAATAAAAATGGAATTAAGTTAATTGATTAATTTAATTAAAGGCAAAATAATCATTTTTTAAGGTGGTTAATCTAGTTTAAAGGAAGATTAATGGTTAATGGGGGGGGGGATTAAAGGATGGAGCTGAGGATAACGTGTGGCGCGGGTGTAAGGCTTACGGTGGGTTCACGCTATGGATCGTACGATTAGATCCATTGGAGATCTCAAGGGCTGCATGTGTGGGGTGCACTGCAGCTATGGTGGGAAGCACATACATGATTAGTTACAAAATATAAAAAACACATAACCCTAAATCCCTTCCCCCACCCCTACCTCTTCCGTCGTTTCCCCATTTCCTTTCTTCTTCCTCTCAAAATCTCTCCCTCTCGCCAATCGTTCACCATGATTTCTTACTTCTTTTTCTTGCTTGCATGCGGCGCTCTCCTCCTTCTTGCACTATAAAACCTGGAAAAAAGGAACAAATGCTATACTGAAATCATGTTAATGGTGAGCTTACGGTTGCGATTTGGAGCGGTGACGGTTTTGATGAATCGTTGATGGTTGAAATTGAGTTTTGTATGGCTTTTTGGTGATGCTTTTGTCTTTTCTATTTGCGGTGATGTTTTGAAAGAGCGTCTGAGCATTTGCGATGATGATGCCTTTTTGGATCTGAGCTTGTGGGTCTCGCGGCTTCGTTTCGAAGCTCACGACGATGGCAGATTTGGGTTTGAAACTCTGTTATGATTTTTGGATTCTTTTTCGGTGATGGTCCTGTCACGATAATGGTTTTTTTCCGTTGTTCTCAATTTCTGATTCTTACCCCTCTTTTATACATGGGTTCAAGGATGCGTGGTGAAGTTTTTCTTTTAAAACTTTCCTTCTTCGATGATTGTTGTCTGGTTTAAAATGGAAAAATTTCACGTCTCTTAAATCTGTTTCTGTCTGCGTTTGGATTTGTCGCTGATCTTGATAAAACGGTTTTGGAAATGTTTTAATGGTTTGGAAAATCTTCAGATTCTCCTTCTTTCGTATCAAAGCTATCGTTGGATCTTGAAAAAGAAACTGATTTTTATTCTTGCCGAAATTGTTGGACGAGACGAATTTGGAATGTTGAGATTTTTGAAATCATGATGTTGTTGTTGCCCGATGGATTTTGTTGGATTAATTTAATTAATTATTGATGGCTTGTGGGCTTTGTTGCTGTTGACACCCTCATTCTTACGAAGGCGCTGTGACGTGCTTGCTGTTGGGCTTCGCTTGTTTTGGGAAAAAAAACTCTTCTTTTCTATGACCCGTTGACTTTTGATAATGTTGAATTTGGACTTTTGGCCTGCGGATTGACTTTAAAATTCGATAAGAACAGAAGTTGACTTGATACTGCCGAAAATAGATTGTCCTTGATTTTGGAAGCTGGCGGCGACTTCGGTCGTTACCCTTCTGTCCCGGCCCGGTGATGACAATTCTTCGAGGGATGAGGCAAAACAAATAAAACTCTATTTACTCTGAAAATAATTGAAAATAACCGTTGTTCATTGTGCAGGTTCTGTGTCTGATGAAGATGAAGATGAAGATTCGAAGTTAGAAGATCCGAGAAGTTAGAAGCCTTAGGACTGTAGCTTTAGAAATTATGTAATCCAATAATTTGTAAATCAAATTATGTAATAAAAATGTGAAACATTTCCGATCGATGAATAAAAGTTCTGCTCTAGAATTATTGTTTATGATTTTCCGACTTCGATGTGTATGTTGATTTAAAACACGCAGATATCTATAATCGAACACTTGCTTTCCAAATTAAGAGACACTTCCATAAATCCAACTGGTCGGCATTTGAATATCTAAAATACGTCCAAAATACTGATTACTTTTCGCGCGGACCGACATGAAACCGTAATGCCTTAGGTGATCATAAAGTCCAAAGTAATCCAACTCAACTTTCCTCTAAAGCAGCATTCTTACAAATTAGGGCACTCTTGATAAAGATTTTGTGTCCTGTTTAGAAATAACCCGGAGATGGCTTGAAGTGCTTAGGTTAGAAACAAAAAGTCACCTGCTAGATGTTTCCGTAGAAGCTTGTTAGTAAAAAAAAACACAGATATTAAGTTAAAGTCAAATAACAACAGAAAACGCGCAAAAGAGGTGGGATCTTACGATCAAAAATTTGGGTGTGACAGATGCCCCTATTTAAGTTTCTTCTATCCAGAGATATGGAGATTGAAATCTCTGTCTCAACATGATAGGAGGGACTTAAATACAAACATTACACGAATTTTGGCCCTAAGAATCCACCGGATGCATATGATATGCAATGATATGAAATGCAAGACACATGGTCCTGTGGAGAAAAGATATCACAGGGGAAAAGCACTGGACACGACACGCGAGAAACACAAGAGCAGCAGAAAACAAGCTCAACAAAGCGAGACCCTACGGGAAAGGTCTAACTCCACCGGGGAAAGGGTACAATCAGCATTGGGGGATCTCCAAAGAATAAAGATATAATAATATTGTCAAGAGTAAAGTAGCTAGATGTTCGGCGAGGAACTTGAAAGTGGTGGGTGAATTACTACCGAATATGGTAGTCCAAACAATAGTAATAACCAAAGTGGTTTCTTTTGATCGAATTATAATTTCAGGTTTCCTTCAATTGAGTAATCCGCTAGAAAATAATAAACCTCCCAACCCCTCGTGGTTTGTGTTCCATGAACGGGTCTCAGTTTCTTGAAGTAAACCTCCCCATGCCTCATGGTTTGTGTTCCATGAACGGGTCTCAGTTTCTTGAAATAAACTTCCCCAACGCTTCATGGTTTGTGTGCCATGAACAGGTCTCAGTTTCTTGAAATAAACCTCCCCAACGCTTCATGGTTTGTGTGCCATGAACGGGTCTCAGTTTCTTGAAATAAACCTCCCCAATGCTTCATGGTTTGTGTTCCATGAACGGGTCTCAGTTTCTTCCTGGGATGATAAATACTCGCGAGAGCATCTTCAAAGGGAAATGAAAACTTCGTAGGTAATCCATAATGTATTGGAGATTGTAAAATTTCAACAGGGATCTTCAGAAGAGATGTAAGCCAGTTGATTAGCAAAATATGTCTTCTCAAAATAAAGAGAAATCAATGCAATAAATTTCACCAAACTTCTCGGGAGAGATGCCATTTGACGGAATTAGTCTTGTGTAATGAACTCACTAGGGAATGCATTCTTGAGGAGTATCTCTTGTGTTTGTAAAATATATGAAGTTCTTGAGGTGGAAATTCTCAAATAAAGAGAAAATGAATGTAAAGTCTTTGACAAACTACTTTAGCGGATTCCCGAAAAGATGCCATTTGATGAGCTGATAATCTTGATAAACCCACTAGGGACAGTCAAATTGTCTTGAGGAGACTGCCATTTATCGTCTTTGAATGAAATCCTGATTGAAACGAGTTGCTCAAATGAAGAGATTGTTTGCAATCCAGATGTAAATTGTTGGGAAAATATTGTAATACTGTTGGACAAATGTCTGTCTCCAATGATGAACTTCAAATAAATTCTTCCTGGGTAGTAAAGGGCAAAATAAATGCACGCTTAATCCAGGTTCAAAAGTCTGGAGATACTCACAATGTGATTGTCAGGGACCGAAGTTCAATTCAAGAGAGAATTGAAGTGAAACTGTCAAGCAAGACCCAACCATTGAGGTATGAACTCAAATGGGATGTAACTAAAAACAACCATCTTCCACGAGGATCGAACTCCGTGGGATAATAGAAATATTATGCTCTTTTTACCTAGGGCCGATAACTCTACTTGGAAGGAGAAGACAAACCAATCACTTGGGGGGGTAAACACGGCCAAAGAGACAGAACAAACAAACACAAAGATGCAAAAATGCACATGCTATTCTATCTATTTATATGTTATGCAAATGCTAACAAAACCAAACAGAGATGAAATGAACATCTCGAGCGAAGAGGCACTCAAGCCAAATCTTCATAAATCAACCACCGCCTAAAGAATGTACACTTGCTTTAGGAATCTTCTAGAGAACAGGATAAAGGTTTTCATCCCATGATAAAATAAATATCCACTGTCTCGGGATAGTCTTCATCTGGCTTGTACGGGAGATATGATTTGGGGTATCTCCATGAATGAAATAAACATCCATGAACGTCCACTTATTATTCATATATCAAGTGAAACATAAAGTATTTGAAAAGATTTTAAACTTGTTCTAGAATTTTGCTATCAAGATAAAATATTTAACGCACAAAAAGTAAGAAAAACTTTTATTTATTGAATGGTAGTCAGCAAAACGGCATGACTTCAATATTACAATGTTGGAAAATAAAAATAGTGACTACATCCGAGGAACAATAACTCGTTTCTCCCTAAGTCCACTTGAACTTCCTAGGTTCTAAGCAAAGTACTTCTTGACAGCATCCACATTCACTGGGCGAGTGATCTCTTCTCCATCCATGGTTGCTAACATCAAAGCACCTCCTGAGAAAACCTTCTTCACCATGTATGGCCCATCATAGTTTGGAGCCCATTTTCCTCTGGTATCGGTGGGGAAAGAATGAATCTTCTTAAGTACAAGGTCTCCTTCCTTTAATTCGCGGGGTCGAACCTTCTTTTCGAATGCTTTCTTCATCCTTTGTTGGTACAACTGACCATGGCAGAGTGACGTCATTCTCTTCTCGTCAATCAGGTTCAGTTGATCAAACCTATTCTGGCACCATTCAGCCTCTGATAACTTTTCTTCCATCAAAATCCTCATAGAGGGAATCTCAACTTCTACCGGGAGTACAACTTCCATATCGTAAACAAGTAAAAATGGAGTTGCCCCAGTTGATGTGTGTACCGAAGTATGATATCCATGTAAAGCAAATGGGAGCATTTCATGCCAGTCTTTGTACGTGACAACCATCTTCTGAACTATCTTCTTGATATTCTTGTTGGCAGCTTCAATAGCCCCATTCATCTTCGGTCTGTAAGGAAAAGAATTGTGATGCTCAATCTTGAATTCTTCGCACAACTATTTCATCATTCTGTTGTTCAAATTGGACCCATTATCTGTAATAATCTTACTAGGCACACCATATCTACAGATAAGCTGATTTTTGATAAACTTAACAACCACATGTCGAGTCACATTAGCATAAGAAGCTGCTTCGACCCACTTAGTGAAATAGTCAATCGCCACTAAGATGAATCAGTGTCCATTAGATGCTTTCGGTTCTATCATTTCAATCATATCGATTCCCCACATGGAGAACGGCCAAGGAGACGAGATAACATTCAGCAAAGTTGGAGGCACATGAATCTTATCTACGTAAATCTGATATTTGTGACATTTCTTAGCAAACTTGTAATAGTCGGATTCCATCATGATCCAATAATAACCGGCTCTTAAGAGTTTCTTAACCATAGCATGTCCATTGGCATGAGTGCCAAAATATCCTTCATGAATTTCCGTCATTAACATGTCTGCTTCCCTCTTGTCAACACATCTTAGCAAGACCATGTCAAAGTTCCGCCTGTACAACAAATTATTACTCAAGAGGAAGTTACCAGCCAATCTTCTCAATGTCTTCTTATCCTTGTTGGAGGCTCCCAAAGGATACTCTTGCTTTCTGAGAAATGCTTCAATTTCATGATACCAAGGTTTACCATTTTTAACATCTTCAATGGCAAAGATGTAAGCAGTTCTGTCAAGACGTCTCACATTAATCCGAGGACAATCATTCCAAAAGTTTACCACAATCATCGAGGCCAAGGTTGCCAACGCATCCGCCATCCTATTCTCATCACGAGGGATATGGTGAAATTCAACTCTACCGAAGAAAGGTAACAGTCTTCTTGCCTAATCTTTGTATGGAATCAAATTATCCTGCCAAGTTACCCACTCTCATGTGATCTGATAAATTACTACAGCAGAATCACCAAATACATTCAAATTCTTGATCCTTAAATCCACTGCCTCTTCAAGGCCCAAGATACATGCTTCATACTCGGCTTCATTATTGGTGCACTTGAATGTCAATCTGGAAGTAAACGGGATATGAGACCCATGAGGAGTCACAATAACTGCACCTATTCCTTTTCCATGAGCGTTGACAGCTCCATCAAAAATCATACCCCATTAAGAACCTGACTCAGGTCCTTCATCTAGCAAAGGTTCTTCGCAATCCTTCATTTTCAAATACATAACATCTTCGTCGGGGAAGTCATCATTTGAGGGTTGATGGTCCAAAATGGGCTGATGTGCCAAATGGTCGACCAAAACGCTACTTTTAATAACCTCTTGAGTGTGGTATTCAATGTCATACTCTGATAACAACATTTGCCATCTGGAAATTCTCCCTGTTAATGCAGGCTTCTCGAAGATATACTTGATAGGATCCATCTTTGAAACTAACTAAGTAGTGTGACTCAACATATATTGTCACAGACGTTTGGCGGCCCATGCTAAAGCACAACAAGTCTTCTCAAGCATGGTGTATATGGACTCACAGTCGGTAAACTGCTTGCTCAAATAATAAGTGACATGCTCTTGTTTTCCAGTTTCATCTTGCTGACCGAGCACACAACCCATCGAGTCCTCTAATACGGTCAAATACATGATTAGAGGTCGTCCTTCAACCGGAGGAATTAGAATAGGAGGTTCAAGCAGGTATTCTTTGATACTATCAAAAGCCTTTTGACAATCTTCAGTCCATACGTAACCTTGTTCTTTCCTCAAAAGCTTAAAGATAGGTTTACACGTAGGAGTCATATTAGATATAAACCGGGAGATGTAATTCAAACGTCCCAAAAATCCTCTGACTTGTTTATCAGGATCTACTTCAATACCCTTCTGACTAACAATGAAACCCAAGGGTTTCCCTGATCGTACACCAAACATACACTTGTTGGGATTCAAACGGAGCTTGTATTCTCTCAATTGACCAAATAACTTCAGCAAATGTTTAACATGATCATCCTCAGTCTTTGACTTGGCTATCATATCATCCACATACACTTCGATTTCCTTATGCATCATATCATGGAACAAGGTATTCATAGCCCTCTGATATGTTTCCCTGGCATTCTTTAATCCAAACGAAATGACTCTATAACAGAAAGTGCCCCAGGGTGTGATGAATGATGTCTTCTCTCTATCTTCGGGGGCCATCCTGATCTGATTATATCTTGAAAATTTGTCCATAAAAGAGAAGATTTCATACCTTGCAGTGCTGTCTACCAATATATCGATGTGAGGCAGTGGAAAATCATCCTTCGAAATGGCCTTATTTAGATCTCTGTAATCCACACACATACGAACCATTCCATCTTTCTTCGGAACGGGTACAATGTTGGCTAACTAAAGAGGATATTCAGCGATGACAATAAAACCTGCATCAATTTGTTTCTATACCTCCTCTTTGATCTTCAAAGCCATATCAGGTCGGGTTCTCCTGAGCTTCTGTTTAACTGGCGGGCATTCTGGCTTCAAAGGCAGGTGATGTTCAACTATAGTAGTGTCGAGACCCGGCATGTCTTGATATGACCAAGCAAATACGTTGACAAACTCTCTAAGAAAATCAATCAATTGTTCTTTCACATCACACTTAAGCAAGGCTCCAATTTTCACTTCTTTACGGATTTATTCCGTACCCAGGTTGATCACTTCTACCGACCCTTGGTGAGGCTGAATAGCTTTCTCTTCATTCTCAAGCAATCTAGAAATCTCTTCTGGAATATCATCTTCTTCATCTCCGTCCTCAAACATAGGAAACTCGAAGTTTAGCGAAGGAAGTGGGTCATTATTCCCGAGATGTGATTCGTGTAGCAATCTGCGCATGTGACATGGTTTTATTCAGTTTTATTAAGTGGAAAGTGTATGTACGCAAGATGCTATTTATTATTATTTTCCAATAGAATAATAAATAAATAGATAAAAGAACACAAAAATGAAATAAAATGATATTTTATTGATGATAGCAAGAATCTGAACAACAGGCCCAACAAGATCACCTTTGCCTTGGGCAAAGCAAAGGGAATTATTAAAAGTAAGCCCATATAAAAAGATTTCGCCTTGGGCAGAGCGAAAACTTAAAACAAATGTTTTACTTTGATATATGAACGACAGCAGGGACTTCAACCACACTCCAGTTCTTGATCAATACTCCCAGAGTCACAAAATCTGGAACGTCTTCATCTGAATCCTCTTCAGTAATAGCATAGACTCCAAAACTGTAATCAAAGTCGTCTGAGATGTAACCTGGATCTTCCATATAGGGCTCATAATCTTCATACGGAATAGAGAGACTTGTAGAACCATCTGATATGTAGCCTTCAAATTCATCTTCTGAAACTGCATTGACGTGAGGAGGATGGATGATCCCTCCGCTGCGGAATACCTCTTTCATTGGCGGAAACTCTTGATTTCTGACAACCTGTTGAGTAGAACCAGTGGAGAAGCTGAGACCTTCTTGGTTCTTGTTCTCTGGTAGAAACAACATCTTGCCCCAACCTGCCTGAGAACCACTGTTCACAACCTGCTGCGAGTCCTTAAAGGATGACATGGGTACTCTAGACTTTTGAGCACCATTATCCACAATAGTCAAAGCCTAAAACTGTGTACCTACTTCTTCTTCAGCTTCAACATACGAAAACGATGATAAGTGGCTCACCACTAAAGCTCGTTCCCCACAAACTGTAACAGTTTTTCCTTCAAAAGTATACTTCAACTTCTGATGTAGAGTAGAAGTAACTGCCCCAGCCTCATGTATCCATGGCCTCCCTAATAAACAGCTACAGGCGGTGCGAATGTCCATGACCTGAAACGTGATCATAAGGGTTTGTAAGCCAATGGTCATTGGTAGATCCACCTCATCAGTTACCATTTTTATAGATCCATCAAAAGCTTTGACGATGACATGACTTGGCCTCATTGGCGGTCCCTGATAAGACAACTTGTACAATGTAGCTCTGGGCATCACATTCAAAGAAGATCCAGTGTCAACCAGCACACTAGACAAAGAGTCATTTCCACAATTCACAGAAATATGAAAGGCCATATTATGTTTTCTTCCCTCCTCCAAAAGATCTTCCTCATTAAACCCGAGATAGTTACATGAAGTAATATTACCGACAATGTTATTAAATTGCTCCATGGTTACGTCCTGTTCAACATATGCTTGTCCCAACACCTTCTGGAGCGCTTCTCTATGGGCTTCAAAACTCATGAGTAACTGTAACACAAATCTTAGATGGAGTTTGTAACAGTTGATCTGCAACCTTGTATTCACTTTTCTTGATCAACTTCAGGAATTCGTCCGGCTTGGACAGATAAGATCCACCAGATTGTTCCACAATTGGAGCCTTAGAAATTGGTTATTTAGATGATATCCCTTTGTTTTTTGACGATACGGACAAATAAACTCGGCCGCTCCTTGTCACTCTACTAACGTCCGCGATATTAACAACTGAAGGCAAAGTAGGTAAAGGCACCTCCTTTCCTCCATCATCATGGCGTTATATCTGTAAGGGACCGCCTTACTAGAAGTGTAAGGGGTGGGCCCAGACACATTGATCACCAAAGGAGTAACATTCGGTCTTTTACTATCATAAGTTATTTCAATACGTTCCACTTCTTTAAAGTGAGGCACTATAACAAACACTTCCTCAGCCCTTTCACTTGAAACTTTCTGATAACTTCTTCCCATATAACCTTGGATCATGTTTATGGAGGGTGAACCATGTGGGGGTAATAGATTGTCTTGCACATTAGGATTGGAATCTTTAAAGGATAAGATCCCGCACTTAATTAGCCTCTGGATGTCAGCCTTAAAGCCAAAACAACTCTTAATATCATGACCTGGAGCCCCCTGATGGTAAGGGCAAAATCTGTCAACTTTATATGAAGGAGGGGGATTCTTGGGAATCTCAGGTGGTGCCTTTGTATGAATATGTCCTTTGTGGATCAAAATCGGGAACAACTTTGTGTATGACATAGGGATGGGATCAAAACTTATCCTTCGGTGTACACGGCCCTGATTGTTTAATTGTGGCCGATTCTGCTGAGGTGATTGCTGATTTTGTTGATATTGCGGCTGCGGAGCCCTGGGAGATTGTTGATACGGTTGAGCAAATTGTGGTTGATATGCTGGAGTGTTGAGAACTGGTGTTATTGCAGCAATCTGTTGCGATGGTGAATACCTTTTTCTGAGTCTTCCTTGTTGTACGACATTTACATCCTGCTCCTTCTACTTTACGAAACTGCTCCCATATTTCTAGCATTGTTGGGAGTATTTCCTTCTTTGGCTAGCCTTCCCTCATGGACCCCTTCTTCCAAACGCATACCCATGTCTACCATTTCAGTGAAATCACTGGGCGCACTTGCTACCATCTTATCATAAAAGAATGAACCTAAAGTCTTCAGAAAGATCTTAGTCATTTCCTTTTTTTCTAACAACGGTGTGACCTGGGCGGCTAGCTCGCGCCAACATTGAGCATATTCCTTAAAGTTCTCTTTATCCTTCTGAGCCATGGCCCTCAGCTGATCATGGTCAGGAGCCATATACACATTATACTTGTATTGCTTGATGAAGGCTCCACCCAGATCATTGAAAGTTCGAATCTTTGCACTGTCTAACCCCATATACCACTTAAGTGCAGCGCCTGTTAGACTGTCTTGGAAGTAATGAATAAGCAATTGATCATTGTCGGTTTGCTCGGACATCTTCCGAGCATACATAATAAGATGACTTTGTGGACAAGTACTCCCCTTGTACTTCTCAAAATCAGGGACCTTAAACTTCGGTGGAACCTTAACATTCGGAACCAAGCACAAATCAGAAGCACTTTTACCAAACAATTACTTCCCACGAAGAGCTTTCAATTCCTTCTGAATTTCAGAGAACTTATCTTGAAATCCGTCCATTCTTTCTTCAAATCCAACAGTTTCACTTGGTGACCCGTGAAAAATTGGCCCGTCTAGAACATACGGGGTAGTATTCACATGCGGAGGTGCCCCAATCATCACAGCAGTAGTTGCAGGAATGACTTGGACAGTGGTCATGGCAGGAACCTCAGAAATAGGTGGACAATAACCGGCCGGAGTGAAATAAGGAGGCATCCCCCACGGGAAACTTGGCGGCATGCTGTAGGTAGGCTCAGTAGTGGTGGGAACCACTGGGATCGGTGCTGACATAACTTCGGAAATAACAGTCCTCTGGATGTCTTGATTGTTGAGCGCAGACTGATTAGACAAAGCTTCAACTAACCCATTCAATCTCTCCAAGCTTTCCTTCAGAATTGTAACTTCATCACGGAGCACCCTGTTCTCTTGTTCTAGTTGATCCATCTTTTGACGTAAACTGGCTTAAGTATTGTACCGGTGATTCAACTTGTCTGTGAAGATGAAGTAAGAGTGAGACCCTGGAGTGCAAATGATGTTATGCTGATGCAAAATGCAGATGCAGAATAAAACTTCAAGAAACTCAAAATGTTTCACCACATATTATAACATAGGATAACTTAAAAACTTATTTTATTGAAATTTTAGAAACATTACAAAGCAAATTACTCCTTCAAGAGTTTTATTACATCGAAACAAAAGCAAATGAAACTTAGAAGTCTACTCCAAAGGTCCCTTCTTTGCATAAAGCTCTTCCCTAAGTTGATTGATATGCTCCTACAATTTGGCTTTCTCATTGATGAGTTGGTCCACATATTGCTTCCAAGCTATAGTAGTCGGAGGAAGGTCGGCAATTGTAATAGTCCTTGGTGAGGTATGAGGGGAAAATAAATCCTCTCGCACCTCTCTCTTTTTTGCAGATTGTCCTTCTTCGAGTTGCAGCTTTTGAGACTTCTCCTTTTCCAACTTGAGGATGAAGTATTTGTTCTTCCAAGCATTCTTCAACCTCTCAGCTTCGTCCAAAGCAGTCTTTAATTTACCAATATACCCTCCCCCTTCAGCATTCTACAAATGGATTGAATATAAGTATCCCCTAGCAAAGTAGAAATAGGGTTTTTGAGAATGAATAGCTTGATTGCATCCATGTCAATAAAATCATCGATCTTCGGGAACAGGAAAACCCCATAGGCTAGTAATGCATAGGTAGCTTCAAGGATTGGGACCTCTTGCCTTTCAGCATGATAACGAATCTTTTCTATCAAAAAATCGGCTGGAAATCCAAGGACTCCTTCCTTGATGGTCAAGTGAGTTTGAACATCAGCTAGGCTGAGGCGGGTGGCATTCGCAATCTCCTGGTGACTAGGTGAGCCTTCCGATCCAGAAAACACAGGTCGGGTAGTCACAGTCATCCTCATAAGCTGGAAATATTTCTCCAAGGTCAGCATTAATTGGTAATCCGAAAAGGTGAAACAATGGTAGAGGGGATCGTAGAGCTGAACAAGTGTATCCAACAACCCATCTATCCTCCTGAGTTTGAGAAGAGAAAAGACTCCTCCACATTCTGACGAGAACGTGAGACGATTGTCAATTAGACCTGCTAATTCTCTTAAGCTTTCAATGTTGGGACTCTGGAAGATATACTTTAATGTTTCTCTTCTAAAGCCCATTGTTACAATACCTGTGAAACAAAATTAAGTTTCTTGAAGTGATCAAAGAAAGATGCAATGTAGAGATGGAAAGGACTTCATGGAATTCTAATATTTATGAACATTGTGGTGTAAAATAAAAACTTTTTATTAATTTTAATAA
This sequence comes from Lathyrus sativus, assembly GCA_963859935.3. NCBI lineage: Eukaryota > Viridiplantae > Streptophyta > Magnoliopsida > Fabales > Fabaceae > Lathyrus > Lathyrus sativus. The sequence continues at coordinate 520,181,088 of OZ012739.1, forward strand.
CGGATTACAAATAAAAATTCTTTAAAGAGTCTTAAATAAATAGCTAAATAAAAGCTAATAAAGTCCTAAGGATGTTTCAAATTCTGCTGCTTGATCTACTTTTCTAGCTGGGTCTTCTCGAGAATGAGCTTGTCCACAATCAACTTCCAAGGGGTAGATGGAGGGTTGGAGGAAAATAAATCCTCCTGAGCTTTTCTCTTCTTGTACGGAAGTAACTCTTCGCTCTTCGACTGAAGTTGCTTATGAAGTTCCACATTCTCTTTGACAACCACTTGATACTTGTTCTTCCATGCTTCCGACTCATGTTGTGCTTTTCCCAAAGTAATCTTCAACTCTTCAGCTTCAGACATAAAAACTAGGACAGGTTCTCTTCTTGGAGGTATAGGATCCTGACGAGGATAAGGCATCTTCAGCTTGATTACTCTTTCTCTGACCCACTGAAGATATGGTTCCAGAGACACACAATTAGGCCTTCCCAGACTTTCCCTACCTTTCTTATGCAAATGACGCCAAGCAGCCACAACCTTATTTTCAAGTTCTTTGTTATCTTTGAAGAAGATACTCTCCACATGAACACTCTTGGGTGGCCCCTCCAATGGATACCCTAACTGTCGGTGAGCTAGAACAGGATTGTAATTGATTCCTCCATTAGCCAAGTAAAGGTACATTAGCGAAGTCTCCACAGCTATCAATAATCAAGATCCCATCATACACACGACTATACCAATTGATGTCCGAGTGAGTTAGAGCCATAATCCTTTGTGACCAAAGTCCTTTGTCGAGATCCAAAAAAGAAGCAGACTTGGGCAAGTGCGAAATAAACCACTTGTATAATAAAGGCACACCGCAGGTGATCATTCCTCTACCATGAAAGTTTTGGAGATGTACAGAATGGTAAGTGTTACCCAATAGAGTTGGCACCAGATTGTTCTTCATGAAGATCTTAATGGCGTTAAGATCGATGAATCCTTCAAAACTTGGGAAGAGTAACACTCCATAAATAAGTAGGGCGAAAATTGCTTCAAATGTAACCATGCTCATATGATCAGCATAGTATTGAGCTTTCTTAATTAAGAATTCCGTAGGTAACCCAAAAGTCCCACCTTTGATGGTCATATTGTTCTTGATATCGGATACCTTCAGATATATGGCTCTGGCAATGTCTTGTTCCTTAGGGTTCACTTCTAAGAAAAGGAAAGAAGAGTCATCCAGAATAAGCAAGCCAATCAAATAAGAGTACTCTTCTAAAGTAGGCAAGAGCTGATAGTCTGGGAAGGTAAAACAGTAATAAACTGGATCATAGAACTGTAACAAAGTGGAGAGAAGTCCCTCATCCATTCGGAGCCTCAACAAAGTCAACAACTTCCCATACTTGTTCTTGAATCCTTCTTGGTCTTTAATCAAAGCTTCTAACTTCCTTAAGTCATCCAACTTAAGACCCTTAAAAGTATATTTCAAAGTATTTTTCCTTTTGTAATCCACAGGGTCCTACAATATTCATAAACAAAGTTGAGTTCCATGAAGTCCAATGCAGTGTGATGCTTTATGGATGCAACAAACACGGGTAAGCACATAGAAACACAAAGGTAAACACACAGGAAAACCCTAGGTTTGCGACGAGCATGGAGAAAAGGGTATACCCATCCCCAAAGGGTGTTGACTAAAGGTTAATTGTACCTGCAGAACAAGGTTCTAAGAAAGGTGCCCAAAATCATTAGTCCATCTTTTAGATATCATCAATTTTCCAAATACTCGGTGGTTAATAATACTCTCAAGAGAACCTCTTTTGAGTGTAGCATCGTGTAGCAACTATTTTGGGAATACTCCCTCATAGTCCTCGCACTACGTCCTAATAAAGACCAAAGTGGGGTTAAAGGTAACTACGGTCCTCAGTATCACAAGCTCCAATTGAAAATAGTGAACGTTTTCACGAATACTCGTTCAACAGTACTAATTTTCAAGAAGGCCTCAACTGAGCGGTGATTCTCAAGTCAGCTTGGTCGGGAATCACTCCCTATAAGCCTCATCGAATATATCACCTTCCTATCATAATTCCACTCAAGTCCGGGTGTAAGACTTTGTCTCACCACTCAAGGATATCAACCCAAAAAGCAATAAATAAGCAATTATACAAATAAGCAGATAAGCAAATATATATAATAAACAAGCATAATAAACAAGTTAGGGAAACCCATTGAAGACTCCTCAGTGAAGTCGCCATTTCTGTCGCGGTGAGAATTGGATGTCAAATTATTAATTAATTTGAATCTTAATTCATTTAGTTCACCACCGGTCTTTAATTTGTCCAAAGGAAGGGAAAAAGATCGAATTACCCACAATGCAATGCAAATGCAAAAGCTAGAGAGTTTAGGTTTGGGGGTTGGTTAAACTTAAGGAAGGTGCTAGCATCCTAAGTTTCTGTAGTACTCTATAGAAACCTCTTGTTTTATCATGTTGTTTATTGCTAACGATTATCTGCTTAAGAGAAAAATACCTAGTGGTTTATTTCTAAGTATACTCGCCAAGACGTCACATCTTGTGCCTACATATCCTGACGGGAATGGAATCAGAGTATTTGTAGTTCCCCTAAAGGGTTTGGGGGATTCTTTGACTGTTGGTCAAAGTTCCAAAGGGAAAGGGAGAACACTTGACTTAACCACCGCAACTTGTAGGAGATGGTCTTTGCGTCGTCTTGAGAGAAGGGCTCAAACACTCGGATTTATCGACGATTATGCCACTATTTCTCTCAAGCGGAAAAGATCTTATATCTCACGATTGTGTTATGGGGCAGGAGAATTATATCTCGACTGTCAAGATGACTAACGTCTTATTCTCTTGTATGGAGAATAGTTTGATTGAGTTGAATATTGTTTTTTCTAAGTTGTAAGAGAAAAAGGTCCTCCTTATGGGGTAGGATCTAAACTTAAGTGATCAACTTGAAAAGGATCAAAGATCGAGTGGGGAAAATGATGCAAGATGAGATGCATACGCACAAGTATTAAGTCATGCGCAAATTCTTCCTTTGGACATTATGCAATGGGTACAGTAAATAAATGATGATAAAGTAAAAGCAATACAAACAGATAAATGTGCTAAAAGAGACAAGTGCGGGGCGTGCATACTGGATCGGTGCTGAGAGATGAAAACGTGCACGATTGATTAATTACGGGAGATTAATTTTTATGAGAAATATTGTATTTGAGGGTGAATTGGCTTTTTATTAGTTTTAGTAAACGTTTTAGGTGATAAATTAATTTGAGAAGAGTTATTTGATTATTATTTTAGTGATATTAGGTTAGATTAGAAGTGACTTAAATTTAGGTAGAAATGATTTTTATAGATAAATAAATAAAATCGGTTTTATAAAATAAAGGGTTTTTTGTTTAGTAAAATTGAGTTGAAAAAGATTAGGTTTCTAGATTTTAAAAAAATAATGATTATTATTATTTAAATATACAAATAAATTAGTAATCAATAAATGACAAGTTATTTAAAAAAGTTTTTATTATAATTATAAAAAAAAGGACAAATTAATAGAATATTCTTAATAAAAAAAGGGTTATTATTAAAGTTAATTAAGAATTAAAAGATTATTAAAAAAAAGAAATTGGTTTTAATTATTAAAAAAGGTTATGAAATAAATAAATATTATTAAGTTGTTAGAAAAAGACTAATTAAAAGTTAAGCAATTTAATTAATTAATTAAAATAAATAGATTTTAAGTTATTAGGAGCTGATTATGGCAAAGATTAATTATTAGTAATTAATAAAAATGGAATTAAGTTAATTGATTAATTTAATTAAAGGCATAATAATAGTTTTTTAAGGTGGTTAATCAAGTTTAAAGGAAGATTAATGGTTAATGGGGGGGGGGGGGGGGGGATTAAAGGATGGGGCGGAGGATAAGGTGTGGCGCGGGTGTAGGGCTTACAGTGGGTTCACGTTGTGGATCGTACGATTAGATCCGTTGGAGACTCAAGGGTTGCATGTGTGGGGTGCACTGCAGCTATGGTGGGACGCACATACATGATTAGTTACAAAATATAAAAAACACATAACCCTAAATCCCTTCCCCCCCCCCCCCCCACCTCTTCCACCGTTTCCCCATTTCCTTTCTTCTTCCTCTCAAAATCTCTCCCTCTAGCCGATCGTTCGCCATGATTTCTTACTTCTTCTTCTTGCTTGCATGCGGCGATCTCCTCCTTCTTGCACTTTAAAACCTGGAAAAAAAGGAACATATGCTATACTGAAATCATGTTAATGGTGAGCTTACGATTGTGATTTGAAGCGATGACGGTTTTGATGAATCGTTGATGGTTGAAATTGAGTTTTGTATGGCTTTTCAGTGATGGTTTTGTATTTTTTGCTTGCGATGATGTTTCGAAAGAGCGTCTGAGCGTTTGCGCTGATGATGCCTTTTTGGATCTGAGCTTGTGGGTGTCGCGACTTCGCTTTGAAGCTCACGGTGATGGCGGCTTTGGGTTTGAAACTCTGTTACAATTTCTGGATTCTTTTTCGGTGATGGTCTTGTCACGATAATGGTTTTTTTCCGTCGTTCTCAATTTCTGATTCTTACCCCTTTTTTATACATGGGTTCAAGGATGCGTGGTGAAGTTTTTCTTTTAAAACTTTCCTTCTTCGATGATTCTTTTCTGGTTTAAAATGGAAATATTTCAGGCCTCTTAAATCCCTTTCTGTCTGTGTTTGGATTTGTTGCTGATCTTGATAAAACGGTTTTGGAAATGTTTTAATGGTTTGGAAAATCTTCAGATTCTTCTTCTTTCGTATCAAAGCTGTCGTTGGATCTTGAAAAAGAAACTGATTTTGATTCTTGCCGTAATTGTTGGACGAGACGGATTTGGAATGTTGAGATTTTTGAAATCATGACGTTGTTGTTGCCGGATGGATTTTGTTGGATTAATTTAATTAATTAATTTTTAATTAATTATTAATGGCTTGTGGGCTTTGTTGCTGTTAACACCCCCATTCTTACGAAGGCGCTGTGACGTGCTTGCTGTTGGGCTTCGCTTGTTTTGGCCAAAAAAAAACTCTTCTATTCTATGACCCGTTGACTTTTGATAATGTTGAATTTGCACTTTTGGCCCACGGGTTGACTTTTAAATTCGATAAGAACATAAGTTGCCTTGATACTGCCGAAAATAGATTGTCCCTGATTTTGGAAGCTGGCGACGACTTCGGTCGTTACCCTTCTGTCCCAGCCCGGTGATGACAATTCTTTGAGGGATGAGGCAAAACAAATAAAACTCTATTTACTCTAAAAATAATTGAAAATAACCATTGTTCATTGTGCAGGTTCTGTGTCTGATGAAGATGAAGATGAAGATTCGAAGTTAGAAGATCCGAGAAGTTAGAAGCCTTAGGACTGTAGCTTTAGAAATTATGTAATCCGATAATTTGTAAATCAAATTATGTAATAAAACTGTGAAACATTTTCGATCGATGAATAAAAGTTCTGCTCTAGAATTATTGTTTATGATTTTCCGACTTCGATGTGTATGTTGATTTAAAACGCGCAGATATCTATAATCGAACACTTGCTTTCCAAATTAAGAGACACTTCCATAAATCCAAATGGCCAGCATTTGAATATCTAAAATACATCCAAAATACTGATTACTTGTCGCGCGGACCGACATGAAACTGTAATGCCTTAGGTGATCATAAAGTCCAAAGTAATCCAACTCAACTTTCCTCTAAAGCAGCATTCTTACAAATTGGGGCAATCTTGATAAAGATTTTGTGTCCTATTTAGAAATAACTCGGAGATGGCTTGAAGTGCTTAGGTTAGAAACAAAAAGTCACCTGCTAGATATTTCCGTAGAAGCTTGTTAATAAAAAAAACACAGATATTAAGTTAAAGTCAAATAACAACAGAAAACGCGCAAAAGAGGTGGGATCTTACGGTCAAAAATTAGGGTGTGACAGGGGGGCCAACAGGAGTTCTCTTCTTTTGGATTTTAGAGGGGGATTCCTCTAGCACAACGTTTCCTTTCCTAGTCACTAGTCTTTTGGCAATACCAGGAGCAACATTCTTGATGAGCTCATCATCTGATGGCACATTTTCAACATCTATAATATAGTCAGGAACATCATTCATGTCATCATTTCCACCAGTATCTTTGGCTTCATAATTATTCAGGCCAGCATCACTACCCTTAGCATGCACTACAGAACTGATAAGTTTTTCCAGATTCTCAGTGTTAGGGTTGCTGGCAGTAGAGGGAATTTCAGCAATTTTTTCAGAGTTCTTATTAGAGCTGGGGGAAGGATCAACACAAGACAATGGGGTGGAGATACCTTGCACATTGTGACCTCCATAGAGGATTTTGGTGACAATTTCCCTAATGGATCTATCCACATAGGCAGATCCTTTATTGTTTTTCATTCTATCAATGTTATCATTAGGATAATCAGAGGTTTTACCTTTGGTGGGTTGTTGGGTTTCATTTGCATGTGAAAAGGCTGTCGTGGGAGCTTCACTTGCATCACCAGGAACCATGTTGAGTGGAACAACATCAAGAACATCATCAAAGGACATGCTCATGGGATGAGCAACAACATTACATTTGGGAGACATTTCGATGTTTTTGTGAAAGAAGAAGTTTTAAGAGGATTAGAGGGAGGTTGCAAAGGATAGGGTACACACAGAGAGAAAGATAGTCTGAGGAATAGTGGAGGCGTGGGAGGTGAAGAGGCAGTTGGAGGGAAATATTTGAGTGGGGTAACGTGCTTGAGTAGACAAGGGTATGTTATGTAATAAAGAGGGAGGTTGGAACATCTCTATTTTAAGAAAGAAACATCATTTAAGAGCAGAAATCCCTTTTTGCAGTAATTGCTATAAATCCTCATAAGTACAAATCCCCAATTTTCCTTTCATGGTTTCAACCTGATTTTCATTCAAATGCCTGGTAAAAATATTGGCCTATTGAATTTTTGTCGTGACATGATCAAGAGTAGGGACTTTCCTAATAAGATTAGTTATGTTATGTTGAGTAGGATTCTGACCACAGTATGATGTCATGACATCTTATGTGACATTATACTCTGTGAATATCTGCTTCATCCATACAAGTTGAGAGTGCCTATACTTCTGGTGCCACCTTCCTTCTTCATCTCTTTTGGCAATAGTACATTTAGAGTTCCGAGGAACCCATTTGTAACAGTTGTTCTGGGATCTGACTCCCTTCATTATCAGTTCTCCCCTTTTATTAGTAACGAAACACTCAAGTTGAAATCCAGAAGGTTTGTAGGGCTGGGCAGAGTTATTGTCTTCATGAAATCCTAAACTTGTCTTCTCTCCAGTTCTTTTACCAGATTGAAGGATCTCTTCCAAGGTTTTGGTACCATTATTCATTATTCTAATAGACTTTCCCATTTGGTCAAGTTGAGAGGTCAGTTGAGCAACCTCATCTATTAATTTAGCAATAGTTTTAGTCTATTCAATAATCTCATTATTCAAACCATTGATAATTGTCAGGTGTTCCTCCTTTTCATTTTCTAACTTGAGAATGTGGTTTTTCTGTTTTTCACCTTGCTGGCAGACTTCTTCACTTCTGTGGCATAGTTTTCTGTAGGAAGCTGCTAGTTCTTCAAAGGTCAATTCATCTCCACTGGAGTCTTCATCAGAATAGTATCTTGAAGTCAAGGCAGTAACATGTTTGGCACATTCTTCTTCAACCTCACTGTCAGAATCTTCATCAGTCCATGAGACAACTAGAACTTTCTTTTCCTTCTTAAGATAGGTAGGACACTCAGATCTGATGTGACCAAAACCTTCACATTCATAACACTGCATCCCTTTGTTGTTTGAGGAATTTTCTTCAGACCTAGTTTTTCTTCCTGCATCAGTGGACTTACTGATGTTAGGTGAGATGTTCTTGACATTTGCCCTTGTCTTTATGTTCATCCTTTTTATTACCTTGTTGAATTGTATTCCCAGTAGAACCATGGCCTTTGATAGGCTTTCATTTGTATCCTCATTAGAATCATCATCTCTTTCTTCAGTGTTTGACACAAAAGCTATACTCTTTTTCTTGTCAGTTTTGTCACCTATTCCTACTTCAAAGGTTAACAGGGAGCCAATGAGTTCATCAAGTCTCATCTTACAGATGTCTTGAGCTTCCTCTATGGCAGTCACTTTCCTGTCAAATCTCTTGGGAAGAGATCTGAGAATTTTTCTTACCATCTGTTCTTCAGACATCTTTTCACCAAGAGCACTTGAAGCATTGACAATCTCAAGAATATTCATATGAAAGTCATGTATGCTTTCATCATCTTTCATTCTCACGTTTTCAAACTTAGTTGTAAGGAGTTGAAGTCTAGACATTTTTAACTTGGATGTGCCTTCATGAGTAGTCTTTAGAATCTCCCAAGTTTCCTTAACAACAACACAATTGTTGACCAACCTGAATATGTTCCTATCAATTCCATTAAACAAGGCATTCAAGGCCTTGGAGTTTCCCAGAGCCAGATCATCTTCCTCCTTTGTCCATTCTTCTTCAAGCTTTAAATCAGATGTAGCTTTTCCATCTTTATCAATAATCACAGGATGTTCCCATCCTTTTATGACAACTTTCCATGCTTTGTTGTCCAGAGATTTTAGGAAAGCAACCATCCTAGGTTTCCAATAGTCATAATTATTTCCATCCAGAACAGGTGGTCTGTTCATAAATCCTCCTTCTTTGTCCATGGTACCAGAAAGTATCGTCCCTAGATATCACCCAGAACCAGAGCAGGATGCCTGCTCTGATACCAATTGAAATTCTGGTATCAGATATTAGATGTCAAAGGAGATGTTCATGACACAAATATTTGTTTGTCAAGAACAAAGAACACAGCTAAACAAATAACAATTAAAAGAGACATAATAATTGTTAACCCAGTTCGGTGAAACACACCTACATCTGGGGGCTACCAAGCCAGGGAGGAAATTCACTCTCAGCAGAATTAATTTAGAGCTAAACTCCCAGTTTACAACTCCTCACTTAATCTCTACCCAATGCAATTTCTGCCTAGAACCCACTAGACAAGAGACACCTCTCACTCCACCTCAATCACAACAGTGATAACTTTCAATACACAATAAAAAGACTTTAGAAGACACTCTTCAAATTCACAACTTGATCTTGCTTAAAAGCTTCAATCAAGTACAATACACACTTGCTTAAAAGCTTTGAGTGAACAATTAACAATTTACAATTAACAACTTAGTCCAATTCACACATTAAACATTGAGTGAATGGCTTACAAAACTAACACACACGAAGCCTAAACTTAAACAGATGCACACACTTTTTAATCCTTGCTTCTCTGATCTTCAAGCTAGGGTTTCAGCCTCCTTAAATAGTAGTGCACGATGGGCTTCGACTGTGCCAAAAGTAACCGCAACAATCTTCATAAACAGCAGCAATTATCCAGATTTGATTTGATACAATCAGATCCAATCAAATCAATCTTCCAATATTCAAACAATCTTCTGAAAATAACAGTAGATCATATCCAATATGATCCTCAATAAATGAACAGAAACACCTGAGGCAAATTTCAAGGAGCACGCATATTCTGTACTGAAAAAGTGCAGCCAGCTTGCACAAAAAGATATGGGCACACAAAACTATTCATACAGAATGCTTAGTCCATAAATGTCAAGACATCTTGTTTGACACCATAGCGAAACTACCAGATACAAAACACAAAGCAACCTGTTGTTCCTTACAGAAAGATGTCATGACATCCTGTAGGACATGTTGTGGTTACTTCTAGTTTTACCAAAAATCCTGCTAATCAAGAACTAACAAAAACCTTTTACTTAAACTGCTTTATCAAAAGTAAATAATCTTCTTCTGAATCTCAGAGTCTGATAATTTTCAGAAGCTATCATCCGTTAGAGTCTAGTAGATCTAGACTTAGAGAGAGATATCTTCTGTTAATCATCAGTCTACAAGATTCTATTCAAAACCAACATTTCCTCTTGAAACAAGAGTCATAAGTGATCAAAGAATATTGAATTGTTTCCTTTGACAGCTAACAAGCAGCAGTAACATCACAAAAAGTGAGGAAAATATTTCCATAAATACGATCATCATCTAGCTAATGAAATATTCAGTATAGATAAATACAACATAGTTTCTTCTTAAAAACTTCTGAAGATTCTTTCATCAAAAGAACTTCTCTAGAAATCTAACAGAGACTTTGTATTTACATATACATAAATATCTCATTGAATCAAGAAATAAGCTAGAAAAGAACATAACCCTTTTTTGTTATTTTCTCGGTTAGACTCGTATCAGTATTCAGACCTGACCGTAGAGTCTAAACACCGCTTTGAGTGGATTTTGATTCAATGGCTATTAAACCATTGACACAATTTCATTCACCAAACTCAGTACCTCTAGCACTTGAGTCTGAGATGTAGGATCTTCTTCCATCAAATGTTATAAACAACCTTTGGTAAGTAACATGGAAGATGCCTCTGCTCCTTTCTTTGATATCTGCAGCAAATACATTTGAATGATGATACTCATATTCCTATGAGACCATACATGTAAGTCTAGACATGCTTTCCTTTGCCTTATGCCACATTCTGATAGCAGTGCCATGATTCATTCCAGAGTATCAGTCTAGAATAAGTCATGATATGAACAAGATCTTGTTCTTAGCAGAATCGTTGATTTCACTATCTTGGATTAAGACTTTGAAATCGTTGATAAATAAATAACCAGATGATGTTAGCTATCAGAGAATGGCGTAAAACAAATTAAAGCACTATCATGTAATTGCTTGCAGAACACAAAGAAGAATTGAAGGCTCATAGACGTGTCCTTTAATACATAATCCATGATGGCCCTCAATCAAGGAGCAATGGAGTCTTTTAAGATATCACCTTAAAGAACAGACTCATTATTATCAAATATTGAAGCAATATAGATTTGGCATAATCTCTTTCTCTTCAATACTTAATTTTTATTTCAGGACTCAGATGCTTCTTCAAAAGCATTACTGATTGGTAGAGCCAGATTACCCTTTCATTTGAATCCTGCACTAATGTCAACTTCAAATGAATAAGCAGTGAAAACCTTTTGACATTAGGTTCTAGTAGTGTTTCTCCTTGCTTTCATATTTGGGAAATTAGTTGAAATACTAATATTTCAGAAGCTTTTGAGATAAATCTTCTATCATTAGATGTCACATTTCATTCAGCCAGTTAAAGAAGTCTTCTGATTCGGAAGGTTAATTCCTTATCATCAGACATTCCATAGGAAGTATCCTTTAACAGGCTTTGCGAAAGATAATCTTTTAGATATCTGTTCATCATCTAATTCCATTTCTTTTCTTTAAAGATTATAAGACAAACTGATAGAGCACGGTAAATTCAAGTTGTATAACTTCTTGAATAAATATGACTTCAGGTTTGAATCCAGAACAACCTTCTCAGGCATTGCTTGGAAAGGTTAGATGAAGCGTAAGTGGACAAGCTTCAAAACTGATTCCCACAAATTTGAGCATAAGGATTCAAGCATAGTCCGAGCATCAGACATATCAATGATGTTGAAATACTTTGAAGTGAGATATATCACCTACCAGAATGCAACTACCTCTAAAGATATTCAATAAGCTTCTTTTGAGCTGGTGATAGAGATTTTCAAACCTTGATCATCTCTACACCATCAACTTCTATAGTAATACCTTTCTCAAGGATATTCTATAGACCTTCATCAAAACCCTTTATCAAGACCAACGAGTTAAAAATATATTATGCTTTTCCATCATTTAAATTCAGTGAAATCATCCTTTGAATATGGTAGGAAAAATAATATGATATTTTTCATGTGGCACTTGATTCCATTTTGAAGGAAAGTCTTTAACAAACATACTTTTCTTATTGGATCATTATTTGTGCCACTCTTAAGTGTTAAGCACAGACCACGTTGTAATACTAATTAAAGGTGAGAAAATTACACAAGATGAGAGATTGAATTGTATTTTCCGTTTTCTTAATCTGTATCTGATCAGAGTTCAGAATCTAAACTAGTGTTCAGATTCTAATTATACTTAGTAGTGGATGTTAACAGAAGCAAATAAATAATAGCAGAAGACACAAAGATTTATACTAGTTCCTCCCAACTAAGAGTAGTCTAGTCCCCTTACTTCACAAGAGATTTTTACTATAACCATATCATGATTACAATCGCTTATGCATTATGCATAAGTCTTTTACACTACTAGGACCCTAGGTCAAAGACTTCTTTCTTAAATCCTACAGACTCAAGACTTCTACTCTAGGTTCTATGAAATGAGCCTTCCTGCTCCAAGTTTCACAAACCGAGCCATCCTACTCAAGCCACACTGGCCCAAGACTTCTTCTCCAAGTTTGATGAAATGAGTCTTCCTGCTCCAAGTATCACGAACCGAGCCACCCTACTCAATCAATCTACTTGATTAATACTTTCATTGCTCAAGCACATAGCATGAGACTTACATGGCTCAAGGATGTTTGCGAGAGACTTTCTTGCTTGTATCTTAATGATACAAGACTTTTACTCAATCAATCCACTTGATTAAGACTTTCATTGCTCAAGCACATAGCAAGAGACTTACATGACTCAAGCATCTTAGCGAGAGACTTAATCTAAACTGTTAAACAAGTTCAGCGGAATAGATAATAAGGTGTACATGATACTAATATTAGAGGTACGGGAAATCACCATAACAAATACCTAAAGCTCTTTAGATTTCTAAGATAATGTATAAGAAATCTTAAGGATTTTACAGTTACAACCTACAATAAAAAATCTACATACACGATAGAGTTGATAATTGTTGATCTTGTTACTCCTTCATCTAATTAATCCTTGTTAAAGATTCAGTTTAATCCTTCAACCTATATAGCAGTTGCAGCAGACTAGCCGTTGGAAGAGATAACTTGATCACCAATGAATATATGACATGAACAAATCTTGTTCTAACACCTTGCACTACAAGCAATTAACATCTGATCATTCTCTCTTCACTCATTTTTATCATGGCAAATGCATTATTCTCCTAATCTATGTTGATGATGTCATCCTATCTAGCAATGACATTGTTGGTATACAAAACCTAAAGCACATCCTTGACACTCATTTCAAAATTAAAGACATTGGGGATCTTCACTTTTTCCTTGGCCTCGAAGTTTTTCGTTCACCCAATGGCATCTCAGTTTGTCAACGTAAATATGCCCTTGAATTACTCCAAAATACCGGTCTACTTGCTGGTAAACTTTGTTCTACCCCCATGACAAAGACTCATAAATACACTAAGGATGATCACTCACCACCCACTGATGCAACATCTTTTAGAAGACTCATGGGTCATTTTATTTATCTTTGTACTACTCGCCCTGACATCAGTTTCAGTGTTTAACAACTGAGCCAATTCATGGCCTCTCCTTCATCTCTTCATCTTCAGGTTGCTTATAGGATTCTTCATTACATCAAACACTCACCATCTCAAGGTCTCTTTTACTCATCTTCTTCTCCTTTGCAACTCAAGGCTTTTAGTGATTCATATTGGGCCTCCTAATGCGATACTCGTCACTTCATCACCATTTTCTGCGTATTCCTCGGAGATTCTCTCATCTCATGGAAATCCAAGAATCAACAAACGGTTTCTCGCTCTTCCTTGGATTCAGAATATCGTTCCCTTGCATCTACAATTTGTGAAATACGATGGCTTGCTTATCTTCTCCATGACCTGCACGTCAACTTCATTTCTTCGACTATTTTATATTGCAACAATCAACTTGCCAGACACATTGCAGCTAATGCTATCTTCCATGAACGCACAAAGTATATTGAGATTAACTGTCATGTCGTTCATGAGAAATTACTTGCTAAACTATTCCAACTATCACCTATTCCCAACTTTGTCCAACTTGCAGACATTCTAACCAAACCTTTTGATCCACATCCTTTCCATCTCACTCTTTCCAAGCTTTGTATCTCAGATAACTTCATTCCAGCTTGAGATGAGGTATTAAACCATATTTTATGTTTGGTTAAGTAGTTATTAGTTGTTATGGTTAGTTACTATTTTATAGGATGGTTAGTTATTCTTTTGCTTGCACCCCAAACTTTCTCATTTGTATATATATGACATTGTCATTCTAATGTAACTTCAAATTCATCAATACACATACACACAAATCATATTTATTATTGCTCCTTCTCTTCTTTAGTTGTCAAATTTTAGATATTCATTCCGATTTGCGGGATGAGACAATGCGGGATGAGACAATATGACTATTTAATTGTAATAATGTTGATTATAATTAGTTATTATATTTAAAAAAATTAGTTTGTTAGAGAAATTTATTCTAACAAACATTTTTCTTTGGGCTTGAGTCCAATTTATAAAACGTCATGATTAATAATATAAATTTTAATTTTTTTAGTTTTAGTTTAGTTTTTCTTTATGAAAAGGGAAATGATAAATTTACACTCATTTATTACAACAACACCGTATATATATACCTATATTGCACATCTTCTTTTCTTTAATAATTTATCTTGTCCTGATTTGTATGCATAAACATCTTACTTTGTTAAATTTTACGGTATAAAATATGGTGTGTTGAAAAAGAGCGGAAATATAGCATAACTCATAAAAATAAAATACACAATATACTTTTGTTGTCAATAATTCAACAATACTAACTAATAAGTATAAAAAGAATACTAGTGAGCAAATGTGTCAAAGGACACTAGTTAGCTAAGTTTAAAAGAATTAAATATACTATTTTAAAGCACAAAATCTTTATATTTATGTTCTTAATCAATATTCTAAAAACACACTATTATTTTCCATTAAATAAAACTTATCAAAAGCACACCTAACATATATACAATAATGGTGTGCTTAAATCAACGTCAAATTAATAATAAATGCATAATAGAAACTTGCTACATTAATTCCACAATTAAACATATTGATTAATTAGTTTGGTTCATTGACAACTTCTGTATAAGAAAGTAGATTCAGAATTCTGATGTCATGGATGTAAGAAAATACATGAAACATATCATGTGAATTAATTACACTTTTTCAATTCAGGCATACGAGACTATTTCAGCGTACTTTTAACATGAAAATTTCTTCTAATAATATATACTTACATCTAGGTATCATTGTTTGCAGTTCCTTTATATTGACACTGTATTGAACTCTGACTTTTTCATGCAATATATAATTATTGAAGTATGAAAGCATAGCAATTTAATGTAGCAGTTGGTGACTTCGTGGTTCGTAAGTTTTCACATGCATGCATCTAGTAACAGCAGGTGAAAAAAAGTAAAATGTAGAAACTTGTATTTTACTTAATCGAACAGAAAATTCTACGTTTTTATAAACCAATATTTATTGTAAAAATATATTACAATCCTCACATCAAATTAGTTGAAGAGTAGAGAATACATGAGATAAAAATATAGTGCATATATAATATAATATGATACTAATAAATATTTCATTTTAAGAGAGAAATAACCTACTTTCTCAGGAAGATGTTATTGACAGAAATATAGCTTTTATGTACGGAAAATGTACCACTTGTTCTTTTATATAAAATGTAGCATTAATTTAAAGAAAATAATTGCTTCTAAAAAAACCAAAATTATAACTTAACCACATTTCCAGATCCAAGGCTTAAAGTCACGTTTTTTTTTAAATGCTCAACGATAAAAGTTAGTCCATCAATCTTTAATTATAAATAATTTTTAGTTTTTTTTTCTTTCCTTTTAGTTAAAATAACAACAGGACATAATAAAATCTGTTCAATATTTGAAATTTCTATTTACTTTTCTTTTTATCTACAATAATATTCAGAGGGGCACGTTAACGAACACACCTAAAAGTATATACGATATTTTTTATTTAATATTAATTTTAAATAAAAATTATATAAAAAATTAATAATAAAAAATTATATATAAAAAGTAATAGTAATTTCAATAAAAATTATAAAAATAAAATTAATAGAAATATATGTTACATCAAAATCAAATTTTATCGTTGTTATAAATGATTCTCTCCAAATATTGTTTAACTAATATAAGTAAAAGATCTCATTGAAAAATTATATGACCATAATTATATAGGTCTCCCATCATTGATGATTAAAGACAAGTGCAATGCACCGAAATTCAATTTATCTTTTTATTTTATTTTTACTTTTATATATATACAAGTCTTTGTTTAATTATCGTGTTTGACTCTATTCAATTCATTATTATTAGATGTTATTTATATATGTTTTTTTTTCTTCCGTCAGGTAGTCTAGTAATTAGAATTCACGTTTTAAAAATAAATAAGTGAGATCTCGTGGATTCAAACATGCGCTCTTACATATGATATTCATGCACAATTATCAAATGAGCTATTTTAACGAGACTATTAACAAATGTTATTTATATTCATTCACAATAACACATTTTCACTATATTTGAATAACACCACTTTACATGTTATTTAAATAACATCTCTTTACATGAGTCATATTATATATTTAATTATTAAATATTTTTAGCATTCTATAAATAATAATGAATTGAATAGAGTCAAACACGATAATTGGACAAAAACTTTTATCTTTTCACAAATAATTTATCTACCAAATATATATATATATATATATATATATATATATATATATATATATATATATATATATATATATATATATATATATATATATATATATATATATATATATATATATATATATATATATATATATATATATATATATATATATATATATATATATATATATATATATATATATATAATTAAATCGACATATTTTCTTTCATGTACTACTATGACCTTTCTCCCCAATATAATCATAAGTTGGAAACAATAATGTCATTATTAATAACATAATTTGTTCTTATTATCATTAATTCATGATTACATAATGTCAACAATAATGTCATTATTAATAACATAATTTGTTCCTTAAAGCATGTCAAATTAGCCTCCATAGTGGGTGCAACAATGACAGACTGCTTCACACTTTTCATGATGTTGATCCTCCTGCCAAAAGTTACACATATTCAAATGTTGGCTTTCTTATATCTAAACAACTGATAAAATATGAATGTGAATATTCAATCACTTAAAGATAACCAAATCTCTCATAAGTAAGCATGCGATCCTTTGTCTCCTTTATATATTGGAACGAGATATACTCAATATTATCCATTATAAATCTCTCCAAAACTTTATTGATATGCGTTTTCTAAGATAAGTCTAACAATCTGTGATATCTATCACATATACTTCTATTTCAATCACATAACTTGTCCCCATATTTTTCATTCCAAATATGTTAAAGATAAATTTCTTAGTCTCGTATAATAAACCAAGATCATTATGTTTTTGAGTGCATCTTTCTTGGAAACTAAGACTATAACGAGTAGCCTTTACACACATTTGATGTAACTTAAGACTATAACGAGTCACAAGTGACATAATATTTTTGAGTGCATCTTTCTTGGAAACTAGTAAAAAATCTTCATATAGTCAATTATAATTTTTTTTTACTAAAACCTTTAGTAACAAGTTGGACCTTGTAACCTTTGATATTACAATGAGAGTCAAACTTAGTATTAAAGACCCAATTACACCCAATTTTGTTCCATCTTTTAGGTAACTCCACAAGATTTTATGCACAAATTTGTTTCATCAATTTAACTTCTTCTTTCATAGTATCCAAACCATTTATTAGAATTATTATCATTAGTGACTTCTGAAAATGGAACTTGATCATTGTCAATTCCTAATTCAATTTCTAACTCAATTAGATATACCATATAATCATCAGAAATAGCATATCTGCATTCTCTTGAGGATCTCCTTAATGTTATTTCCCTTGTTTGTTCTAATATAGGTTCATTCTCTCTTTCAGAATAATTATCTTGTTGTTCTACTTGATCATTATGTTTTTGAGCATAAGGAACAACAATTGTTGAAGTAGAAGCACTAACTAAAGATAATTGTACTCCAATTTCTTTAATATCTACATTTCCATATCTTTGCTCCCACTATTTTCACATTTTCAATGAACCAAGCATTCTCAATTTCAATAATTCTTGTATTATAGGTAGGACGCTAAAATATATATTCTTTATACTTATTTAGATAACTACTAAAATATTTATTGATTGTTCATGCATTCTGCATTCTTTTTTTATGTTGTATATCCTTATTTCTATTTGACAACTCCAAATATGCACGTGTCTTAAATTAGATTTCTTCACGTCCACAATTCAAAAGAGACGTTTGATATGTCTTACGGAGGAACGCTATTTTTTAAAAAATGTGGTTGCTCCTAAACATTTCTATTAAGGTATGATTTTGCCTTTTAAATATACCATTTTTCTAATGTGTAACTTGCCTTTTATGTTGAGCATAAATTTCATGCATTTCATTCAAAAGCCTTAATAAATAGACCAAGCTGTTGTCCAAATTAATCATATTTTCCATAAAATTTACCACCTTTATATGATCTTACGATATTTTTTTACAAATTTCTGTCTAATTACATTTTAACTTCATTAATGAGAACCTCTAAGACATCAATTACTTGAGATTTCTCATGTAGCAAATAGACAAAATCATAATGCAAAAAATCATCAATAAAGGAAATTTATTAACATCAAAAGTTTCACATATGTTAGTGTGTAAAATTTCAATAAGCTAAGCATTGTATATAGATCATTTCTTTGTGTATTATTTTAGTACATTCCACACATACATTTAGATCGATAAAATTGAAACCTAGAAGAATTTTATTATTTACTAGTTTTTCATTCTTTCTTGGAAAATGTGCCATTAATTTTTATGCCACAAAAAAGTAGAACATTTATTCACTAAACTAAGTCTAGTTTCAATATTATGATGCGCTATCATATGCATTTCAACATATGAATTATCAAATTCAATTTATATAAACCATACAAGTATACATCAGATCTAATCATTATTTTTATACAAATTGATATGTAAACAGAATGATTGGCTTAGTGACACGTGAGCCTCCAATTAATCACATGATAAGGAACCTAAAGAAGGAGCAACGGTACTTCATGGAGGACTAAAAAAGAGAATGTGTTATATGTAAAAAAAAAACTATAATTTGATCCATATCTCAATTGAATGATGAAAAAATTGTTGCGTAAACTCTAAAAACTCTATTGAGTTTGTTGATAGCGTCAAACGCACCAAGAAATTTGATGTGTGGGACGATGAACAATGGAAACCAAATTAAATGGCATCAATAAACACACTAAAATATTAAAAGTGAAGGAAAATACACAACAAGTCAGAAGTAGATAAAAGACAATAACACAAAGAAACTTGTTTACCCAGTTTAATCAATAGTTGTTACCGGATATTACAAAAGAGTTACAAGAAAATAGTCAATCAAATTTCCAAAAACAAATCCTATTTTTTACCAATTTGTTTCCTAATCCCTCAAACTCTATATATACCATGCAAAGGTTTTCCAAACTCCAAGACCTTCAAGGAATTTATACCACTACCTATCTAAGTTTTCCTACTAGGATTCACACCTCTTCCCCAGGTCTTTCAAATTACATTCTAAATGATGAAAAACAAGAATCATAGAGATACATATTTGTAACTGATAAAACCCAAAGAATCCTTAATAAACCTTAAAAAATCCATTAATGAACAAATTTGTGAACCAAAACGACCAAGCCTTATACACATAAACTGATAGAGTCGAATCTGATGCTCAACAAAGAGGAATTACCCTGACGAATCCGGCTCGCCATTCCTTCATGGAAGGATGAACCACCGCCTGTGTATATTCATATCATTTTTACCATTGTTCCTTCTTGCTTCTAGAATACCGCCATTGCAGATCCCTTCCTTATCACCGGATGCCACCCGCCAAATTGCTTATGTTGCTCTTGTATCTTCCATCGGCATTCTTGCTACTTTTCTGATTTGTTTATTTATTTTTGGAAATCTCAAAACATATTTTATTTCTCTTCATCACTCAAGGATTTAAGGAATTCTTCTACAATTTTCCACCTTGACTTTAAACAGTGGTGATGTCAATTTACCTATCAACCATTTTGTTGCTTTCTCCAATTTGAATCTTCATTCAACAAAATTCATTAATTTTTAGCCACACTTGAAAATTTATCTTGCCACTTCCATCCACTGCTTTCAACCTTGTTTTTTTATCTAGGGTAATCTAACAATCCTACAAGCATAGTTCTTCAACCGGGTTTGACTTCACATACTTTCAAATTTCTCCACGAAGGTCTCCATTTTGTACTCAGTCACATTTATAGCTTAACACCCAAGATCAACATGACTATAAATTTTAGATGGTACAATATCCCTCATTAAATTATCATGATTCAACTAATAATCATAGGCATTTGTAATCAATCTCTCTCTAGTACTAGTATTAATAGCTGAAGCCTCCATTTCATACTGAGTCTTCTCTTCCATAGTTTCTAAAACCTTTATCTCCAGATCTTTAATTTTTCTCACCTAATGAATTTCATTAAAAGTAATACATATGTGAATTATGAAATTCTATCCTACATGTTCCACTTCATACTACTAATAAATATTTCATCCTTCCAGTTTACCATTAAAGACACAACCTACAACTTTACCATCATGTTGGATAAGCTTGACTTTCACAATAGGAAAATCTCTTATGACTTTCAAAATAGAGTAGTTAATATATTTCATACTCTAAACCACCATAGGTATCTAGAATTTTATTCTTGTGAATGCATACTTGTCAATCAAGTAAGCTAATTTGGCACTATAGTTACTCTAGAAACTCCATGACTCTTAGATGAAGGTGAATTATCTAGAGGAGTGAATAGATCCCCAAATAAAAATTTCTTTACGAAATTTTTTTTCAAAAATAATGGCTAGCGGAAGTAACTTGGATCGATTTGTCTAAACCGAACCGCTATCGAAAAGCTCAGATATGTGTATGTGAAAATAAATCAAAGATAATGATAAGTTATTTAATCAATAAGTTTAAATCATAATCTCTTAAAAGCCAATCGACAAGCAATGCTATATCCAATCATAAATCACACATAAATCAATTGAGACAAATTATCGAACACCTTGTGTGAAATCGATTTTGTTTAGAACTTTGTATAGTTTTGTTGATCTTAAAATCCAATCACAATCAAAATAAGTGTGATCAATTCAACGAAACTTTTTTCAAACGATTTTCAAAAGAATTTACCAAACGAATTAATCACACAAATGATGAACTCAACAATTTACAAACAAAATGTAAAAACAGATAGAGATAAAGCGAGAGTACACAAGGATTTGTTTAGGAAACTCACCAATCAGCCTCACTATGGGTACGTCTGCCCTTAATTCAAATTTGAATTGAGATAATGAAATTAACCTTACTTTGAAAAATACATATACAAGAGAAATGTAGCAATCCAACCCTACAAATTTTAAGTTTGATGTTGACTCTGAAACTTTCTCTTTGCTTGATAAAACATGATCAAATAACTCAACAATACCAATTTGATTCACTGTCTCACACTACTACTTCGAAAGAACCGCGTCTCTTTAAAGCCTTCACTTGATCGAATCCAAATTACGAACTGTTGTAACCCAACAATACCAATATGATCCACCGTCTCATGCTACTCCTTTGTAAGAACCTTCTGTTCTTCAAAGCTTTCACTCCATCGAATCTAACTTGTGAACTTTTGTAACCTAAGATTTACAAAGATGATCCACCATCTCACGCTACTCCTTTGGAAGAACCACATCCCTTCAAATTCTTCACTCGATCAAATCCAAACTTGAGTAATATCTTCTCTAAAACCTTCAAATCCCCACTTTGATGTTGAAGGAAAACCCCACCTTGGTTTTCTTATTTGAAACCCCCTTAAGATCTCAACTCAATTTAAAATGCCACGGGCTAAATTGGACGTTATCAACTTGATTCTAGATGGCACCCAAACTATGAATGATTATGTATACTTTGTTTGTGTGGATGCATAAAACCAAGTTTGAAGATGAAGAAGACTCTTAGTATGTCTAGTTTTCGTTTGTGATTTTACCAAAATCAGTGAAAAGAAATGATGCATGTAACAGGTATGTATATGTGAGTAAGTATAAAGCAAATGGAAGGCAAAAGGAATGGAAAATTAATGCAATTTTTCAATATTTTTGATGTATAAGTCAACCTATACAAGTCATGTGCCGACCTACACAGGTCATGTGTCAACCTGTAGTAGAGTTTTTCACAATTCTTTATGTATAAAATCATTTCTTGATGCATGAATCTTTTCTAATCCTTTTCTAACATGTCATAATGCTCCCTAATGCTAAAATGCACAGGTAGACTCAGATGAAACCGTCCAATGTACATAAACGCAAAAATATCCTAGTTTTGACGTCATTCAAAATACACCTAATTGGAAATTTGAATTCACACACTCCTCCTTTTTTATGATGGAAAAACTTGAGTCGATACGTTTTCGTGTCCATGAAGGCTTCCCTGAATGTATGCTTCATAGCTGTAAATACTTCTTTCCCTTTGACAACATGAAAAAGAGTCAAAGTAATACAATTAGCAGTATCATATACAATATACCATATAGAGGTGTTTTCAAAGATAAGAACGTGCACTAACATATACACAACATATATGAAAATACACAATAGAAGTCAACACAACATAAATAACAACACAATCAACATTACAAAACATTTATCCAAGGCAATACACATAATACAACCATTGTCTCATAAGAAAACAAGATATTAACATTGTCAATACATAACCAACATCAAAATAAACCAATAAAAGAACAATGCACGAGGACTCAAAGAAATGTACGACAAGACATAAGACTCAAAGACATAACATGACAAGACATAATAACATAATACTTCATCGTCATCCACGACCCCTAGGCATTGGTCTTTCTCTCCTATACCATCCTTGTCCATCATTACGATAGTGAGAATCCAAGAAATAACACATTTCTCGATAAAATTGATCATAATGATGTGAATCCTCTTCTTGGGCCGAGACCATATGATTAATCCTAGCAAGAGCAGTTTCATAATATGCATTCATATCATTATGCATAGATACAAGACTTTCTTTCGCATAGGAAGCAAAAGCTTTAAAATTAGCATCTTGTGTAGCCATGTATTCTTGCATCAGATGGAATATCAGTTACATGTTCTGAATCATAGTCATGATGGTAGAAGAATCACCAAAAAAAGATCCAAAAGTATTACCAGGAGCATCCCCATGAGTGGCATCTAGCATAACAGTATCACCCTGTCATACCTTAATTTTTATCCCTAAGATCTCACCTTATTTGCATCTTTGCAATGGACCAAGATCACAAACTTGGTTATCTGCTAACCCTCTTATCTTTGAATTTACCTTTGTAGAGATCATCAATCAACTCTTTGTGTATATTTCTTTTTGTGTTATTTGCTTTATAGTTCACTAACCACTAATGGAATCAAGAGCGTCAAAGGATTGTATCCTCAGCTAGGGTTTGAATTCCTCAAGTTAAAGTGTGGTCAACCATTGATTTTCAAAGGCTATTTATCAAGGAATGACCTCTGATCTCAAAACACAAAATCTCAAGCAATATTTAACTTCATTTGATCAAAGATACTTCAAAGTTTGATACCTTGTGTCTCAAGAAATTTCTAAGGTGCATGTGTTTATTTCCATGCCTTCATCAACAAGTTTCCTCAAGCCATTGTAAGTTTCATCAAATTAAAATCAAGAGTATATATTTTTGAGTTCATATGATCATCAATGCACCTCGAAATCCAAGAAAAAGTCCAAGGTTTCAAGTTTGCCCAAGGAAGTTTGACCAAAAAGTCAACATTTTAAGGCAAAGTTCAAGATATCATAATTTCTTCATACTTCAACATTTTTGAGTGTTTCTTTGGGAAATTGAATCTTCTTGACATCCCCTAAACCTTGTCTTTTCAAGTCAAGAGCCAATTACGCTTGGAAGGTCATCAAAAGTTTGGAGACATTATAGGTCATTTTGTTGACTTAGTGAAATTTGGCCTAAATTCAAGTGATATTTTCCTAACTTCCAACGATCATAGCTCTCTCAATTTTAAACTTTTATGGGCGTTCATTTTTTCCAATTATCCTATTTGATGCCCTCTACAAGTTTGTTTCAAGGATCAAAGGCCAATTAAGCTTAAAAAGCCTCTAGAACCTCTGATCGAGCTCCCACTTTGCACTGAAAATTTATGATTTCATTTTCAAATTATAAACACTTTTCAACCTTATTTATTGCTTCCATTAGCTACTCCGGTCTCCTCTGAAGCTTCTGCAATAAAAATCAAGCTCTAAGCCTCACTGAAGTGCTCTAACTAGATCTAGCTTTCAACACCTCCGATCACCATTTCGACAAGGTAGTTCTGAGCATATTTTAGACTCAAAAAAGTTACCGCAATGTAGCCTGATGCTTTCTGATCATTTCCCCTAACTTACCTTATGTTGATTTTTCATATTAAACATTTAATTTATCTTTCCTTGTTTTCTTTTCTTACTGACTTTCCTTCAAATTCTCTCTGCTCACTTTCAATCAATGAAAATGAAGCATACAATTGGATTCGCATTGATGAAACAGTTGTAGTGGTGGTGGTTTCATGCATTGAGCTTGCCATTTTCCAAACTCCAGTGAGCAACTCACCGGAGAAGATGACCGAAAGTGTTCCACGGTGGCCTGAAGTTGTTTTGATTTAAAATAGATCCAACGTTGTGTTTCATTTTAAGTCCACCATGTTTCCTTTGATCTGGACCTTTGGATTTGTTTTAATGACATCTGATGGTTGTGCGCATGTTTGATTGTGGGCCTTTGATCAGATCTGATGTTTGTGTTATTTTACAGCATTTTATTTCATTTTATTTGTTTTTATTTTTTCATTTAAATTTGAAAAAATCATAAAAAAAATATCTCCTAAATGATTTTTCACTCCAATTGTTTTTTCATAATTTTCTATCTTATTTGCATTTTTTCACATTTTTATCTCTTGATTTGATATTTTTATTTATTTTTCAAAATTCTCATGCATTTTAATTTGTTTAAAAATACTTTTAGGCGTTTTTAAATTCTTCAAAAATTATTTTGTGGTCCTTGACTTGTTTCTGACTTGTCTTAATTTTCTTGAACATTTAATATTTGTTTAGAGGCTTCATCTTGATTTTCTCTTTTATTTTCATTTAAAAATATTTTCATGCATTTTTAATTGCTTAATTTTGTATTTTATCTTGGTTGTTGGTTGTTGCCTTGGATCATGGTTTCTTGATCAAATTTTCCTCAATTTTAACGAACTTTGGATGTTGATGAGGTTGGATGAATCTTCATCAATTCAAATCTATCAAATGAATCATTGATTCATTTTTGGTGCTTTGAGTTGACGATAGGTTTAGTGCCTTAATCCACCAAAAAAAGTGATTGAAATTGATAACGAATAGATTTGGAATCTTGATTCAATTTGGTTCCTCTCTTCATGTTTCCTTCTCCTTCTTTTTATTTTTCTTTTCTCTTGATCAATCGGATGATTTGGTGTCCGTCTTGTTCATGATGTTTAGATTGATGCTTGATGAACACTCATCATTTCAAATCTACCATTCAATTTATCAATGATCATTAGAGGTACCTTGGATTGATGCATACATTTTTCCTAAGTTGTCATGAAGGATGATTGATGTAATGGACCAATCTCCTGGCCTTAGTGTTTGATCCTTACTTGGTTTTTACTTGTGCTACATGTTTTAGGAGTATGATTTCTATCATATCTCTAACATGTATGGTACATAAATTGTTATTGACCATCCTCCCATAATATGATCTTTTTTATATATTGTGCTACGATCGCTTAACATAGCGCTAAATTTGTCCCGAATTGGATCATTAACTTTAACACAAATACTAACAATATTATTGTAATAACTTTTACTTTATGCCTTTTATTTTTCTTGCACCTTTATTTTATTTCTCTTTACATAATGCCTTATCATTTACATCTCATATTATTTAAGTTTATGCTTCTTTTTTCCTTTGTCCACTTGGACTTTTCTTTTTCTTTTAAAGACATTAATAAAGGATAAACACCTAAAAACACTTCAATCTCTCTTGGACTATGTTACTATCCTTTGCTTGACCTGGAGTTTGACCTATGGACTTAAATTATGCTTCTCATGTTTGGAGTTTGCTTATCTGAAACTTGGAATTTCATCTGATACCATGCTTTGCTTGAGACCTTGAGCTCCTCTGATACACGTGGCTTTGATTTAAGCTTGGATTTATCTGATTCTTTGTGACTTTATTTATCTGGACCATCTTGTGTTTATCTACTATTTGCTTGTGGCTTACTCTGGAGGAATGGGATTTTAGTCTTGACTCTTGTCAAGTGCTGGTTAGTTCACTTGCACACACATCCACTTTATAGCTTTTGTTAGTTCCTGATTGGCAGGCATTGTGGTAAAACTTGGTGATATCACAATATATCCTACAGGATGTCGTGACATATGGTTTTAAGATTCTGCAGGTAGCTTTGTCTGTTGAAGCAGGACTTAGGTCATGATGTCCTGACTCTTATGGACAAAAATTTCTACGAGAATGTGTTTGGGTTGTCTATTTCGTTTGAGCAACTCTTTACACCAATCAGGTGTAAATCTAAATGGATTTAATTCTTATCCAAAGGTGTTTTGATTCACATATCGTGGAACTACTTTCTGAAGAATATCTTGAAAGAGCTAAAGAGTGATTTGATTGGATCTTGGATCATATCAAATCTATTTCATTAATGCTAGTTATTTTGATTGATATCTTCATGATCAGTTGTTTCTTTTGTCACAGCCCAAGCCCGTCCTAGTGTTGCTATTTAAGGTTTCGCAACCCTAGCTTTCAGCTCAGTGAAGCTAGGTTTTAGATTGTGCAATTGCATAAGGATTAGTGTTGTCTAGCATTCGCGGGTTTTGTGTTAGATTGTGAGCCATTCACTCATTGCTTTAATGTGTGAATTGGACTATGTTTTATATTGTAAGTTGTTCACTCAAAGCTTTTAAGCACGAGTGTATGGTACTTAATTGAAGCTTTTAAGCAAGATCAAGTTGTGTCTTTGAAGAGTGTCTTCTAAAGTCTTATTATTTGTTTTGTTATCACTGTTGTCATTCATGGGGAGTGAGAGGTGTCTCTTATCTAGGAGTGTCCTAGGTAGAAATTGCAAGGGTAAAGATTAGGTGAGAAGATGGTAAACTAGAGAGTCTACTGTATATCTTCAAACTAATTCTACTTAGTGGATTTCCTTCCTGGCTTGGTAGCCCCCAAACGTAGGTGTGTTTTCACCGAACTAGGTTAATAATTGCTTGTCTTTTCTTACGTTTGTTATATGTTTGCCTTTGTTGTTATTGATGATTGAACAGATATTAGTGTCGTAACATTGCCTTCGAAATCTGATATCTGATACCAGAATTTCAGCTTTTATAAGGATAGTCTCTTCATATCCTCCCCTTCTTAAATTTTCAAAATCTTCTCCCTTTTTCAAAACCTTCTTGTTTTCAAACTTGAACCACTTTCTCAATAAACCTTGACTTTGTTAAGTGATTTTCAAACTCCTTTTTCTTAAAGAAATGTTAATTCATCTTAAGCATATCAAGACCATTTCAAAAGACATAAAAAACACACAACTCATTTAAACTATTTTGTGCCCTTTGTGAACTTTTCCATTTAAAACCTTTTCTCAAGGATTAGACATGATTCATTTTCATATTTGAGATGTGATTCTTCTAAAGTCTTATTATTTGTTGTTGTTATCACTGTTGTAATTGAGGGGGAGTGAGAGGTGTCTCTTATCTAGGAGTGTCCTAGGTAGAAATTGCAAGGGTAGAGATTAGGTGAGAAGATGGTAAACTAGAGAGAGTCTACTGTATATCTTTAAACTAATTCTACTTAGTGGATTTCCTTCCTGGCTTGGTAGCCCCCAGATGTAGGTGTGTTTTCACCAAACTGGGTTAACAATTGCTTGTGTCCTTTTATGTTTGTTATATGTTTGTCTTTCTTCTTATTGATGATTATCGCTACCGCGAAAATAAGGTGCCGGCAAAACAGAAGAGTCGTCACCTTTCGTTATTTATCCCTCAAAACGGGAAAGGAAACAATCGGAAAAACCTGACGAAAAGGCATAAGACAAGGTCATCACAACCATGTCTGGATTCGGGAATTGGTTACGCAAGGGGAAGGTATTAGCACCCCTCACGTCCATCGTACACGATGGGATCCACGCTTGTTGTGTTTATCTGACGAGTTGGTTTATCTATCTATCTAAAAGTCTGGTCTGAAAAGAGAAAAGAAAAATGACTCGGCAGAACACAACAGTTCTATGCCTACGTATTCCCGTCTGGAACGAGAAATCAGAGTCAACGTAGTTCGCCTAACTACGGGTGAAAGGGGGAAGGTTGCTCGCTGAGATATTGCATCTCGTGCCTATGTACTTTCACACAGCATGAAATATCAGAGCAAACGTAGTTCGGGCTAACAAGACCACAAGTTTGGTTCAAAAGGTTTTACCCGAGTAGGGTTAACAGACGGTTCTAGCAGTTGGTGTGTGCAGCTCGCTCGTCGGAGACTTAGGCGTTTACCGTTTGCGGTAGAACCAGGATTTAACAAAACTCTCCTTATGAAAATGGTTTCCAAGGATTAAAGGTCCCAGAGGACAAAAAAGAAGTTTGATCTTTGTTTTCTGTCTTTTAAAGAAGAAGTGTTTTGAGTTTTGTTTGTAACTCATGTTGCACTAAAGACTTGGACTTAAGAGTGAATGTGTTGCATGTCACCCAAAGAATACCATACTAAACACCCAAGTTGTTGAAAAGAAACTCTCCAACAACCCTTTCTCAAGTGCTTAAGGCTCGTAGCATACAACACGCGTTAATCTTTATTAAGTGTTTTAAAGATGTTTGAAGATGAGAAGAGAAAGGACGCACTAAAGGGGAACTAATCCAATCCTAAAGTTGTCATGCGAAGTTGATCTTATGATTGAGGTTAGCAGGGAGCTGCCTAATGTTATCATGCATGGTTAGAACCCTAATGTCTATCATAACTTCTCTTGAACGAGAGAAGTCAGAGTTCCTAGGGGAACATGGCGAAGGAAAGCAACATCAAAAGAAATAAACTATAAAGAAATAATTGTAAGTAAAATGCATGCAATGCAGCAATACAAGCAGAAGGAGACAAACTCAACTTCTAGAGCAATCAAGCACAAGCAACACAAGGCATAAACAAGGGAGACAAACTCAACCTTCAGCCAACAAGCAAAGCCAAACAGTAACAGACAAGCAGAGGGAGACATACTCAACCTCTGATGCAGACAAGCAAAGGGAGCCAGGCTCAACCTTTCAATGCACTTAGGCCTAAACCAACTACATGGAAGCCTATTCTAATGCAACACACCAAACAAACAGTCACACAAATACAGTCAATCAGCAAACACAACAAACAAAATAGCAAGCCAGCAGCTCAACAGCAAAGCAGTCTTCTATCAGTAAAGCAGCCCAACAGTCTGTAGTTGTCTTCATGTCCAATTCATCCCTCAAGAGAAAAGGGAATAAGGCCTTCACCTTCAAGCTTCAACTTGCTCCATCAAGATATGATAAGAATCAACATAAGGATCGTTGCATGATGAGGGGAAGCATGATGGAAACCAAAGGAATCCATCATGGCACTCAACCACTCATCTAAGATTGGTATCCTCAAAGGTTTAATCTTTTGTGGTAGGCCTTTAGTCCTTCCAAAGGAGGGACTAGGCTCCCACATAGGAACCTTGCATCATTGGATAGGAAATGGAATGTAAACCATACTTTTGAAAAAGGAAGGAACTCCTAAAGGCTCTAAAAAACATAATTCTACAAGCTCTACAAGCAACTCTCTAAAGGAACTAATGCACCAAATTAAACCTTACAATTAAGTCTACAGAAGCATCAACATGCTTACTAAACCATCAAAAGGGATTTGGAAACTTATCATGAACTAATGGCCACTTTTGAAGTTCAACTAGGGGAAGTACTATGTTAGAAGAAATCTAAACACGGCCTAGATGTAAAATCTATCTAAATTAGAAAATCAACTCCTAAAAATCTATAAACATTTCTAAGAGGTCCTACAGGTATTGGGAACTTATGGTAAAAAATCAGAACCTAAATCAATGCTTAAGGTCACTTTCTAAAGGCAACCCTAAAAGGTGTCAAATGAAAGCTCAAGTGGGGAAGCCTCTAAAAACCTACTCCAAAGCAGAACTTAGAGTTGTCTAAAAAATAGGATAAAAATCCTACAATATACTACAAGGTGTCAACATTCACCATGTAAAAAATCAGCAATTAAATCCAAGCATTGATATGGAAACAAAATTCTAGAAGCTAACATGGCATTATTTCTATTCATGGAACAACACATAAAAGAAAAATACAAAATTAATTGGAAAATGAATTAAAATTGCAATTAAAAAATATGAAAATTTTCTACACATGTCAAAGTATCTCCAGTATTTTTCTCATGATTTTATGACATTATTTAATGTTTTTTTGGAATTAAAATGAAACAGCCAATTAAGTGAAATATAAAGAACAAATGAAAATAGAAGAAATGGAAGGGTGGTGTATTCAGCACTGTTTCTATGTATTAACCAATGTGGGCCTTGCTGATGGGGGTGCGAACAGCGAATTCACGCTGGCCCAGCTGAGTCTAAAACTCAGCATTTTATGAAGCCAAACGCAGCGTTTTGCTGCCAAGGGAAGGCCACGCGGGAGGCAAATCTGACTGTAGGATGCGAATACAAAGTCATGGCCTATCGAGATCGGACGGTCTACGTTCCACCTGGCGATTTGAAAATGAAACAGAGGGAAAGCACAGACGCGGTGGGGCGGCGAACAGACGATGGCCGGAGGTGAGCTCCGGTCATCTTCTTCATCATGTCAACAATGGCATTTTCACATTTCTCCACCAAAATTAGTTTTTCTTTAACCAATCTCGTTATTTTTTCGTGTAGAATCCAAATATCCAATTTGTTTTCACTTTCATCCATTAAAACTCAGAAATCCAGGACATCCAAGAATCACTCAAGAAAATCAATTTTCTCAAAACTCACAACTGATGATGCTAACCTCTTCCTCTCACTTCCTACATCATGAATATCAAATTCTTTTCCATTTTCATCCACTAATTAGAGAGATATTCGAACTACAACCTAGGGTGTCAATTCTTGAAGTTTCATGGAACCTAACCAAACTAATCCTAAAAGCTTCTATATACTCCAAGGATCATAATTACGTAAAAATGGTGCAATAACTCATCAAGAACAGAGTGTATGAATGAGAAATAAGAACCTTGTTCGGAGCTTCAATGGTGGAGTGTTCTTGCACGAATTCTTGATCAAAGTTGTTCAAAATCCTTCAATGATGCTTGGAGAAGCTTCTTGAATGATTAATTCCCTCTGAAATTGCCTCAAAGTAAAAAATCAATTTTCACCTCTAACCAACTTTTTTTAAGTGCTTCTTACCTTATTTTAGCTTTTCCAATCACCAACCTTGCTATGAACTCTTCCATGGTGTTATATAGAAATGATTTGGATCCTTATTTGGCCCAATTATGGCCCAATTCACTCAATCCAAAATTTTGATTTTCCTCACTTTTTCCTTTGAGTTTTCCATGAACATGGTGTGTGGAAGCTTCCAATTATGTTCATATCAATTCTTTATGATGCAAGGATCATGTAGGGCTGAGATTAATGCCTTGGAAGTGAATGGATGGTGGATTTTGAATTTGTGACTTAAAGTTTAAGAAACCATGAATATCCCCATGTAAATGAATCCATATCTGATTTCTAGTTTTGCCATTGTTCTTAAAATATTATTTGGACTCAAAAAATGCACCAACATGACATAAATTGATTTAATTGGCATTAAATCCAAACTAGGCCTTTTCAAACTTCTTTTCATGAAACTTTCTCCATACATTCTCATTTCCAAGCTATGTCCATGATCCCTTGAGGTTTGGTTGACCAAATAATCCTGTTTGGAGCAACTTTAAAGTTGGCAAGATTTTCATTTGAGGTATGCAAAGTGGTGAACTTGACCTGTAATGAAAATGACCTGTAATCTTACTTTCCCAAAATACCCCTGACTTGTAAACCTCATAACTTGAGTTCTACAAATCAGATGAAAGACTTCTAGTACAATTTGGAAAGCTAAGACCAAGACCTACAACTTTCATGTTGGCCAAAAGTTGAGGAGAAACTTCCTTATTGCTCATAAATTCCTTGGAAGTTGGTGGACTTTCATAGATAAAATTCACATTCATCTGATGACCTGTAACTTGTCTGGATCATAACTTGAGTTCTATAAATCCAATCAAGGACTTCTAGTACTCAAATTAAAGCTAAGAACATGCTCTACAAGTTCCATGTTGGTCAAAAGTTGATACGAAACATGTATCTTGAGATAAGTGGTCTTGAAGCCAGGCACTAAATAGGGGATTTTACCCTGAGAACCCTAGTTTAGCAACTCCTCACACTTCGAATTCTTCTTGAATTGATCTTGGAATATCACCTCATGCATCTCAACACAATCTTCCATGATCACAAAGACTTAGAATTGAGTCTTAATCTCCTCCAATTGCATAGTTGGCTCAAGGTTGACCAGATGAAAACCCTAATTACAACACCTTCAACCGTGACTTTCCACACTTAGCATAATGACTTAAGTGAGCTCCACCATGAACCTCAAGGCACCCCGTGAGGTCTATCCACATATCCTATCCATGATCAAGGCTTCACTAAAGGTGAGAAAATACTTAGAAGGGGGGTTGAATAAGTATGAAGATAAAAACTTAGAAATAAAAACTCAAGTATTTTTATCCTGGTTCGTTGAACTCAACTACTCCAGTCCACCCTTCCTAGAGTGATTTGACTTTCTCAAGCAAGAACTTAATACACTATTTAATCAACTTATTACAATAGTAAGCACTAAGAACAACTGTTCAAAGTCTTCTCAAGAACTAATGATCCTAATTGGATCTTCTTAAGGTTTTCTTATAATCAAATGTAATAACAAATACAAGTGTTAAAATGCTTCTAGTAAAGCTTTATCACAACTGTGATTTTTCACTTAAGATTAATAACAAAGAATATGTGAGTTTGTATGAGAGCTTTGATAATAATTTCTTTTCAAGTAATGCGTCAACTGAAGAAGATGAGTGGAGACTTGCTTTTATAGGCACAGTGATCCAAGAGTATTTCACGTTGAGAAGTGTGTACCAAAAGGTCTGAGCCTTTTTGTCTTCACATCAAGTGACCTTTCCTAGAAGTAGAAAGCACAGAGAAATCCTTTTTGTCTGTGTTCTTGTGTCTAGCATAAATAAGGAAAAAGTAGTTTGGATATTCCAACGGACATAATCTTTGAATTCTTCTTCAACAATTTTAAGCAAGAATCATCATAGTCTAATTTGATCAGAGCCTTCTGATGTTGATCAGAGTTTTGCTGAATCAGAGTCTTTGCAGCAAGTGTGCTTTTAGCGTGTATAAGTTCAGAGCAGAGTTTGGTCAGATCCTCAGTACTGGCAGCGTGAGTACTCTCAGAGTCTTCTGAAGTAACTATGCTTGAAAAAAACTCTTCATACAAAATTCTTCATTGGTTCAGATGCTTCTGACTTGCTTCAGATTCTTCTGGAGCTTCTGCTTCAGATCCTTCTGGAGACAACGCTCAGGATCTTCTGATGGCAGCGTTCAGAATCTTCTAATGGGTGCATCTGACGCTTCAGAGCCTTGCATATTTCTTATGTTCAGATCTGATTTGCTTCTGGAGTGATATTTACTTTAATATCTGCAGCAAACATTCTTAAGCAAATTTTAGAGTATATAATTCTTAATTACAAAATTTCATAATAGTTATCATCAAAACATAGAGATATTATTAAGAACCAATTTGTGTTCTAACAATCTCCCCCTTTTTGATGATGACAAAAACATCAGAAATTTTGTTTAATTGTAAAGAGAATAATTATAACTCCCCCTGAGATGATGAATCTCCCCCTGAATTAAATATTAATAAGGAATAGAAACTTCCCTTTTTGTCTTGAGTATTTTTCAGAGTTAGAGCTTGATTATTCTAAACATTTGAGAGTCAGAGTTTCTTGCATATTTCAGAGTCAGAGTCTGATAAGTTGAATATGATCTGGGAGTCTCAGAGTTTCTTTTACAGTGTATACTTATCAAATGTTCTGAAATACTCAGATATTATGTTAGATAAAATTGATATGTATGAAGTTTCATTCTGGTAAAGTTTAATTAAACAGTTCAGATCTATTTTCTCCCCCTTTTTTGTCATAAGCAAAAAGTAAGAACTTTGAAAAGACAAATAAAATGAAAAACAAACGAGATAAATCATGTGGAGAAAACTTTGAAACATTCATTCATTCAGAGCAAAAAGTACAAACATAAGAAAATATTCAAGTACATGTGCAAACATTAGATGCAAACATCTGAAAAAAATAAACTAAGATTGTTTTGACAAAATCATCTTCAACAGATCCGTGATCTCAGAAGAGGACTGTTCTTGTTTTGACATCCACTTAGCCATGATTTCATTCTTCTGATCTTGTTTGGACATCCACTGAGCCATGTCTTCATACTTCTTATCTTGTTTAGCCATCCATGACTTGATTTCTGATTGACCAACTTCCAGAACTGCAATCTTATCTTCAAGATCTGGATACTCTTTCTTGATCTCAGATGAAGAAGGTGGGATAGTTTCTAAAGCTTGAACATAGTCAATTTCCATAGGGGCTTTGGAGTTAGAAGCAGTAGATCCAGATGGATGTTCTACCAGAGTCATAGCCAGAGGGTTGTCTTCAGATGCAGATTCAGTATTCTCTTCTGATGTTGAAGGAGCATCTGTAAGAAGCAATGGTGCAGATCTTTTGACAGTCCAGAACAGACTTCTAGCAGTTTCAGCAAATCTGAGCTTCGCATCATTAGAACATACGTTCTTCAGATTTGATGCTACAGTACTGAATCTGTTTATGAAGCCATTCCAAATGGCATCAGATTCACTTGCATCCATTGTTGATGAACACTTCCTCTGTACAGATCCTAAATACATCTGTATTTCTTGCAAAAAAACTTGTAAATAAATGATCAACATTCAGTCTAGGTCTTGGGTGTAAAAGAGTTTCCAAAGTTATTGGCTTGGGTTGGGGAGTAGGTGGAAAGATGGATTTTTGAATGGTGATCAGAGGAGGAGGGTAGTAGGGTATGAATGGGGAGTTCAGGTGATTTGTTAGGTTTTGATCTGGTTAAAGCATTCAACAGATTTGGTTTTGCATTTGTTGGATAGGAAACAACATCAAATGGTTTATCAGAGTAAGGTTTGAATGCAGATTTAGCAGGTTTATCAGATTTAGTAGAGTATGGTTTTGCATCTGATGAAGTTACTGCTGGCATTGTTTTAATATGCGTTTGAAGAACAGATGGTAAAATGATGGTAAGTTTGGGTTTATGAGGAGTGATAGTGTCAGATGGTTCAATTCTGGTGTAAAATATTTTTAAGGTGAAACCAGATGGAAGTTTGTTAGAGGAAGATAGTTTGCACGAAGCAGAAGGTACACTCTCAGATGTTCTTGGCTTGGATGTAGGGGTAGGATTGGGAATGATAATTTCAGAAGATGGTTTAGGTGTTGGAGTAGGATTGGGAATGAAAATTTCAGAAGAAACAGGTGGTTCTGGTTGGTTTACTTCAGAATTTCTGAGAGGGAGATATCAGAAAATCTGGGTGTATATCAGATTCTGATGAATTTGAGGATGTGGTTGGAGTGTAAGATGTGAAGGACACTTCAAAAACAGTTTTGAGAGGTGTAATGTTTAGAACCTTTGTCTCAGGAATATGGGTTTTAGATGGGTTGGTTGATTCTGATAGATTCTCAGAAGGTTTTGATGAAGGTTCAGATTGTTTTTGTTGTTGTTGTTCAGATTGTTTTTCTGGTTGTTGTGGTTGTTGTTCAGATTGTTTTTGTTATTGTTGTTCAGATTTTTTTTCTGTTTGAGGTTGTTTTTCTGATTGTTGTTGTTGTGGTACAGATTGTTTTGTTGGTTTTGTTATAGGTGGTGGAGTCTGATTTGGTGGTTTTGTTGTTGTTGGTGTTGGTGCAGATGATTGAGTAGTAGAAGGTTTTATAGGTGAGATGGAAACAGGATTAGATGATTTTTGTGGGGAAGGAACAGAGATATGAGATGGAGCAGGAACAGATTGTTTCTGAGTAGAAGGTGGTTTTGGAATAGACTTAAATGTTGAATCATTTAAAACAGTATTATTGAAAGAAGATACAGAAGATTTGGTACCTTTAATCTTGATACGCTTTGTGGGAACAGAAGGAGTGTCTCCAGATGCTTTCCTCTTGATTAGCTTCTGAGGCTTGTCAACAACTTTGGGCTTCTTCTGAACAGTCACATCTTCTGCTTCTGATTGACCTCTTTTCCTTGTGATCTCATCTCCTCCATCAGGCATTGGTTCCCTTGCTCTTTTCAGAATATCTGCAGGTATAGGCGTTCCATCTGCCTTGCAAGAGTCCATATATCTCACAATGATTTCCCTTGGTTCTTCAGCAAAGAACAGTGGGTAGTTTTCAACTGGAATTCTCTTCTGACTGAGTTCAGATATATTCAGCTTCTTGGGTGCTGATGTGAGTTCTTCTACAATTTTAAGTCTCTGAAGACTCTTGGCATTCAGACGTTTCCCAACAATAGATTCAAGTTCCTCCTTGACTCCAGCAGCATACAGAGCAGTTACCAGTCCATTTTCTGTCAGAATATCTGAAATTAACCTTCCAAAGGGAATCCATGTTCTGATCTTCTGACCCTTATCTTTTACAGATTCTCTTGAAGAATTAATATGATTCCATAAGTGCATGAACAGAATGTAAGGAAGATCTACCTTGGTGCTCTGACTTAAACAGTACATGAAGTAGAGTTGTTCATTGTTCACGTAATCTGGAGAGTTTGTAGATTTTCTGTGATGAATGCATCCCATGAAAATATTTGCCCATATCTTGTAGTCAGGCTTCAGATCTTTAAACTTATTAGAGGCCTGTCCAGCAGTCATGACTTCCTCATAAACTTCTTCCATATCTACACGCCCAGCTGGCAGATGAGATACTCCATCAGCCTCCTCATATCCTATGAGTTTTCTGATCAGATCTTCTATAATGATTATCTCCTTACCCAGAACAGAAGACAATATGAATTTGGGGTATACAGAAGCATGTATCCAGAATTCTTTCACCAGATGGGGGTAAACTGGTCCAAATAATCTGTCAAAGTATTTTACCCAGCCTTGAGCATCAACTATTGAACGAAATTCAAATCCATTTTCAGCCAATGAATCAAATTCCACCATTGATTCACAGAGAACTTCCAGTTTGTCAACAGGTGTTAACAAAGTCCTTTTAGGGGTCGTATATGGAGCCACACCCATATTTGTAGAAGTAACTGCAGCCATGGTTGATTGAAACTGAGCTGCTGTAGAGGATGAGGTTGCCATTGAAGATGAATTTGTCAAAGGTTTAGGGTTTTTGTGAAGAGAGAAAAGAAGACAGAAATGCATAAACGTTCTTGAGATTTGAAAAGTGTGAAAATGGTGAGAGATGTGGTATTTATAGTAAACAATTAGGCATACAAACAGACACACAAGGCACGTTCACACATAACAATTAATGAAAAAGAATAAAAAGCATTTCAAGCATTAATTGATTCTGACAAATTGGGGGGAAAATCAAGATTTTCACTATTCAAACTTCACCTCAAACGTCTCTTCAGTAGTGTACACGCCATCTTTGCAGATTTAGAGTGACACGTGTTTGCTTGCATGTGTTTCTGAATTCTCTTGAGAAATGAAATATTAACCAACGTTCAGATCCTCTGAGCATTGTTAGTTCAGATTTACACAAGTAAGATAATCTAAGAAAATGAATAAATTAGCAGATGAAATACTTCAGAGCATTAAACATTTTGCATCTGTAAAATTTTGCTTCTGACCAATATTATTCTGGACATAAATCCATACCAATATTTTCCAGAATAAATTTGAATCTATCTTCAACAAGGGGTTTTGTGAAACTATCTGCCCATTGATGATCTGTATCAACAAAGGCTAAGTTTATAATTCCCTTCTGAACATAGTCTCTGATGAAATGATGTTTAATTTCTATATGTTTTGCCTTAGAGTGTAAAATGGGGTTTTTAGACAAACATATAGCAGAAGTATTATCACAAAATATAGAAATGTTACTTTCAAATATCTGATAGTCTTCTAGCTGACTTTTCATCCAGAGCATCTGCGTGCTACATCCAGCAGCAGCAATATATTCTGCCTCTGTAGTTGATAGTGCAATTGTGGGTTGCTTCTTGCTGTACCAAGAGATTAGATTTCTTCCTAGAAATTGACAACTTCCAGAAGTACATTTTCTTTCCACTGTCTCCAGCGTAATCAGCATCACAGAATCCAACTAATTTGAAATCATCAGATTTTCTGTAACACAAACCCACATTAGAAGTACCTTTCAGATACCTTAGAATCCTCTTAACAGCTGTTAAGTGTGATTCTCTAGGATCTGATTGGAATCTAGCACACAAGCATACACTGAACAAAATGTCAGGTCTAGAAGCAGTTAAGTAGAGAAGAGATCCTATCATACCTCTGTAGACTTTCTGATCTACTTTCTTACTTACCTCTTCCTTGCCTAGTGAGCTAGTTGGATGCATGAGAGTCTTTGCCATCTTACTATCAGTCATGTTAAATTTCTTCAGAAGTTCTTTAACATATTTGGTCTGATGAATGTAAGTGCACTCTAGAGTTTGGTTGACTTGAATTCCCAGAAAGAATCTTAATTCTCCCATCATGCTCATTTCAAATTCAGCCTGCATACATTGAGCAAACTCCTTTCCCAGCATAGTATTGGTAGATCCAAATATGATATCATCCACATATATTTGACAAATTAGAAGATCTTTCTTAAATGTTTTACAAAAGAGTGTTGTGTCCACTTTGCCTCTGATGAAATTTTTCTCCAGAAAAAAATTGCTCAATCTCTCATACCAAGCTCTGGGAGCTTGTTTTAAACCATACAGAGATTTCTTTAGTTTGAAAACATGTTCTGGAAATTTTTCATTCTCAAAACCAGGAGGCTGGTGAACATAAACTTCTTATTCTATAATACCATTTAGAAAGACACTTTTAACATCCATCTGATATAGAGTGATGTTGTATTGTGCAGCAGATGAAATAAGAAGGCGTATAGATTCTAACCTTGCCACTGGAGCATAAGTTTCAGTGTAATCAATACCTTCTTGTTGACTGTACCCTTGAGCAACAAGCCTTGCCTTATTTCTTTCAACTTCTCCTTTCTAATTAAGCTTATTTCTGAAGACCCATTTAGTTCCAATTATGTTGAATCCTTTTGGTCTTGGAACTAAATCCCACACATCATTTCTGGTGAATTGATTTAGCTCTTCTTGCATGGCAATAATCCAATCATTGTCTTGCAAAGCTTCATCTACAGAAGTTGGTTCAATTACTGACACAAATCCAAATAATGATGCTTCAGATGATCTGAGAAAGGATCTTGTTCTGATAGGGTCATCCTTCCTTCCAATGATAACATTCTCTGGATGAGAAGCTTTGATTCTGGAAGATGATCCTCTAACATTTGATTCTTCAGAAATGTTTAAATTGTTCATCTGAGAAGTTAAAGGAATTGCATCTGGCGTTGCTTCTGGTTCCTTTACTTGAGCTTTGTCTTCCTCTGAGCCTTCAGAGTCTGTGAAGACTACTTCTCTATCTGCAGAGTTTTCAAACTGCTTTGGCATTTCCAATAGTGCCAGATCCAATGATCTTGCCCTTCTGATTCCCTCCAAATTTCACATCACCTCCAGATCTAAGCTCCAGACTTTGGAACATAGACCTTTCTCCTGTCATGTGTCGCGAGCATCCAGAGTCCAAGTACCATGATTGGCGTCCTGAACTTGCTGCTGAGAACATCTGCAACAGGAATTATTTTACTTTTAGGTACCCAGATCTTCTTGGGTCCTTTTGGGTTAGTTGTTCTGAAGGTTTGTCTAAACTTCTGTTTTTCAACATAATGTTTATTCTGACTAGCCTTAGATTTAAACACATGAATGTTCTTTTTAGAACGTGTTTGTTCAATATCATTCAAGTGACCAAATTTAAAGTGGAAATATAAAGGAGTTTTCTTGATGATAATTTTATCAACAGATTTTGGATGTAAATCCTTTCTAGAGGAAGATTTATATCCAATACCTTTTCTGTTATTTCTGCTAACTCCATAGATCATAGAAGCCATTTTGCTTATGTCTATGCTTTTAGCAAGAAACTTCTGAAAGCTGTAATCATATTTTTCCAAAATATTTTTGCATTCAGATTCAGTTTCAGAATCAGAGTTTTGTTGAGCTAATTCAAAATCATTTTTCAATCTTAAGTTCTTTTCATTTAGCTCAGCTACTTCTGATTTGAGAATATTATTCTCAGATATAAGATTGCTTTGTCGCTTCTTGTATTTGAGCTTAATATTGTTATAGCTCTTCAGAACTTCTGATAACACTTTGATAAGTTCATCTTTAGTGAGTTTAGCCATTACCTCTTCAGCGTCAGAGTCAGATTCAGATCCTGAAGTTCCTTCCTCCTGATCTTCTATGTCTGCCATCAATGCTACATTGTCACATTCCTCTTCTGAGTCAGATTCAGATTCAGATTTATCTGAATCATCCCAGGTGGCTATTAGAACCTTCTTCTTCTTATCAGATTTTCTTTTACGCTTTTCTTTCAACAACTTTGGACAATCATTTTTGTAATGCCCAGGTTCTTTACATTCATAGCAAATAACCTCCTTTTTGCCAGATCTTCTGTGTCCAGAAGATTCTTTCCTTTGGTCAGGCTTCCTGAAGTTTCTGAACTTCTTTCCTTTATGCTTCCAGAGTTTGTTTATTCTTCTGGACAACATGGATAGTTCATCTTCATCTTCAGATGAGGATTCTTCAGAGATTTCCTCTATTACCTGCAATGCTTTAGCAGATTTATTAGATTTTAAGGCAATTGATTTACCTTTCTTTTGAGGTTCATCTTCCTCAAGTTCAATTTCATGACTCCTTAGTGAACTGATTAGTTCCTCCAAGGAGATCTTGTTCAGATCTTTAGCCATTTTCAGCGCAGTCACCATAGGTCTCCATCTGGTAGGTAAGCTTCTGATGATCTTTTTCACATGATCAGCAGTAGAGTATCCTTTATCCAGAACCTTTAGTCCAGCTATAAGTATTTGAAATCTGGAGAACATAGCTTCAACAGATTCAGCTTCTTCCATCTTGAAGGCTTCATACTTCTGGATTAGAGCCAGAGCCTTTGTTTCCTTGACTTGAGAGTTTCCCTCATGATTCATCTTTAAGGACTCAAACATGTCAAATGCAGTTTCTCTATTTGTGATCTTTTCATACTCAGTGTGAGATATTGCATTTAACAATATTGTTCTAGCCTTGTGGTGATTTCTAAATTCCTTCTTTTGGGCTTTTGTCATAGATTTTCTATCTACTTTCTTGCCATTCCCATCAATGGGATGAACATATCCATCTATGACCAAATCCCATAAATCAGCATCATAACCAAGAAAAAAACTTTCAATCCTGTCTTTCCAATAATCAAATTTCTCCCCATCAAACATAGGGGGTTTAGTGCTGATTCTGTCCCTTTCTTCATATTTGTTGTTAATGTTAGACATTGAATTATCAGCCATAGTAACGACCAAATATATATCAAAGTTTTTCTCACTGGATCTTTACTGTCACTGTGAAGTGGTAGCACACACAGAACCGGAGCTCTGATGCCCACTGAAGGTGAGAAAATACTTAGAAGGGGGGTTGAATAAGTATGAAGATAAAAACTTAGAAATAAAAACTCAAGTATTTTTATCCTGGTTCGTTGAACTCAACTACTCCAGTCCACCCTTCCTA
Organism: Lathyrus sativus; assembly: GCA_963859935.3. NCBI lineage: Eukaryota > Viridiplantae > Streptophyta > Magnoliopsida > Fabales > Fabaceae > Lathyrus > Lathyrus sativus. The sequence continues at coordinate 520,223,241 of OZ012739.1, forward strand.
GAGTGATTTTCCTTTCTCAAACAAGGACTTAATCCACTATTTAATCAACTGATTACAATATTAAGCACTAAGAACAATTGTTCAAAGTCTTCTCAAGAACTACTGATCCTAATGGGATCTTCTTAAGGTTTTCTTACAATCAAATGTAATAACAAATATAAGTGTTAAAATGCTTCTAATAAAGCTTTATCACAACTGTGGTTTTTCACTTAAGATTAAGAACAAAGAAATTAATTCTAGAAAGAATATGTGAGTTTGTATGAGAGCTTTGATAATGATTTCTTTTCAAGTAGTGCGTCAACTGAAGAAGATGAGTGGAGACTTGCTTTTATAGGCATAGTGATCCAAGAGTATTTCACGTTGTGAAGTGTGTACCAAAAGGTCTGAGCCTTTTTGTCTTCACATCAAGTGACCTTTCCTAGAAGTAGAAAGCACAGAGAAATCCTTTTTGTCTGTGTTCTTGTGTCTAGCATAAATAAGGAAAAAGTCGTTTGGATATTCCAACGGACATAACCTTTGAATTCTTCTTCAACAATTTTCAGCAAGAATCATCAGAGTCTAATTTGATCAGAGCCTTCTGATGTTGATCAGAGTTTTGCTGAATCAGAGTCTTTGCAGCAAGTGTGCTTTTAGCGTGTATAAGTTCAGAGCAGAGTTTGGTCAGATCCTCAGTACTGGCAGCATGAGTACTCTCAGAGTCTTCTGAAGTAACTATGCTTGAAAAAAACTCTTCATACAAAATTCTTCATTGGTTCAGATGCTTCTGACTTGCTTCAGATTCTTCTGGAGCTTCTGCTTCAGATCCTTCTGGAGACAACACTCAGGATCTTCTGATGGCAGCGTTCAGAATCTTCTAATGGGTGCATCTGATGCTTCAGAGCCTTGCATATTTCTTATGTTCAGATCTGATTTGCTTCTGGAGTGATATTTACTTTAATATCTGCAGCAAACATTCTTAAGCAAATTTTTGAGTATATAATTCTTAATTACAAAATTTCATAATAGTTATCATCAAAACATAGAGATATTATTAAGAACCAATATGTGTTCTAACATTCATAACCCACTGTTGGTCTCCAATGGGCCCCCAAGTTAGGAGATGAACCACATACCAGCATCCAAACTTCTCAAGAACACAACCCACTTTCTGATGACTTTGGTGACCTCTCAAGCTTGAATAAGACCTCTAGATAGGCTCCTCTTGATATAAACCACACTTGATCCCCTGCTAAATGAATAATGCTATGCTATGAAAATGCTAGACCAATGATATGCTAATGCAATGAAACAAAAGCCAAGTAAGAAAAAGGTTAGGAAAATTTTGGGGTGCAACAATGATTGAACAGATATTAGTGTCGTAACATCGCCTTAGACATCTGATATCTGATACCAGAATTTCAATTGGTATTAGAGCAGGCATCTTGCTCTAGTTCTGGGTGAGATCTTGGGAGGATATTTTCTGGTACCATGGACAAAGAAGGAGAATTTGTAAACAGACCACATGTTCTGGACGAGAGTAATTATGACTATTGGAAACCACGTATGGTTGCTTTGCTAAAGTCTTTGGACAGTAAGGCCTGAAAAGCTATTGTAAAAGGATGGGAACACCATGTGATTATTGATAAAGATGGAAAGGCTACATCTGACTTGAAGCCTGAGGAAGAATGGACAAAGGAAGAGGATAAACTGACTCTTGGTAACTCTAAAGCCTTGAATGCCATGTTCAATGGACTTGATTGGAACATATTAAGATTGGTGAACAACTGTAAGGTAGCTAAAAATGCTTGGGAGATACTCAAGACTACTCATGAAGGTACATCCAAGGTAAAGATGTCTAGACTTCAACTACTAACTAAAAAGTTTGAAAACCTAAGGATGAAAGCATACATGACTTTCGTATGAATATTCTTGAAATAGCCAATTCTTCAAGTGCCCTAGGTGAAAAGATGTCAGAAGAAAAGTTGGTAAGAAATATTCTCAGATCTCTTCCCAAGAGATTTGACATGAAAGTAACTTCTATAGAGGAAGCATAAGACATCTGCAAGATGAGAGTTGATAAACTCATTGGGTCTCTTTTAACCTTTGAAGTGGGAATAAGTGACAAAACTGATAAGAAAAAGAGCATAGCCTTTATGTCAAATATTGAAAATGGAGAGGATGAATTAGATGAGGATACAAATGAAATTTTATCAAATTCCATAGTGCTTCTTGGAAGACAGATCAACAATGTTATGAAAAGAATGGATATGAAGTCAAGACCTAATGTCAAGAACATCTCTCATGACATCAGTAGGTCCAATTATGCAGGTAGAAGAACCAGGACTGAAGAAAAACCCACAACTAGCAAAGGGATATAGTGCCATGGGTGTGAAGGTTTTGGTCACATTAGAGCAGAATGCCCAACCTATCTCAAGAAACAAAAGAAAAGTTTAGCTGTCTCCTGGACTGATGAGGATTCTGACAGTGATCTTGAAGAAGAGTCTGCCAAACATGTAACTGCTCTGACTGGAAGATACTATTCTGATGAAGACTCCAGTGAAGATGAATTAACATTTGAAGAACTTTCATCCTCCTACAAAGAGTTGTGCCTTAGAAGCGAAGAGGTATGCCATCAAGGTGAAAACAAAAGAAACTCATCATCAAATTGAAGGCTGAAAAAGAGGAACACCTTAAAACTATCAAGGAGTTGAATGATAAAGCTGCTGAACATCTTAAAACTATCACTAAGTTGAATGATGAAGTTACTCAACTGACTTCCCAACTTGATCATATGGGGAAGTCTGTTAGAATGATGAACAGTGGTATCAAAACCCTGGATAAGATTCTTCAATCTGGAAGAAGGACAGGAGATAAGACAGGGTTAGGATTTTATGAAGAACAACAAGCACATGCAGACAATAATCCTGCCGCACACCATAAGATTTCTGGATCCAAGCAAAAGATTTTCCATCCAATGTCTCAATATCACGACAGAATTCAACCCAGCCAACCAAGAAGATTCCAGAGATGGAGATGCCACTACTGTGGCCGCTTTGGTCATATAAAGCCCTTCTGTTTCAGACTACATGGATATACTAAGTCTATGCCTCAAGCAATACTTAATCACAACACTCGTTCCTCTAGGAAGCAATGGGTTCCTAAGGCTCCAACTACAAAGCTATGGGTTCCTAAAACTACTACTGCTTGCTTAATAGCTCATATGTCCCTAAAATTCTCTACTAAGGAAGATTGGTACTTTGATAGTGGATGCTCGAGACACATGATAGGGATTAAAAATTTATTAGTTGACATCAAACCTCACTCTACCAGCTATGTGACTTTTGGAGATGGAGCCAAAGGCGAGATTAAGGGAGTTGGAAAATTAAACTGCTCAGGAACTCCTGATCTTGACAATGTTATGTTAGTCAAAGGATTAACTGCTAACCTAATTAGCATAAGTCAATTGTGTGATCAAGGTCTCAATGTCAACTTTACTAAACTTGAATGCTTGGTCACTAATGAAAAAGGAGAGTTGATCATGAAGGGATTCAGACCTAAGGACAATTGCTACTTATCGACCTCTCAGGACTCTAAATGTGCTCTTGCCAAAGAAGATGAAGTGAAATTATGGCACCAGAAACTTGGTCATCTACATCTAAAGGGAATGAAGAAAATTATATCTATGGAAGCTATCAGAGGAATTCCTAAGGTAAAGATTGAAGAAGGAAAAATTTGTGGTGAATGCCAAATAGGAAAGCAGACAAGGATGTCACACTAGAAGAACCAACATCTCACTACTTCTAAAGCATTGGAACTTCTTCACATGGACTTAATGGGATCTATGCAGGTGGAAAGCCTTGGTGGAAAGAAGTATGCTTATGTGGTGGTGGATGACTTTTCAAGATACACCAGGATGAATTTTATAAGAGAAAAATATGAAGTGTTTGATGTATTTTAAGACCTTTATCAAAAGATTCAAAGAGAAAAGGAAAGCAAAGTTGTCAGAATCAGAAGTGATCATGGGAAGGAATTTGAAAATCAAAAGTTTGTTGAATTATGTTCTTCTGAGGGAATTAGCCAGGAATTCTCTTCTCCTATTACTCCTCGGCAAAATGGAGTTGTAGAAAGAAAGAATAGAACTATCCAAGAATCTGCTAGAGCAATGATCCATGCTAAGAAGCTGCCTTACCATTTCTGGGCTGAAGCCATGAACACTGCCTGCTATGTTCATAACAGAGTAACCTTGAGGATAGGACCAATGACCACATTGTATGAAATATGGAAAGGAAGAAAGCCTACTGTTAAATACTTCCATGTGTTTGGAAGCAAATGCTACATACTTACAGATCATGATCATAGAAGAAAGATGGACCCTAAGAGTGATGAAGGTATACTCTTGGGCTACTCTACCAACAGTAGAGCCTATAGAGTGTTTAACTCTAGAACTAAGACCATGATAGAGTCTATCAATATTGTTATAAATGATATGTATAAGGAGATTGATGTGCCAAAAGATGTTGGAATATCCTTTGATATCTCAGCTGAGTCTGAAAACAGAAACAATGACCCTAATCCTACCATCACTGAATCTGAACCAGTTAACAAATGACCTTCCACTAGAATCCAGAAAGATCATCCTATAGATCTCATCATAGGTGATCCAAATAAAGGGGTAACCACTAGATCCAGAGAAGCTTTTTCAATTTCTTGCTTTGTGTCCAAGATTGAGCCTAAAAACATCAAGGAAGCTTTGGCTGATGAATTCTGGATAAATGCCATGTCAGAGGGGTTGGGTGAACTCAAGAGAAATGAAGTTTGGGACCTTGTGCCAAGGCCTGAAGGAACAAATGTGATTGGAACCAAATGGGTTTACAAGAATAAGTCTGATGAAAAGGGAGTGGTCACTAGGAACAAAGCCAGACTGGTTGCTCAAGGATACACTCAGATTGAAGGGGTTGATTTTGATGAAAATTTTGCTCCTGTAGCTCGACTTAAATCTATCAGACTTCGTTTGGGAGTTGCCTGCATTCTGAAAATCAAGTTGCTTCAAATGGATGTTAAAAGTTCCTTTTTAAATGGTTACCTAAATGAAGAAGTTTATATGGAACAGCCTAAGGGTTTTATTGATCCAACCTTTCCTAATCATGTATTTAAATTGAAGAAAGTTTTGTATGGTATGTGTCATACCCCAAATTTGTCCTACCTGTATGTAGCCTTCATCTTTACATCTGCTCACCGGCTACTGTTCAAAAAATCCAAAAAAAATATATATGTTGTTTCTACTGGTCAAGTAATGAATTTAGTTTCACTTGGATCAAGGCTTGTATGCACAGTTCAAAGTTTGCTTGTCTCAGGATTCAATTAGGGTTTTATGCAAATTTCAGAAGTTCATATATCAATTCATAAGCCTTATGATTTTAAGGCACGGTTCCTGCCCAAGGTGGTGCAGCTTCAAGTTTTATTTTAAAATCGAGCTTTGATTCAAGGAAAATTCAAGAGGTTTTAAATCCATTCAGGTCCGAATCCATCCATTAATCCCAAAGAAATACATTATCCAAATAAGTCTCATTTCAGAAGAGAAATCCCATACAAAATCGTTTGCAAAGAATAAAGAATGAGCCCATGAAAATCATTCCTGGCCTAATCATATTTCCAATACAAGTGCCAAAATGCTACCACTACTAACTTGTCAAGCCATTCATACTTTCACCCACTTTTCATAAGTTAACACAAAGCACAATATCATAGTTTTATTTAAGTTATGATTCATGAGATCACCAGAACCATTAGGAGATTACAAAAGCCTAACGTACAATAAACAAGGGTTTATTTCATAATAAACTTGTTTAAAATAATAAAAGGGCTCATGCGCCTAAAATTCACAAGTTCTCCACAAGTGCTGTTATATATTATACACTCAAGTTACATGGAAATAGAAGGGTAAATCAATGTTACAAAAGGATTTTACAAGCAAGAGGGCCAACAAATGCAAGTCATGAAAAACAAAAGAGGCCCATTAGCAGATAAGAGAAAAATAAAGTTGTGAGAACATCTTGCATTCGCGCACCACTTCAGCCCACCAAGCCTTCATGTGCATACCACAATGAGCTGCAGTTACAACAGAACAAAAACAATGTTCAAAACCACACAACAAGCACAAATCAAAACCGTACTGCCAGACAATACCTGCTACTACACTCCAAACTGTACCTGCTACTGCTTCATAACACACCAGACAACCACTCTGCACAATATCACATCAGACAAACTCTGATGAAGCCACCAGTATCCTGCAAAAAAACCGCAGAAGGAAAGAGCCTTGCTGCTACAAGACAGCAGACAACTCACAAACAAAGCCACATATCACCTATTTATTTCTCCAACTCCAACTTCATAAACCACTGCCACGATTTGATAAACAAGAAGAACATGTTCAAACAATAGTATACAACTACTCAGAGCTGCCCACATTTCACCGGGAATCACTAACCTTCAACAAACTGAGCTCCAAGAACCCAACCCCCGTTCTTTCCATCGCCACTTACAACTCTCCATACACCACCAAACATACACATGAAAGTTTCTTCACATAACTACATCCATCACCATGTTCTTCAACCAAGCTTAATCCAGACTTCACATAAAAGCTTCATCAACATTTCAATCTAACATCAAAAACTTCAAATCCCTTCAAACTCTGAACTCGCTTCCACAACCATCTTCAAATTACTGTCGTCCATCCATTCTAGCAAGATCCCTCCGTTGAAGTTCCAAATCCAGATTTCAACCAAACCTCTTCCTTTACCAAAGCAAAACAAAAAAACCGTTAAACAAACACAACAAATTTCACTCACCTTCGCAACTCATTTTCCACTTCCAAACAACCCTTCTTCAGATTTAACCCAGCAAAACAAAATCCCAAATACTCAACCTTCAGAAATCAAACAAACCTCTATTTTCGCCTTTAACAAAACCTAACGCATCACTCTCCTCCTCCGAAACCTTTTCTCTTCCGAAACCTGTTTCTGCAACTTCAACCATAAACACCAACCCAAATGTAAATCACCTTCAACTTCACACCAACAATGGACTACTCACATCTCCTTCTTTTTTGAATCCACTCATCATAAACTATGCTCAACCTCCATTAACACGGAGCATCCTTCTTCAAACCACACTCAAACAACCAACGTTGTAACCCATCATCTGTTCCGCGAGAACTCCAAAACAGCGAACCCTCTTTTCCTTCCACTCCCAAATCGCGAAATACCCAGAAATCAAACCCTCACCTTTCTTCACCTTCATCTTCCTCGTTCACAGTTCTTCCATCCTTCAACCCACAAGCTTCAAATAGCATTAATCTGCCCTCCATTGACAACAACAATCCATAAACCTCAAACGCACTTCCACCACATCTAAACAGAACCAAAGAGAAAACGAAACTCAATCGTGTGAATCATAAGTTGAAATAAAACCCGAAAGCCGGAATCGTAACGAAGAAGACAAGATTGAGATAGAAATCTCAGAAGGTTGTGATGGATTGTTCATGTTGTGGATTGTTCTTCTCCTCCGTTCTTCTTTTGTTTCACCGCGTGTATGTGTTAAGAGAGAAAGTTCCGGTTTAGGAAAAACCAAGGACATTATGAGTATGGGCTTGATGGCCCACTGTTGTTTTAAAGCTTGATTATTCTTTTTACTTTTTTTTCTGACTTTTTGGTGGATGATGTTGTTTCTTTTGATGGGCTTTGCTTAAAAGCTTGTTTGATTAATTTCCCAATATCCACACCCCTCTTATATCCACCGTGTTTTTGAGATGAATGGGCCATATGGCCCATGATGATTCTAACAAATTTTTATTTCACACTACCAATTTTCAGCATACCCCCTCTTAGGGTGATGGACTTTGTAAAGTCCAAATGATCCCTTTCTTTTTTATGTATATAATTAATTTTACTTTTTTTTTAATATGAAGTTTTGGTTTCTTAAAGCATTTTATTCAATAATTAGCATTTATCATTATTATTAAATCTTTTTTTCATTTTTATTTTGGACATTACTCACTTCTCTTCATTTTTTATTTGGTTTTGGTGTTCATATTTTTGGGTCGATGACGAGACCACCTTCGATTCTCTGTCAAATTATTGATGAGAAATGAAGGATCTGAGACCGCTCTCTTTCGTTTTCCATTTTCGATTCATTTTCGACTTTATTTCATTTCATCTTGTTTCGGTCGATGACGAAAGTTCCATAAATCGATTACTAAGTCAATGTATTGATAAGTATCGTTGGATCTGAGACCACCTCTTTTCTCTCCTCGCTTCTTGTCCCAACTCGTCTCAAAAACATTGACAAACCATCTTCAATATCCAATTATCTTTGTATTGAATTAAAAAGAGGGGATTAAGTGTAGACTTTCTTCCTCTCCGAGTGTTGGGATGCCCACTGTAGTGAGGGTGGTTTCGACACTCGTCTTTCAATACGAAGATGCTTCCCATCCATTTTCAAACCATAACAAATTGATTTCTCTTTGTATCGAATTAAAGAGAGAAGATTGGGGGTAGACTTTTTCTTCTCCGAGTGTTGGGATGCCCACTGTAGTGAGGGTGGTCTCGATACTCGTCTTTCGATACGAAGACGCAACTTTATCCATCATCTCCCTTTCACGATTTCCTTCCGCAATTTTCACACCTAAAACCTCGGTCCTGTACCGAGTGCATTTTCAAATCTTTTCATAACAAAAACTTGAATGGTCGTGGAGTGGTTAGGCGTAGGCCTTCTCCTATCCCGAGTGCTGACGTTTACCGTAGGGTTCTCTGTCGTAAAGCACTTACCATTCAAAACCAGAAACATCTTTAATAAGAGAACGAAGTTCCCTTTATATTGAATTAAAGAGAGAGGATTGGGTGTAGACCTCTTCTTCTCCGAGCGTTGGGATGCCCACTGTAGTGAGGGTGGTTTCGACGCTCGTCTTTCAATACGAAGACGCCTCGTTCGCCACACCTTTTAATAACAAAAACTTTGAGACAATGAATTGGGTACTACCCGTAGGGGTTACTATCCGAGGACCTATCTCGCCCCAAAAACAATCTCATCAATCAAACGTGACACCTTGCCTCGCATGGCGAAAACCAGTCTCCCAAAGGATATGTTACGTCCGTTCTACCGCAAACAGGTACGCATAAGTCTCCAAACGAGCGAGCAGCAAAACACCTAAACTGCTAGAACGCGTACGATAACATCATCCACAAAACACACCGGTTATCCGCACCGTAGGCACGAACTACGTTGCTCTGATTTCTCATGCATAATGGGAATACATAGGCATAAGATTGCGATATCCTAGCGAGCACCCTTTTCTTTTTCCACCCTTTCCCAGAAAGGCATGCTACGTCCGTTCTACCGCAAACAGGTAACAGTTAAGTCTCCTCACATGCGAGCAGCAATACACCTAAACTGCTAGAATGCGCACGATAGCATCGTCTACCAAAACTTCCCCGCACACCGTAGGCCGAACTACGGCTGCTCTGATTCTTTACTTCGTTCAAGTAAAGATACGTAGGCACAAGGGACACAATCCTTGCCGAGCACATCCCCCCATATTTGTAGTTCCCCGAACTACGTCGACTCTGACTTTGTCATGTCTATTGAGAATACGTAGGCATAGGACTGCGAAGTCCTACCGAGTCTGTTCTTTCTCTTTTTCCGCGTTCTCTCTTTCCTCCTAACTTTCCTGTTTCTAACTTTTCTTTTACCCTGTGGAACACTTCTTATAGCATAATATTTAAGCAAATATATCACACGTCGACAAAAAAAAGGTTCCCATCGAGTACGATGGATGCGAGGGGTGCTAATACCTTCCCCTTGCATAACCGGCTTCCGAACCCGTTCTTGGTCGCGAGACCATCTTATCCTTTTCTTTCTTAAGGTTTTCTCGATATTTTCCTTTCCCCTCATGGGATAAATAAAGTTCGGTGGCGACTCTTCTGTTTATCTTTTTCGCCTTCCCGTCGTTGCGCGACGCATTTTTCGAGTAGCGACAGTATGAAGCAAGCTCCTAGAGCATGGTATGAAAGACTAACAAAGTTTCTTGTTGATAATGGATATAGAAAAGGTGGCATAGACAGAACTTTGTTTATCAAGGAGGAAGAGGGAAAACTCATGATTGCTCAAATCTATGTTGATGACATTGTGTTTGGTGGGATGTCAGATGAAATGGTTCAACATTTTGTGCAGCAAATGCAGTCTAAATTTGAAATGAGCCTTGTTGGGGAATTAACTTACTTTCTTGGATTGCAAGTCAAACAGATGGAAGAATCTATATTCCTATCTCAGAGTAAGTATGCCAAGAACATTGTTAAGAAGTTTGGGATGGAAAATGCCAGCCACAAAAGAACACTTGCACCTACCCATCTAAAACTATCAAAAGATGAAAAAGGAGTTAATGTGGATCAAAGTCTTTACAAAATCATGATAGGAAGCTTGTTATATCTTACAGCAAGCAGACCTGACATTGCCTTTGCTATGGAAGTTTGTGCCAAATATCAAGCTGAACCCAAGATAACTCATATTAATCAAGTCAAAAGAATTTTGAAATATATAAATGGAACAAGTGATTATGGGGTGCTGTAAACTCTAGGATCCGGTTGTGTGTTATCTGGGTATTGTGATGCTGATTAGGCTAGAAGTGCTGATGACAGAAAAAGCACATCAGGAGGCTACTTCTTTTTGGGAAAAAACCTCATATCTTGGTTCAGCAAGAAACAAAATTGTGTCTCTCTGTCCACTACAGAAGCTAAATATATAGCTGCTGGGAGTAGCTGCTCTCAACTTGTGTGGATGAAGCAAATGCTTACAGAGTATAATGTCACACAAGATGTCATGACATTATACTGTGATAATCTGAGTGCTATAAATATTTCCAAGAACCCTATTCAACATAGTAGAACTAAGCACATTGATATTCACCATCATTTTATAAGGGAGCTTGTTGAAAAGAAAATCATTACCCTATAGCATGCCACTACAGAAAGACAGCTGACAGATATTTTTACTAAAGCCTTGGATGCCAATCAATTTGAAATTTTGAGAGAAAAATTAGGGATTTGCAATTTATGAATATTTATAGCAATTACTGCTGAGAGGGATTATTACTCATAAAATGTGCTTTTTTTCCCTAAAATAGAGATGTCCCAACATCACTCTTTATTACATAGCACACTCAAGGCCACTCACACACGCTACCCCAATCAAATTTTTCCCTCCAACTGCCCTTTCAACTCCCTTACCTCCACTAAGTCTCTGCATTACTCCCACTCTCTGCATGTTTCTCCCATTACAACCTACTTTTCTTCTCTCAGAAAACTCAAAATGTCTCCAAAACATGCAGCAACATCTTCAAAAACTTCAAAGTCTGAATCTAAACCCAAATCCCGCCTTATGAACATTTCCTTTGAGGAAGTTCTTGATGTTACTCCCCTCTCTATGGTTCCCAGTCACGATAATGAACCTCCCAAAACCACTCCAACCCATGCAAACGAATCTCAACAGGATTCCAAAGGAAAATCCTCTGAAACCTCTGCTGATAACATCACTAGGATGAAGAACAAAGAAGGTACTGCTTATGTTGATAGATCCATTAGGGAACTTGTAACTAAGGTTCTCTCTGGTGGACACAATGTGTGTGGAATTTCCACCCCCTTATCTCGCATAGATCCCACTCCTAGTTCTGATGCTAACCTAGGAAAATATGCTGAAAAAAGCTTAGCTGATGAGAACCCTAATACTGAGAACTTGCACAAGCTTACAAGCTTTGTGCTCCAGGATGTTGGAGAAGATGATACTGCTAATTAGAATGATGGTATGGAAGACACATCAAACTATTCTGCTCCAGACAAGGAGAAGGTAAACATCTTTGAAAATGTCGTGGATGTTGATGATGTGCCTTCTGATGACGAGCTGATCAAGAATGTTGCTCTGGGTATTGCTAAAAGATTGAAGACTAGAAAGGGAAAGGATGTACTTGCGGAATCCCCCTCCAAAAGTCAGAAGAAGAAGACCCCATTTGGACCTCCAAAAGCTTGGAGCAAGGTTACTCCTGCTTCCAAGAAGAGAAAAGTTAGGTTGGAAAATATTGACACAGATGATGATGTTGAAGAGGATGTCCTAGACATCACCCCTGCGAAGAAATCTATTTCTAAGAAGACCCTAAGATCTGTTCCTGCTTTACCTCTTGATAATGTATCCTTCCACTCTATTAACAACGTGACTAAGTGGAAATATGTGTACCAACAAAGGATTGCTCTAGAAAGGGAGTTAGGAAAAAATGCTCTGGATATCAAAGAGGTCATGGAATTGATTACTGATGCTGGTTTAATCAAAACAGTTACATGATTTTCCAAATGCTATGATATGCTGGTAAAGGAATTTATTGTGAACATTCCTGCTACCATTAATGACAGGAACAATAAGGATTTTATGAAGGTTTTTGTTCGAGGGAGGTGTGTAGAATTCTCTTCCATGGTGATCAATAGATTCTTAGGAAGGACTGATAAAGGAAAAGGTGAAATGAAGGCTTCTGACAACCAAGTTTGAAGGATTATCACTACAAACCAACTCAATGCCTGGCCATCTAGAGGTAAGCTCTCTGTTGAGCAACTCAGTGTCAAGTATGCCATCCTTCACAGGATTGGTGCTGCTAACTGGATGCCCACCAATCATACCTCAACCATAGATGTAGGTTTGGGTAGGTTTATTTATGTTGTGGGTACTAAGATTAAGTTTAACTTTGGACAATATATTTTGATCAAGTTGTAAAACATGCTACCACTAGTGTTGTGAAACTTCCTATTGCTTTTCCATCTCTTATTTGTGAAATCATCCTTAACCAACACCCTAGTATTCTCACTACACATGATGTGGCCTGCAAGAGGGTATCTGCTATATCCTTTCATTACAAGTTTTTTGCTAGAAGACATGTCCCAAACATTGTCTTGACTTCTGCTGAGAAGGCTTCTACATCAAGGGCTAGAATCATTTCTGAGTTGAAGGAAACATGCAGGAAATTAGGTGATATGATTAATGTGACCACTTCTAGGAAGATTAAATTAGAGGCTTTGATTCAATATTTGGAAAATGATGATAATGCAATACATGATGATAATGAGGATGCTCAAGAAGATGGAGGTGAGGAAGTGTCCGAGGAGGAGACTGATGACAGTGTTAATTCTGTACCTACTGATACTGATGCTAAATCAACTGAAAGTGCTAGTTCTGAGGATGAAGATTAATCTATTTGCTTTACTCTTTATTTTTTTTTTTGCTTCTTTGATTTGTCTACTGCTGCAAAATGTACTTTTATTGCACTTATAGTGCTACTGGCTTGTGCTTTACTTGGGTCTTTGTACCCTTAACATTTGGTTATGGTAATATGATTTATATTGCTTTCCCTTAGCTTGTATTGTTAATTTGTGGCTAAAAAAGGGGAGAAGGTTTGGTAGGTGTGAAGCTGGTGTTTGTTGTTGCTGATCTGAGGAAGTTGTTATGGTATCAAGGGTTTGGCAGGTGTGAAGATGGTGTTTGCTATTGCTGATCTGAGGAAGTTGTTGTTCTGTGGTTGCTACTCTGTTGTTGATCTTGCAGAATGTTGATCCTGCTAGATGTTTCTTTTTTTTGCTTCGGCTGTTATATGTGAATTTGTGAATTACAGTTTGCTGATTGTTGAAGTGTAGATGGGCTGATTGGTTCATGTTTTGGCCATGTTTTGGCTTGAAGAGTTGTTGGTTTGTTTGTTGAGGGGGAGTTTGTATCTACTCTATCTTATTGTTTTTTTTCTGCTGTGCTGTGCTCTTTGTTTTAGGAGCTCTTGTGATCTGTGTTTTAGCCAAAATTTTCCAAAGGGGGAGTTTGTTAGTTCCTGATTGGCAGGCATTATGGTAAAACTTGGCGATATCACAAGATGTCCTACAGGATGTCATGACATATGGTTTTAAGGTCCTGCAGGTAGCTTTGTTTGTTGAAGCAGGACTTAGGTCATGATGTCAAGCATGATGTCCTGACTCTTATAGACAAAACATTCTGTGAGAATGTGTTTAGGTTGTCTGTTTCGTTTGAGCAACTCTTTGCACCAATCAGGTGTAAATTTAAGTGGATTTAATTCTTATCCAAAGGTGTTTTGATTCACATATCATGGAACTACTTTATGAAGAATATCTTGAAAGAGCTAAAGAGTGATTTGATTGGATCTTGGATCATATCAAATCTGTTTCATTAATGCTAGTTATTTTGATTGATATCTTCACGATCAACTGTTTCTTTTGCTACAGCCTAAGCCCGTCCTAGTGTTGCTATTTAAGGTTTCGTAACCCTAGCTTTCAGCTCAGTGCAATTGCATAAGGATTAGTGTTGTCTAGCATTCGCGAGTTTTGTGTTAGATTGTGAGCCATTCACTCTTTGCTTTAATGTATGAATTGGACTATGTTTTGTATTGTAAGTTGTTCACTCAAAGCTTGTAAGCACGAGTGTATCATACTTGATTGAAGCTTTTAAGCAAGATCAAGTTGTGTCTTTGAAGAGTGTCTTCTAAAGTCTTGTTATTTGTTGTTATCACTGCTGTGATTGAGGGGGAGTGAGAGGTGTCTCTTATCTAGGAATGTCCTAGGTAGAAATTGCAAGGGTAGAGATTAGGTGAGAAGATGGTAAACTAGAGAGAGTCTACTGTATATCTTCAAACTAATTCTACTTAGTGGATTTCCTTCCTGGATTGGTAGCCCCCAAACGTAGGTGTGTTTTCACCGAACTAGGTTAACAATTGCTTGTTTCTTCTTACGTTTGTTATATGTTTGTATTTGTTCTTATTGAAGATTGAACAAATATTAGTGTCGTAACATCGCCTTCAAAATTTGATATCTGATACCAGAATTTCAGCTTTTATAAGGATAGTCTCTTCATCTCCTCCCCTTCTTAAATTTTCAAAATCTTCTCCCTTTTTCAAAACCTTCTTGTTTTCAAACATGAACCACTTTCTCAATAAACCTTGACTTTGTCAAGGGATTTTCAAACTCCTTTTTCTTAAAGAAATGTTAATTCATCTTAAGCATATCAAGACCATTTCAAAAGACATAAAAAACACACTACTCATTTAAACTATTTTGTGCCCTTTGTGAACTTTTCCATTTAAAACCTTTTCTGAAGGATTAGACATGATTCATTTTCATATTTGAGATGTGATTCTCCTATCCCCATAGTAATGATTGAAATGATGTTGATTCTTTTCCACTTGAGAGAGTTAGTGGCATACTTATTAATTTCTATCCAAGTTAAAGCCCTTCTTAATAGTGATGCAAAGGTCCATTATTCACATGCTTGTGGGTGACTAGTTGAGTTTTCTCCTTAAAATGAAAAGTTTTCTTTCCATTTAAAAATTGATCAAAACAAATCTCTTTTGTTACTTTACCATGAAATATGAGTTTTTGATCCTCCATTTCACGTTGTAGGTACATAGGCACGAGACTCGGGAAGTCTTGTCAAACACCAAAAACCCTAAAAAAATATTTCTCTTCCCATCTCTCCAATCTTTTGCAAACAATCCTTTTTAAGCCAAACATAGATTTTCAAGAGGTTCATATAGAGTACTATGGATGTTTTGGGTGCTAACACCTTCCCATTACATTACCAACCCCTTACCCTCTGTCTCTATGTTTTATTAGTTTTGTTTTAAAAAACTTCAATGGATTTTATTCGCTCTTTCCCCATTCCTTTGAGAAAAATAAAGTTTGGTGGAGACTCTTTCTTTATGAGTTAATTTAACCAATAGCTTAACCTCAAAATTTTCCCCGCTACACACCCTCAAGAACATCATGAGAAGCCATAACTAGTTGATCATTAACCATATGTGTCTCAGTAGCATCATCTTCAAACTTTGCATGATCATCAAAATTATAAATTTTCCTACCATTCTTGAATATGAGCTGGAGATTTTTAAACAAGATTCAGCATACGAATATCGAAGTAGTTCAAAATCTTGACAATCATGGAGACATAGCAAAAAGAGCTCTCATTGTTGCATTCCTTGATGGAGGATGCGAGATGCAAAGTAATGTGCCTAGTTAATTTTGACCTTGTTCAACTGAATATAGGCCAGATAAATTTTAGCAAAGTCTACTCTTGAGAACCCACCATTTTTTAGTCACAAGACATCTTCAATAGAGTAGTAATAATAGGATTATAACAATCATAGGGACCAGAACCATCATCATCGTCGTCAGCATGAACCTTGACTATCATTTAACCCAAAGTAGAATACACGGATGAGGTCTTCACTATAATCTTGAGCCAAGTATAAAAATTAATCAATTTGCTGATATGCAACAACGCTAGTAATTTCTAGAATATCCAAAAAACCAACCACAATGTGCTTCCAAACGTATTGCTTCACAATAAGTCAGTGTTGATATTTTTCCTCAAATTCCTTAGCACATTTGGACGAAACCAATGAAAATGGAGATTATACAATTGTAGAAGAAGTACCTCCCTTACCCTTTCCTTTAGTATCACCCTTGGACTTAGAAAGCTTAAGAGCCAAGGATAATTTGAGCTAACACAGTTTGCACACCAACTGTTCGATGAAATGTGTGAATGATAAGTGAAAGATTTTGAGAGATAAATGGTTACTCACAAACTCAACACAGACTAACAACTCATAAAACATTAAAAGAAGTGAAGAGTAGCCAAAAATAGGAAGGAATTTGGAGTTTTTGGAGATTTTAGGTGAAGAAGGGTTTTTGAGAATGAAATGAGAAAGATTGATGATAATGTTAATGATTTGTTGAAAATGTGATTATAAAGGATATAAAGAGAGTGAATCTAACAAGAGTTAATGGTGAATTTGAAAGTTTTCAAGATTCAATAGGAGATGAGTGAAGTTTGAACTGTGGTGCATGTATGAGGGAAGAAGAGAAATGAAGTGAGTTTAACTCAAATTAGAATTATGAGCCGACTACATACTAAACCAAATTTAAAAGATTACAAAAAATAATTCCATGTGCTGACCTATAAAAACACGTGTCGACACATACTGAACCAATCTTGAAAATTTCAAAAATTATTCTCATGTGTCGACCTATACGACATATGATTCGACCTATAAAGCCCAAAATTTGAAAAAATTGACGCATATAAATTTGTAGTGACTTTGGAGGACTCAACTTGACTTATGCATAACTAATTGATGTGAGACACATGCATATGATAGTTTTTCATGATTTGTTAGTCAATAACATGAAAACACACAAATGTAAGCATGATATAAGGAAAGATATAGATCACATGTGAAGATATTATGAATGAGGTCACTATAAGCATATTAAATGAAACACACAATGGTTACAAATTTTAGAAATGGACACTCATAGCATGTATCATACACACAATATATCACATACCTTTAAGAAATAAACAACTAAAATAGGAAACTTAGTTACAAAGCAAAAATTGAAACAATAATGCCTTACTGTACAAATCACGGAGGATGCACATGCATTCCACAAGGAACTCTCGAATGAAAGTTGGATAAATGCAAAACATGCCATAGAATAATAACAACAAATATCTTACCACCTTTGTTTTTGATAAAGTATCCAATAGTGTACTTTGCAATGAATCCATGAAATAAAAATGATTGATTTGATGATTATTCTTTTTTTTCGGACTTTTAATCTTGTTTCTTTCATGATAGCTATCTTACTCCTCCTCAAGCTTCATCATCTTAGGTTGATCAATCCCTTGTTCAATTTTCTTGAGTATGTCTCTTGAAGATAAGCCTTTTGCATGAATGAAATACCTTTTCTAAATTTCTTTGGATCAAAGCATTACAAGTAATCTACACACTTTTACTAATTAAAGAACACTAGTTGTTACCGCCTTTGGTAACACACCACTTCTTTCTTTCCATAAATTCAAATAAATAAGGAGATGTCACCTATATCTTGTCTTGAGCAACCATGAATGAGATCCCATAGTCTCTTCATAGAGCTAAGACATTTATCCTGTAAAATCAAAAAGAAGTGATAGGTACCCAATCTTCATTAGGTCCTTGAGGGTGAGTGAAACCTTGGTTGCATTTGGGAAACCAGTGAAAAAAGACTTTAGGCACAAGAAACTTCCTAAACTTGCATTTTGCAATGGTATGAACTTTCTTGCAACAAAAGTGACAAGTTAAATGATGAGAAGAGTTGCCTTTGCTAATTTTATCCTTTTCAACAAAGTTATACCTTCTATAAGGATTATGATAAGGCATCTTATATTTAGTAGTATCAATATCAAAAGTGACCTTTGGTTGTAATACCTTGTCCAATTTAGCTTTAAGATTATTTACTTCTCTTTGCCAAATATGACAAGTTTCACAACCAAACTATGATGATTCATTATCATCATCTTTAACTTTTTGAATATCTACCATATATTTCTTAAGAGCTTCCATAATCTTTTTAGTTTCCAAAACTTTAGCTTCTAAATGAGCAAAAATTCTTGTGTTTGAAGCTAACTTTTTGAAAGCGTCTACAACTCCTCTATGAAGATTTTCAAATGCTTTTTGCAAATCGAAATAAGACAAGTCATCAACATGTCCATATTTAGAGTGAGTCCTTCATCACTTGAGGAGTCTCTATCGCTTTCCCATGCAATATAGACTCTTCTAGACTTGCTAGATCTATTGTGATGTCCTTTCTCTTTGTCTTTCTCTATCAACGGACACTCCCGCTTGTGATGGTTAGTTTTGCCACAATTGTAACATGAAATTCTTGATATTCCTTTTTTGTCATCCTCTTCCTCTGATGAGTTTGATTGTCTTCTGAATTTGATGAGGTTTTTGTCCGAGAATTTTACACTTTTTCTTTTGATGTACTTGTTGAATCTTTTCACAAAGAGTCTCATATCTTCTTCATCCGAACTCTCGTCATATCTTAATTCACAATCACCTTTCTCATTAGTTGAAGACTTTGAACTTGAAGCCTTTAGGGTAATAAACTTATTTTCTTCCTCATTGTCTTTACCTTTCTCCTTCTTCTTATGCTTTTTCTCATGTTTTTCCAAGTAAGTTCTTGCTCATGTTCTTCTAGGTTGCCAAATAAAGTTGTGAGATCAAGTGTTTTAAGATCATTCGCTTCTTTAATCACTATGACCTTGGGTTAACATTACCTATTAAGACACTTAAAACTTTATTAGTAGCTATATCATTGGAGATAGGGTTACCTAGAGCTTTTAAGTGATTTATAAGATATATGAACCTATTTTGCATTTTGGAAATGGTTTCACCATGCTTCATGCGAGATAGTTCAAACTCTTGAGTTAACGTATTAATCCTATCATGTTTGACCTCATTAGTTGCCTCATGGCAAATTTCTAATATGTCCCACATATCTTTGGTGGTATCAAAATGAGAGGCACAATAGAATTCATTAACACCGGGTGCGGATATGAGAATATTTTGTACCTTCCAATCATGTGACAATAATTTATTATCATTATCATCCCATTGGGATTCCGGTTTAGGTATTGGAGCTAGAGGAATTATACCTGAGTGATTTGCACACTCAAAGATACAGGGAAAATATCGATAAAACCCACGGGAAGAGAAACGAGAAAGGGGGTCGGTTATGCAAAAGGAAGGTACTAGCACCTTAAGCATTTGTCGTACTCGACGGGAACCATTTCGCTTACTTCTAGGCTTGGATGGGTTATCTATCTAAAGGCTTCTAGCTAAAGAAAAGAAAAGGAGAGGGAAAGAAAAGAAAGTGCTCGAGGAGGATTGGGGCCCTCATGCCTACATACCCTCATAGTGCAATGAGGAAGTCAGAGCTCCGTAGTTCAAAGAACTAAGGAAAAGAAGAGGATATGGGCGGACCAGAGAGACAGAAGAATGGAAGAAGATGGAAGAAGGTGGCTCGCCAAGATTTC
Organism: Lathyrus sativus; assembly: GCA_963859935.3. Taxonomy (NCBI): domain Eukaryota; kingdom Viridiplantae; phylum Streptophyta; class Magnoliopsida; order Fabales; family Fabaceae; genus Lathyrus; species Lathyrus sativus. The sequence goes on from OZ012739.1 coordinate 520,243,170, forward strand.
TCAATCTTGTGCCTATGTACCCTCATAGTCCAATGAGGAAATCAGAGCCTACGTAGTTCGGGGAACTACTGTTGGGAAAGAAAAAAGGAAAGAGACAGCGTCAAAGCCAAAAACCAAAAGAGAAAGCAAGACCCAACTGGGGGATGCAAGAGAAATGGTGTCAAAACCAAGAAAAACGCAAAGGAAAACTCTACTGAGGAACGGAGAAGCAAGACATCAACCCTGCTGGGGAAAGCAGAAGAAAAGAGATGACTCTATAGGGGATAAAACAAGAGAATGGCGACAGAGCCGGGGAAAAAGGTACTAAAGTATAAGAATCAAAATAAAGGTAAGATCTACGGGGGACTCGGTGCATTAACTGCAAGCAATGATTAATCGAATAAATATAAGGGTAAAACTTAGTGGGAAAAAGCAAAAAGGTTGGTGTCAACAGACGGACTGTGACGAACCAAGAGAAAGAGAGCACCAAACCAAAGGGAGGTGTTTGAATCTGAGGGGAAATTGATATATTTAACTAATAAACAATGGTTAACCAGAAGGAGAACGGAACTGGTTTTAACTGATAAACGGTGACCAACTAAGAGGCGGGTGTGGAACAAAGCAAAGGTTGTGACCTAAAGAACGGGTGTGGAACCAAGCGAAGGTTGTGACCCAAAGGACGACACATTGACTGAACAAACATCACTTAGCCAAAGAAAAGGGGTATTCGAACTGAACAAAGGTTACTAACCCAAAGCTGGCAGTATTTGAACCAAAGAAAGGTTGCTAACTACAGGGGGTTCGGTGCTTAACAGACGGACTGCGATCAACCGAAAAGAATGAGTGATTAACTAAAAGAAGATGATTAACTCAAAAGAAACTTAGTATCTTAACAGACGGGTTGTGGTTAACTAAGAAAAAAGGTGATTGGTTCAAACAGGCAGATTGCGATTGACCAAAAGGCGGGTGATTAACCAAGAGAAGGTGATTAACCCAAAGAAAAAACTGGTTTTAACGGGCAGACCGTGATCAACCAAAGATCGGGTGATTAGCCGGAAGAAGGCGATTAACCCAAAGAAAATTTAGTATTAACAGGCGGACTGTGATTAACTGAGGAAAATAGCAAATTGGTATTTAACTGACAGGAAATGATTAACCAAAGGAGAGAAAACCAAAAGAAGGTTGTGAACTCTGATGGGGATTAGGTTTTAACAGGATGTCTGTGTAAACCGAAGAAGAAAGACTGACTTTACTGGGGAAGAAGAGAATTGGCTTCATCCAAAGAACGGTTGAATAGCCAAGAAAGAGTGTTGAGTTGAAAGGAGGAAGCTACTTCCAAAGAGAAAACAAGGGTGCAAGTGATCAAAGGTCGACTCGACTGGAGAAAGCGGGGATACCACAGTAAGGAGATAGAGGTGACTATTTGAGGCACAGGGTCATTCGTTCCCTACCCAAAATAGTCAGAATGAGTGTAGAAGTTCTCCATTCTCATTCCTTCTCTATAACCTAAGTGTGATGCAAGAAAGAGATAACATAACGGTGCAACATTTGTACAGTGCTCTCATGCATTGCGAATCTTCAACTCTACCAGGGAAGAGGGAAGGGCAAAGATCAAGAAGATCCAAAGGAGAAGAAAGAGAGAAGGATCGACTAATCGAAACGAAGTTTCAATTTATTAATCAAAAAGGGAATATGCTAACAATTTTCCAAAGGGATGAAAAATCGTTAAAGTAAAGGGTGAATTATTGATTGTACAAGATTAAGTTCATTCCCATAGGGAACAAACTTAATGCAAACATGAATGGAAGCGTAAAACAGTACCAAAATAATTAGTATGCATCACAAACCATGTAGCAAGTGATCAAAGAAATATGCAAGAATGATCATGATCAAAGTGTCGAAAATGCACATAATCGAGAATTGACAAATGACATATTGAAATATTGCATAGATGCTTCAAAGGATAGGTGAATAGCTCATAAAACATCCACAAATATTAAGCATATCAAGGCATGGAAGTTATATGAGGAAAGAATAGCAAACAAGCTTGAAAACGGGAAAAAAATGACATTCTGCCCTTGAGTAACCAGCTACTTTAAGCAGGTAACTAGTTAGTTGCTCAAAAATGGAGAAAATAGGCTAAAATTATGCAGAGTAACCGGTTACCACTGTAACAGTGGCAAAAACAACTTTTTGAAAATCACTTTTTACAACCAAAAGATTTCCCCAATCATCCACATGTTATGCTTGACATTTGTGCATGAAAAATGTAGTTTAAAAGCACTTAAACATCATTTAATCATTAATGGAAAGCATTAAACATAGAGAGCAAAGATCAAGAAATCACATGATTAAGCAAAACCGAAAAATGATCGAACTACATCGTAAACGCGTAAATCAAGTGAAAGATAACCAACTTATAAGGCTGAGATTTGCCTTGTATGTTGTTTCTATTTATATATGATGAGAAGAAGCAAAGGAAACCAGAGAATTCAAAATTTGCAACCGAACCGTAGCGAAACCGAGCAAATTGCGACGAAATCTCCAAATACGAAATTGCACCGAATAAGCTTGAAGTTATCACTTACTCAGGCGATGTCAGTATCCAACCCAAGCATATCTTGATAAGACCAGGCGAAAATATCAACATACTCTTTCAATAACTTGATCAACCCCAAGTGTACATGCTTAGCGAGGGATGCCCCAATCTTGACTTCTCTCCTGACTTCATCAGTACCAAGATTGATAACTTCCACTGGCTCTTTGTGGGGTTAAATCTCTTTCTGCTCGTGCTTAAGGAGCCTTGCTAATTCAGTCGGTAATTCACAATCTTCCTCACCATCTTCTTCGGCTTGGTTAATTGGAATCCTAGGATTACAACGGATGTTTGCCATGTTTTTATCAATGCAATTATTTGTTCTGCATGTTTATGAATTTTGTTTAGAATGAGGCTATTTGAAAAGGTGAAAAATAAAAGAAACTTTGCCATTTTTTTATTTATGAAAAATAAAATAAAGAAATAAATAGGAGCATGATTTGAATGCAAAAAACTTTTATTTATTGATCACATAATGTTTCAAAAGCGCGAGGCCTTTACAAGCTATCCACTCGTCTCGGGCGAGGACGAGGGAACAAAAAAACAAAATGTATTACATGTTTGTGGGAAAAACCACGGGAATCATGGTTGATGTCTAATTGTTGAGCTTGAAACCCGGCGGGCATTTGCGTACAAAGCTTCTACTTCGGCTGCTAGGACCTGCATCATCAATGGCTAACACAATATCCCTCTCTTGGAATCTAGTGCTTGTGAACTTGGTCAAATTGCTCTTCTGATGTTTGCGCGAACTAGCTTGCTGATCAGGATGATAACCTAGTCCAAAGCGATCATGCTTTTCAACCACATCCAGGATTTGCCCCCAGCCAGGCAAGGCACCTTCTGAATGGTCTCTTTAGCATTCTTGATAGATGACATGGCCATTTTTGGTAGTCTACCAGAATTGACAGAAGCAGAGTTGACATCTTCAAATTCGAGACATTGCAACGACACTTCAGCTATACCTTCATCAGTCTCGACATATCAGAAGGATGATAACTCGTTTACTAGAAAATCTTCTTCACCACAGATGATGACCATCTGATCTTCAAACATGAATTTTAGTTTTTGATGTAACGTGGATGTAACTTCCCTTGTGGCATGGGTCCAGGGTCTACCCAATAAACAACTGTATGCAGGATTGATATCCATCACTTGGAAAGTAATGGTAAACAAATACGGCCCGACTTTAATGGGTAAATCCACTTCGCCAATGACTTACCTTCGATAATCGTCAAAAGCTCTAACGATCAAATTGCTTGGTCTCATCTCGCTCCCCTCTACCAATAGTTGACTCAATGTACCCTTAGAAATCATATTGAGAGAAGAACCGGTATCCACAAGAACACGTGATAGCAAAGAGTCTATACATGTCCCTGAGATATGCAAGGCTCTATTATGGGCAATACCTTTAGGAGGCAACTCTGACTCGTTGAAACCCAAGTACGACTAGAAGTTATGTTTGCGATGACATCGTCAAATTGTTCTACTGGAATGTTGTGCATCACATGAGTGGTATTTAAAAATTTCAACAAAGATGACCTGTGGGATGGTGAGCTCATGAGCAAAGATAAGATAGAAATCCTCGACAGAGTTTGCCCTAGCTGATCCACAATCTTAAAGTCACTCTTCTTGATCATCTTAAGGAACTCTTGATCATCCATGACTTCTTTGCTTTTGGTGACATCCGCAGACAAAGTACCTGGAACTGATGCTGCAGTTGATGCCCCTTGTTGTACAACAGGAGTTGCTGAAGTAGATTTCTCCTTAGGAGGAACAACAGTTGGAATTTGCACTGGCTTAGATGCGAACTTCAGAGAAAACACTCGTCCGCTACGAGTTATCCCCCTGGTGGGAGTGACGTTCACGATTTCAGATTCTGAGAATTGGATTTCTTGACCCCTAGAGAATACGGTTGGACCATGCTTTCAAGGAACCTCTTTTGAATTCTGATACATAAATGGCTTAGGAACACAGACAGTGATAGGCTGAATTTTCTTTTTAGGAGCTTCCACAGGAACTTTCCTATATACTATCGTGAACGACTCGATAGTAGCTACCTCTTCCATAGACTTGGCTCTGGAAAACTGAACTAGAACTTAGTTCATCAAGATCTGAATGCAACCTTTCAACCTTCGACACTGATTAGGATTATCGTCACAGATCTGGCATTTCCCGTGAATACCTTTCAATAACCCTTGTTCTTTTAACTTCTTGATCATAATAGTCATCGGAGTTTTAACTTTGTCGACATCTCTGATCAATTCAGCCTTTCGATTATCCTCAATCATATTAACCGCAGATCCACCATGAGTAGGCAACAAATTAGTCTATATATCGGGACGCTCCTCAGTAAATGTCAGTATTTTTTTATCAATAAGCTCTTGAACTTTGGCCTTGAGAACAATTCAATCTTCGGTAGCATGTCCTATGTACCCAGCATGGTAAGCACAAGATGCATTCGGGTTATGCTTCAGACCAAAAGGAGGAACTGTAGGTGCAATCTCTCTGGGGACTATTGCCCCTTGATGAATCAAATAAGGAAACAACTATGTAGAAGGCACAGGAATTCTATCAAAATTCATCCGTTTACGGTTATTCTGATTGTTGTTATTATGTTTGTTCTGATGCTGATTTCTATTATTTTGTTGAGATTGTTATTGTTGAGGTTGATTCTGATTCTGAGAATTCTGAACTTGTTGTTGCAGATGATACTGATACAGCGGTTGTTGATATTGAGCAGCAGTAACATAAGGATAAGGATAATATGGCATGGGAGCCATGGGAACCTGATACTGAGGAGAGGCCTTCGCCATCACAGTATTCACTTCACCTTATTTTTTCTTTGAATGACTACTCTGAGGTTTCTTGGTTGGTTGTTGAACAACAGAACCAGCAATCCTATCAATCTTCAACCCATTCTCAATCCTTTCACCAATAGTCACAATACTAGCAAAATTTGTCGAAGAACTACCCACCATTTTATCATAATACAACCCTTGCAAAGTGCCCATTAAAATGTCAACCAATTCATTGTCAGAGAGAGCGGGTCGCACCCGAGAATCCACCTCACGCCACCTTTGTGCATATTCTTTGAATGTTTTGGTTGAACGTTGTGACTGATTCTGTAACTGCAATCTGGTAGGAGCAAAATCAAGATTATATTTGTATTGTTTCAAGAATTCCTTTGATAGGTCTCTCCACGAGTGAATCTTGCTACGTTCTAAACCCCTATACCAATCTAGAGAAGCTCCAGACAAGTTATCTTGAAAACAATGCACCAACAGTTCATCCTTATCAATATAGGACGCCATCTTCCTACAGTACATGGTCACATGACTGTGAGGATAACTCAAACCTTTGTACTTTGGCAACTCAGGAACCTTGAATTTCTGTCACAGCACGACATTGGGAACCAAACATAAGTCCTTGGCTTCCATGCCAAAAGCAGAATATCCTTCAATCGCACGGATTCTCTCATCCAACAATTTATACTCGGCAAGTATGTTATGGGCGGCAGATCTGACAAGAGCCTGAGGATTTGGAAGTTGTGATGCGGCTGGAGCAGGTATCTGTGGGGAAGCAAACTAAGGCGGATATACCAACCCAGAATTTACCATCTGACCAGCATTCTAACCCATATGAAAACCATATGGATAACCGGTAGGAAGTGCCGCAGCAGCAGAAGATGTCCTAGGGTGGGGTATAGAATGAACATTCTGACCCATAGTTTGAGGAATTTCAACATCATTAGACACAGGTGTCTGGCGAACCTGTGTTTGAGGAATCTCGTGATCATCATGATTCACCACAGGAGGTGGAGTCAGAATAGGCATGCCCAAAGGATAAGCAGCAGAATTACCATTGAGCTTGGGCGCAATAAAAGTTTGATACAGGACAAAAGCACTACCATTGGCAATTTGAGGAGTGAAATTTGGAGGCATTCCCCACAGGAAAGCAGTAGGCATTCTATTCAAACCAGGCTGAACAAAAGGTAGATTAATAGAAGGCTGAACAAAAGTCCCAACTGGCGCTTCGACAATAGCTGGAGAAGAAGCAACGACATGAGCAGGGATCACCACAGGAGTGACGATAATAGCATCAGTAACAATTGCAACAACAACAACATCAACAACAACAACAATGTCCTTCTGAGCACGAAGGAAGTCCATAATAACATCCATGTTAGTGTGGAACTGATCCATCCGACCTTGAAACTGAGCCAAAGTTTCCTTGTAGGCAGCGTTCTCTTGTTCAATATCAACCATGATCTTGGTCTTGTTTGAGCGAGTGAAATAACGATGTCGAGTCACCGTCTTGCTACAAGGCATGATGGGCAGTGTAAGCACGCGATTTCTGGATGAAGGACATGCATATGAGTATGATTGGATGCAATGTATGCAAAAATAAAGTTTTAAATTTCAGGAATTCGCGAGCATTATCTTTGTTAGCAATAATCATAAAGCATATAAGTAAAGGCACAAAGATAAATTGATAAGATAAAAACTCCATTCCAATCAATGAGATAAAGAAGTACAAGCTCCAATATAACTCAAGTATCTGCCTTTTGGGCAACAACAAGATCAACATGAACCCTATCAAATACAACCCTACAAACAGCCCAACGAGTCTGGTGTGGCAACACATCAGCATAAACATCCCTCAACAACCTTGGTAAGTCTTCCAATGCATGCTCGGCAAATCTGGCGAGACGGACATGCCTCTCACTCTAATACTTTGCATCCTTCATGAGGTTGCGCAATAATGAATGATTAGGTCCCTGAAGAAGATCATGCAGAAATGCCTCTTTCTAATCCAAGAGGACTTGCAAATGACGGCTCTGACGTTCCCAATGAGTGCTCTTAAAGTGAGATCGGTTGATCTCCTCTCGGCCATGATGTATCTAACCCTGAAGCTTCTGGACATCACTAAAGACTTTGTCAAGTTCAGTTTGACGTTGAGAAAGGTCTTTCATCAACTGGTTAGCATGATCCTGTTTACTCTGCAGTTTTGTCTTGTACTCTGATAACTCTGCTCGAAGATCTGCAAGTTGCTTCTTGTAGCTCAACTCATCCTTACGGGCTTGACACTGAGCATCAGCAAGTTGTCTCTTCTTTGAGGCAAGTCCTTCGTAAGTACTCTTCAAAGCATCACCTACTTTTCGGCGCTTGTTCTGCTCAAACTCTACCTCTTTGCTCATGAGCTTTCTCTTCTGGTGAAGATCTATCTATAAGCTTTCCTTTTCAGACGTGACTTTGTCAAGGTTGAAACAAAGATCAACATTATCCTTTTTCAACTTCTCAATAACCTGCTTGAGCTGATCAACTTCGGAAGGGAGAACAATGATAGGTTCAGGAAACTTGACATGCACAGAACACTCGGGAGGAAATGGTAGCAAAGTCACTTGAACTCATTCTTTTACCCATTGTGTGTAGGCTTCTTTCGCAATACAATTCTTCTTACCCAACTCATCTCTACCCTCGCGGTGAATGTGTACCCATGCAACACTGAATCTCTTCAACAAACCCATATCATCAACCCCTTCATGAAAGATGAATTCCTCCACTACCTTAGGACCTGGTTTGTCAAGCATTGGATATCCTAACTGACGAAAGGCAAGCCTTGGATTTTAGTTAATTCCACCCTTTGTACCCATGAGAGGTACATTAAAGAATTTACCACAATTAAGGATCAGAAGTAACTACAATGAAGAATGATCTTGATACCATTGTAGGCTCGAGAATACTAAGAGATGTCATTAGTAGTGATAGACATGATCCTTTGAGACCACTTGAGGTTCCCGCTATTCTTCACAAAAGGACCCTTCTGCAGAAGGTGAGACATGAACCATCGATACAGCATAGGAGCACAACATGCAAGAGTTCCTTTCTTCTTCTCATTCCGGGAATGAATAGAATAATAGGTATCAACAAGAAGTGTAGGAACAGGATTCCTGGACAAAAAGATACTGATGGCAGCCTGATCAACGAAATCCTCCATGTTCGGAAACAAGACGATCCCATATATCACTAAAGCAAACACGACGTTGAAAGCCTTCCAGTTTTTAACTTCGGCAAAAGAAACGGCCTTGTCTACTAGAAACTTTGAAGCAAATCCTCGAATACCCTTTCCTTTAGTCTTGAGATTGTCTTCCACATCCTTCTTACTAAGGCCAAAAGCTTCCGCAATAAGAGGAGACTTCGGACAACTGCTGGTGTAGACGAATGGAACCTGGATCTTGATCTCGACCCCTAAGATATGAGAGTACTCCTCAAGTGTAGGTACCAACTGATAATCCTGAAATGTGAAACACCTTAGTGGCGGGTCATAAAACTGAACAAGTGTATGAATGGCAGTAATGTTCACTTCAGTGTTAAGAATGGCCAAAAGATTTCCATAATCATCTCTGAAAACACCCCTGTTATCTTCAACCAGACAAGATGTCAAACCTCTCAAAGTCTTCAGATTAGGCTCCACAAACTTGTAACTGAAGATACCTTTGCAACCAGTACTCATCGTCTATGATTATGCCAACAAAGAGTAAGCTCTCAAATAACTTTGAAAATGCACATGCAAAAATGTTAATGATTATGATAAAATGGCATGCAACACACAAATCACGGAGCCAAGCACAAATCGGATCAATCAAATCTGCCTAATTTGAATATCCAAATCTGCACAAACTGAATATCTGCGTAATCCTGTGTTGGTGCAAAAATCTGACGTGCGTGAGAGAATAAAAGGTATGAAGAGTCTTGGTTTCCTACAAAAAACCCATATCCCACTCACAGGTATGATCTAGACACAACAAGGTGGTCCCTAGAAAGGTCGCCCAAACCATATGACTCAAAAATGAACCCCCCTCCCCGCCGTAGAGAATTCTCACAGGACGAAAGTATTCTCAAGTGAATCACGATCTGGGATGTGGCTTTCGTGACCACCCAACATGCAAAACGCAGGCGTCACGACTATCCAAGTTCTAGCATATATGTATGCTCAAGCCCGATGATAGGACTTATCTCTCCAATAATATCCACTCATTCCAACAACAACAGAAATAGCATATATGCAGAATATGCAGCATATGAATATTTAAAGCAGTAAAGAAAATGCAGTAAATAACATAAAGTAAAACAAGTAAAGCATAAAGATAAACACCCAAGAAAGCAAGAAAAGCAAGCAAAAATAGGCGAGACCCCAACTTGCAAGCGCAAGGACTCCCCAGCAAAGTCGCCAGCTGGAGCTGGGGAGTCCCAGCTAGCCCAGAAACAAATAAAGCAAGGTGAGAGTCGAACCTGCAAGTGAAAAATTCTTCCCTAGGAGAGTCGCCAGCTGCAGCTAGCGGGACTATACATGAGTGAATCGCACAGTCAAAGATACAACAGAGTCGCCACCGAACTTTATTTAGTCCCAAAGGACAGGGAAAATATCAATAAAACCCAAAGGAATAGAAACGGAAAAGGGGGTCGGTTATGCGAAAGGAAGGTACGAGCACCTTAAGCATTTGCCATACCCGATGGGAACCATTTCTCTTACTTCTGAGCTTGGATAGGTTATCTATCTAAAAGCTTCTAGCTAAAGAAAAGAAAAGGAGAGGGAAAGAAAAGAAAAAAAGAAAATAAAGTGCTCGAAGAGGATCGGGGCCCTCATGCCTACGTACCCTCATAGTGTAGTGAGGAAATCAGAGCTCCGTAGTTCAAGGAACCAAGGAAAAGAAGAGGATATGGGCGGAGCAGAGAGACAAGAGAATGGAAGAAGATGGAGGAAGGTGGCTCGCCAAGATTTCACAATCTTGTGCCTACGTACCCTCATAGTGCAATAAGGAAATCAGAGCCTACATAGTTCGGGGAACTACTGTTGGGAAAGAAAAAAGCAAAGAGACGGCGTCAAAGCCAAAAAGCAAAAGAGAAAGCAAGACCCAACTGGGGGATGCAAGATGAATGGTGTTAAAACCAATAAAAACGAAAACGAAAACTCTGCTGAGGAACGGAGAAGCGAGACAACAACCCTGCCGGGGAAAACAGAAGAAAAGAGATGACTCTGCAGGGGATAAAACAAGAGAATGGCGACAGAGTCGTGGAAAAAGGGATTAAAGGATAAGAATCAAAATATAGGTAAGATCCATGGGGGAATCGGTGCATTAACTGCAAGAAGTGATTAACGGAAAAAAAATAAGAGTAAAACTTAATGGGAAAAGCAAAAAGGTTGGTGTCAACAAATGGACTGTGACGAACCAAGAGAAAGAGAGCACCGAACCAAAGGGAGGTGTTTGACTCTGAGGGGAAATTGGTATATTTAACTGATAAACAGTGGTTAACCGGAAGGAGAACGAAACTGGTTTTGATCGATAAATGGTGATCAACTAAGAGGCGAGTGTGGAACCAAGCAAAGGTTGTGACCAAAAGAACGGGTGTGGAACCAAGCGAAGGTTGTGACTCAAAGGACGACACATTGACTGAATAAATAGAACTTGGCCAAAGAAAAGGGGTATTCGAACCGAATAAAGGTTACTAACCCAAAGTTGGCAGTATTTGAACCAAAGAAAGGTTGCTAACTGCAGGGGGTTCGGTGCTTAACAGAAGGACTGTGATTAACCAAAAAGAATGAGTGATTAACCAAAAGAAGGTGATTAACTCAAAAGAAACTCATTATCTTAACAGATGGATTGTGGTTAACTGAGAAAAAGGGTGAATGGTTCAAATAGGAGGACTGCGATTGACCATAAGGCGGGTGATTAACCAAGAGAAGGTGATTAACCCATAGAAAAAGCTGGTTTTAACGGGAAGACCGTGATCAACCAAAGATCGGGTGATTAGCCGGAAAAAGGCGATTAACCCAAAGAAAATTCAATATTAACATGCGGACTGTGATTAATTGAGGAAAAGAGCAAATTGGTATTTAACTGACAGGAAGTGATTAACCAAAGGAGAGAAAACCAAAAGAAGGTTGTGAACCCTGATGGGGATTAGGTTTTAAAAGGATGGAATTGTAAACCGAAGAAGAAAGATTGACTTTGACGGGGAAGAAGAGAATTGGCTTCATCCAAAGAACGGTTGAATAGCCAAGAAAAGAGTGTTGAGTTGAAAGGAGGAAGCTACTTCCAAAGAGGAAAAAAAGGTGTAAGTGATCAAAGATCGACTCGACTGGAGAAAGCAGGGATACCACAGTAAGGAGATAGAGGTGACTGTTCCAGGCACAGGGTCATTCGTCCCCTACCCAAAATAGTCAGAATGAGTGTAGGAATTCTCCATTCTCATTCGTTCTCTAAAATCATAGTGTGGGGCAAGAAACGGATAACATAATGGCACAACATTTGTACAGTGCTCCCATGCATTGCGAATCTTCAACTCTACCAGGGAAGAGGGAAGGACAAGGAGCAAGAAGATCCAAAGGAGAAGAAAGAGAGAAGGAACGACGAATTGAAATGAAGTTTCGATTTATCAATCAAAAGGGGAATATGCTAACAATTTTCCAAAGGGATGAAAAATCGTTAAAGCAAATGTTGAATTATTGATTATACAAGATTAATTTCATTCCCATAGGGAACAAACTTAATGCAAACATGGATGGAAGCGTAAAATAGTACCAAAACAATTAGTATGCATCACAAACCATGTAGCAAGTGATCAAAGAAATATGCAAGAATGATCATGATCAAAGTGTCGAAAATGCACATAATCGAGAATTTACAAATGACATATTGAAATATTGCATAGATGCTTCAAAGAATAGGTGAATAGCTCATAAAACATCCACAAATATTAAGCATATCAATCCATGGAAGTTATATGAGGAAAGAATAGTAAACGAGCTTAAAAATGGAAAAAAAAAGACATTCTGCCCTTGAGTAACCGGTTACTTTAAGCAGGTAACCAGTTACTTACTCAAAAATGGAGAAAATAGGCTAAAATTGTGCAGAGTAACCGGTTACCCTATATAGAGTAACAGGTTACCACTGTAACAGTGGCAAAAACAAATTTTTGAAAATCACTTTCTACAACCAAAAGATTTCCCCAATCATCCACACGCTATGCTTGACATTTGTGCATGAAAAATGAAGTTCAAAAGCACTTAAACATCAATTAATCATCAATGAAAAGCATTAAACATAGAGAGAAAAGATCAAGAAATCACATGATTAAGCAAAACCAAAAAACGATCGAACTACATCGTAAACGCGCGAAACAGATCGAAACGGTAAATTAAGTGAAAGATAGCCAACCTACAAGGCTGAGATTTGCCTTGCATGTTGTTTCTATTGATATATGATGAGAAGAAGCAAAGAAAACCAGAGAATTCAGAATTTGCAACCGAATCGTAGCGAAACCGAGCAAATTGCGACGAAATCTCCAAATACTAAATTGCACCGAATAAGCTTGAAGTAATCACTTGAAATGAATCAAAATCCAATAAAAATCCAGAAAATAAGGTAGAATCACAAGATGATGATGGCTAAGCTCAAGAGAAAGCACTCCCAATGAAGAAGTTGTTACTCTTTAATGAAGGATTTGAGCTTTAGTGAGTGTTGTACCCCAAATTTTGACCTTTAGATCTTCATCATCATTCTAGGAGCATAATTATTTTCTTATCTAACCTTAATTTGTTTCAAGTTTGTCTTTGTAAAGATACAGGTGAATTAGGGTTCCAATTAGTTAGGAATCGGGGTTTTCGATGGTTTGATCAGCCAATGTCTTAGATTGATTCTCCATGAAACAAGTTTCTAAATCATTAAGAATACTACATTGGATCAAGTATGAATCCAGTTTGAGGTTGTCACCCAAAGAATAAGAGCAATGCAGTCCAGGTTCCCCGATTAGGGTTTCTAATCAGGAAAAGTCAACTGTGGTTTGAATTTTGATTTAAATGACACTCCAATGATGGAATCATGGTCCATGAAGCTTGTATGACTTAGTGATGTCCATCAAAGAAGTTTCAAGACCTCAGAAGACCCAGAACACCAACAGTCGATTCAGAGTTCTTCGATTGATCGGTTCGTCTGACTGAAAAGTCAACTCAATTACCAAAAGGGTTTTGACCCTAAAGTTGTAAGAAAATGTGTTCCTAATATTATATTACATCTATTCATAAAGTTTTGTGACCATTGGATCAAGGATTGAAGAGTAATCGAAAAATCGGGAAATTAGGGTTTTGAAAGGGGCAAAACCATAACGTTTTAACCACACATCCAAATGAGGTGGTTCAAAACTTGTTGGAAAGGTCTTGTCAAGTCCCACAAAAGTGTAACAATGGTCCATTTGCAAAAAATGAATGGATTTGGAGTTATGATCAAAATCATTACAAGAGGGGAAAACACTTAGTGAAATTCCAAGTTTTTAGCACTTTTAAGTCTTGTTTTCAGCCAACTTCAAGAGGATTTTTGACCTAGTTCCACTTGGAATTTGAAATTTCCCAAAACATGAAAGTTGTAGAGCCTGATGAGGAATTTCTAAAAAAATAAAGGAACTCCTCCATAGCATTTGTGAGATGAGAGTTTCGAAGGGGACAAGTTGGGTCCAAACACTTGAAATGCACCATGTCCAAACTTGGCACAAACTAATTTGCCAACTATTCAGTTGATTTCCAACCATGTTTAACAGCTGATGTGATGTTTAAGGTTGTATAATGAACAAGATCAGAAGAATCTCTAAGCAAAGCTAAAGTTTTGTCCAAAAGATCATTATTTAATGGAAATAAAGTACAAAAGTACAATAGGAGAGAGGTTGTTTTTGGTTGCAGCATGGAGGACCTGCCTTGGTTGCCTCTATAGTCACTTCATCACAGCTCAAGGATAGCTGGTTTTTGAGGCTAAAGAGCATTGGAAGCAAGCACAATCTACAGAAAGCATCACACTTGGATTTTATCAAGATCTTCCCTCCAAAATGCCAATTTGCAAGCCAAAATGCCAAGTCTGCCCTCATCTTTGCCTTGCCTATAAATAGAGGTTTCCTCTATGCTAACTACATACCATAGCATACTCTAAATACCAACAGAAACCAAGCTCTCATCTTGCCTTGCTCTTACTTGAAAGTGAAGAAAAGTCACACCAAAATCCTCAAAAAGTTGTTTTGATCAAACTACATACCAGCACTCTCTCCAACCAATTAAACACCCCAAAAACCATCCACACAATCCCTAAATCACAGTTGGAATGTGTTCCAATCATTAACTCATTCAAAAACACCCTAATACAAAAAGTCAAACCCTCACACCATAGATGTTGACTTTTCTGCATAAATTGATAATACACACTGCCTAGACCAGTTCTAAACTTCTTGACACTTTCAACACCTCATATATATGTTTTATCAACTGTCCAAGTCATTAAAAAATAGCTGGAACACCATTTTTTAAAACTATCATCACTTATCACTGTTTACTTCAAGAAGAAGTAACTTCAATCTTGCCAAGAGACAACTTGAAAAGAGGTTGTTCTAAAGCTTGCATCAAAGGAAAGATAACTTGCTCAAAGTATTCTTAACCAAAGCAGCTTACATTGGAGGTCTACAAGAGGTAGGTGACTTCAAGATTTCTCATTTATATGTATTAGTTAAAAATGTCTAGGATCAATAGATCATGTGTTGAGTTTTGATTTGTGCTTGCTTGCATAGAGTTGTAACTCTCATGAGAAGTATGCATTGGATTGATTTTGACATTGTGAACTTGCTGCTGTTTTGCCTGATTTAGTGTCAATAGGGTTTGATATAGTTTGTGACTCATAGGGGAACTTTTTCTAGTTGTTGCTGTTTGAAATTGCTAAGCATGTTTGGTATGTACATTTGTTTGATTGATGTTTAGATCTACTTGGTTTTAGTTTGGAAAACTCTATGGATGTGCATTTTTTGTGATGAAAACATGATTTGGTGGATACATTAACTTTCTGTCTAGGCCTGTTTTGAGGTTTTTCAACCTATTGTGCTATCAAAACTTCAGTTGGATTTTTAAAATCCATGTGTGTTTAAATTCATGTTATGCTGAAGTTTGAAACTTATGGACATGTGGTGATATTGTGGATCATGTTTGATCATTTGATTTAATTACATCATAAATTGTTCTTCTTTTTTGAAAATGTCATTTCAACTCATGAAACATTTGCAACATATTGGTCACATTTTGATTTAGTTTGAGTTTGAGCCTTATCTTTGGATAAACTTCATGTACTATGCATTTGGAGTGTGTGCAAGCCTTTATTTGATCTTAAACATGTTTGTTTTGAGCTGTGGCATCAAAATTGCATTTTCAACTCTCATCTAACAGTTGCATTCGAATTTTACTTTATGAGCATCATTTGTGAAAAATAATAGCACCATTGAAATCCTCATTGAATTTCAAGTGAGATAGAGTCAAATTTTGTTAAAATTGATTGAGATTTGATCAAGTTAGGAGCCAATCCGTTTTCACTTGCCTTGATTGGTTTGCCCCTTCTTTTTTGCCCAGATTTTACACCTTTGAGGTTTATTAATTTTTGGGGTGGCTTGATACAATGGATGTATCGCCACCCCAGTGGTTGTGCTTGCGTATTCATGTGCTTTCTACCCTTGCTATCCTGAGTTCAATCCTTGATGTAGACAACTCTTTTGCAAATTTCTGATTTTTATCATGTTTTGTATTTTAACTTCCTCTTGCATTATCTTTCACCTGTGCACATTGGCTTGATTGGTGAGGCTTTTAACCTATGAACCACAAGTCGTGGGTTCAATCCTTGGTAGGTTTATTCCCTTATTTTTTTTAACACTAGTTTTCTTTATTTTCTTCAAAAAATTCAAAAGGGCATAACTTTGTCATTTTTCATCATTTTTGAGTGACTCTTTTTTCAACTTGTTCTTAGTATTGTCTACTTTCATGTAGTGATCAAAGAATTCAAGGATTTCCATCCTAGAAACACTTCATGTCATTTGAAAGTCTCATACTTTTTAGGGTTTTTACCCTACTTTCTTTTAATCATTTTCAAATCTCTTTTGATTCAATCTTATGAAATTGATTTGCATTTGATATGCATATGTTTGTTAACCCATTTGTGTGTTTGAGTTTTGCTTGAATTAAAGCCTTGTTGCATTCAAATCCTTGCTTGTGGTACATCTAATTACTTGATACTATTGCATGTTATTAAGTAATGTTATCTCTAGATGTTGTAACCTCATGAGTGCATTATCCATGAATTACATACTTATTTAATTGTCTTATAGAACTCTAATGTGTTAGGACTTACTTGTACTTGATTGTAATCAATAAATGATTCCATGAATTTGTATGCTTCATGAACTGTGAACTTTCTTACTTGATCTGTTGTAACACTTCTTGTATGCTTACTTGTACTTGATTGTCATCAAGGCATGATTTGTTAGTCTCATGTTGTTACATTTGACATTCTTTGATCCCTATAGATGCTTGACTCAAGTTGTAACTTTCTTCCATTTAAATTTGTTTGAATTACATGCTGTTGTTTTGTCTTGATGGTTGTTATCTCATTTCTCTTCATCTTTGTTAAGATGCTTAGTTGATTGGTCTTGTAAGAACCTCTACCATATTCCCCTTCTAGATATTGTAATATCTTTGTGTATTATGGTTGTAACCATTTGATTTGATTGTAATCTTTGCTTGATGTTATCACATACTTGCATCTCTTCTTTGGTTGTTACTATGCTCTATATGTTCGTCATGTTTGAATGAATGCTTATGTTTTGCTTTTAGCTTTGTCAAGTTATTCCCTAAGTGATGGAACTTGTTAGTTCTCATCCAGTTGCCTCTTCTTTTCCCATTCCAAAGGAAAACCTCTCTATTGACTTCACTATCATAGATAGCTCATTACCCTCCCCTTAACTTTGTTAAGTCACCTTGAACCCTAACTTAGTTAAGTTAGAACCTATAGCCATTAGACTTTTGTTTAAGTCTAAAAGACCTACCCCTTGTTAGGAGTACCTTTCAACTAGAACTTTAAGATAGAGTTTGTTAACTCTATGAAAGAATCATTATCATGATTACTTACTCCCCTCTTGGCTTTTGTAAAAGTCAATTCCTTTGAGTGTACAACTTAGATTAGAGAGTTTTGTTAAACTCTACACAAGCATTGTTATGTTTGTTCCCCTAGAGTCTTTACCATAGTCAAGCACTTCTTCATCCTCAATAAGGTGAACTAAAATTGCTCTGATTCTATCCTAGTTAGGATACGTAGGCAGAGGATGCGATATCTTTGCGAGTAAGCTTAGAACTAAACCTTAGGTCTTTACCTTAACCTTATACCCAATCCCAAACCATAGCAAACATTTAGCAACATATAGCATACAAACATACAAAAGGTTCCTGTAGAGTACTACAAATGTTTAGGATGTGAAATACCTATCCTAGGCATAACCAACCCCCGATCCCCGATCTCTTAGCGTTGTTGTTACATCGCGCAAAAGGTTTTTCTTTATTTAACCTTTTCTTTGGATAAATCAAAGTCCGGGTGTGAATTTAATGAATTAAGATTCAAGTTAATTAATAGCTTGGTATCATGATTCTCACTGCAATAGTGAGGTTTTGGAAAGATGATGGAGATGAAAGTGCAAATGTTGCAGAAAATTCAGAGAGAATGTGAGAGAATTGAGAGTGATCAATGAAGAATTTGGAAAAATGGTTGAGCCCCCTAAGACGAGAAAATGATTCAAGCCCCCTTTTTGAAATGGTGGTGATTTTCTTATATAGATTTTTGCTTCAGAGTTGCTAGGTTTGGAGTGAGCTTTGGATTTAGCCTCGGGACTAGCATTGGAGTTAGTTAGGCTCAACTCATTGAGTTGGAGGCTAACTCAGTTAGTTAGGTAGTTGACTCGGTAACCATCCCAATGCAAGTTGAAAATCCAATGGTTCACATGCTTGGAAACAAAGGTGTATGGTGGTCTTGATTGGAAATGATGTATTTGAGCAAATGCCTTGAAGTGTCTTGAATGTTCTCGAAGTTTCTATAATTGTCTAGAAATGTCTAAAATGTTCCACACAATACTAGAACCACATAAACCCCAAAATGTATAGAGAAAAGTGGTTGTCCCAAAAAATGAAACAAAATATGCATTTTTACACTGGGTAACTGGTTACTAAATATAGGGTAACCAGTTACTTCAAGCAAATTTTTCATATTTTGCTTGCAAAATGGCGTTGTGGCCACGATTTCGATTTTTGACCTTTTGCTTTGATGAATAGGCATATAAAACTTCATTTTGTGCTTATTTTGATGAAGTAATATCCTTGAGAGGATGTGATTAATCAGGCTTGCAAAACTTGAACATTCCTGCAACAAAAAATCATAGAGAAAAAGTGTGAATGCGTATGCTAAGGATGCGAATGCACATGCTTATGCAAAAGGCAAGAAGGAGGTAAAATTTCGGGTTACGATAGGTATGACGACGCCTTGAGAATTGGTCATGGTAATTTCATTAGTATCATTCATGATTACTTCTCATACCCCCTTATAAACCGGGTTGACATGGATACGGATACAAGCTTTCCAATAGCCATAGTTTTCACCAGTGAATATTGGCGCTCTATTGTACGCCACTTTAGGTTCGATAGACATTTTTTAATAAGCAAGTATTGAAGCACGAAATTAACCGGAGCTTGTGATACCACTTTTTAGACGAAGGCGATTTATCTAGAGGGGGTGAATAGATCCCCAAATAAAAATTTCTTTACGAAAAGTGTTTTCAAAAATAATGGCTAGCGGAAGTAACTTGGATCTGCTATCGAAAAGCTCAAATATGCATATGTGAAAACAAATTAGAGATATTGATATGCTATCTAATCAATAAGTTTCAATCATAGTCTCTAGAAAGCCACTCAACCA